>JARHVA010002599.1:727500-827500 GCA_037957365.1 Torreya grandis
TCTTTCTTTCATTTCACAAAATTAATTTGACAAATCACATCACCATTTCCTTATCTTCTTCTCAGCTTATTGAAGAATCAAAACAACTTAGAAAAATCTATCCATTTGTCCCATCTACTAAAAATTTCAAAAAACTTAATTTTTTAAAATTATGTATAGATCAAAGCATAATTTATACTTGTTTAATTTTTTTCCACATTAGATAATATAATGTAAAAAATAGTATCAAAAATATGTACATATATTTTTATAATATGAAAATAATTTTAAAAATAAATGTTAAACAATTAATAAAATATTTTATATAATTAAAATGAACCAACTCAATGTATCTATTACATTTTCACCAAATATCATAATTAAAATTGTGATCATCAAATATCATAATGAAACTTTGTGATTGTGTGTAGTATGTTTTTTCTTTGTCCATTTAAATCTAAATCTAAACGATAGTTTTTATTACATTTTTTCAAGTCCAAGCCTTGTGCTCAAATATCCAAGTGATTATTTGTCCCGAACCAAATAATTTCATATTTGAATTTGAATTAGTTTGCATATGTTTTATAACATGTAATTCTTATATTCTTGCTTATATAGTTTTTATACATGATGCCCTATCAGCCATTTTTTACAAAAAAATTCCAAATGGAGATCTTAAATAATTGACATGAATAATTAAGTTTTGATTTCATGTTAATTTTAAATATGGTTTTTCTTAAATTCTTTATTTATATTTCTATTTCATATTAAGAATGGATAATTATGTTTAATAACAAATAATTACATTTAATTGATTATGATGAATCACAAATAAATCATTGTTTGTATTAATAAATATTAATTATGATAAATACTAGTGAATTAAAGTCAACTGTATTTGATTAGATGTGAGTCAAATAATTATTGAAGTAAGAAAGTTGAACTATGAGAAAAAATTACAAATCAATGTCAATGAATGATCTGATTAAACAAAAAATGAACCAATTAATAACTAATTATAGTAACTTATGAAATTAGGGATAATTGACCATAATTATTCCAAAATATAAATAATCTTAAACTAAGAAGTATTAGTTGTGTCTCTTATTAAAAGCTTAAAGGCAATGTTAAAGCCTAAACTTAGGTGATAAAATAATGTTTGCATAACACCTTTCACTAGTTATTTTTGCATGATTTTGATGGGGTTTCTAGATGGAACTTAGTTGTAATGGAAGTTAGTTATGAAATTAAAGATTGTTTAGGAATTGTAATAAACTCAAAGTATCATAAACTTGCTAATGGAACTATAAATAAGATTGAGACACAAACCTTATTTTTGGATTTATAGATGATATACTTGTATCCAAAAAATGTGGGGATTGATTATGTATAGGATGTTAAAATAGAAGATATTATTGAATGATTGTCTTATTATCTAGATAGTTGGCTAAAGTATCTCCCATGTCTAAAATTCAAAAACATTTTAAAACCTCTTTTATTCGATATTATTGATTGATGTTTTATTTGCTCTCTCTACATGAGTGTATGCTTTTGTTATTATAAAAATTTATATTTTCATTAGTATACAAAGCTCTAATATAATTTTTATAAAATGGTGTGTATGTAATATTCTCAATCAATTCTACAATTGTTCTTGATAGATAACATGAATGTGATCATTTTGACAGCCTAAAACTAGCTCTAGTTAAAATTTTAGAATGTTGTGTCCCCTAGAGGATATGAATGGTTACTTCTAAGATTTGGGCCTCATGTTCCTTTAGTTCAGAATGGTTGTTAGACCATATAAAATTGATAGATATTTTTTCCTTTTGGCTTTGATCAAGGTGTGAGTCCTTTGAGGAGATCGATGGCTTTATTTTAGAGAATAGGGCCCCATTACCCTTTAACTAGAAACCTGGACTTCCTTTTGTGTCCAAGCTGGTTCTCGATCCAACTAAAATTGACCCATTGGTCCCTTAAGGACCCTGATGGTATCCCAAGGCTTAGACTTATTTTAGCCCAAGTTGGTTTTTAATCCAGCCAAAATTGGCTGGTGGTCACACCAGTCAAAGGTGGTGGTTGTTGTTCCTCCCTTATTAAGGCCCTCATGGTCCTTAATTATAGATACTTATTTTTATTAGATTCTCATTGTTCTCCTGGTCAACTATTTTTTGTCAAGAGGATATCTAATTATCCTAAGCTATCTTTTAGTAGGGTCATCTTTGCAATTCTATTCAGCTATTTCTAACTAAAAGGAAATTTAGACCTCTTGATGTGTTTGGTGCTGGTACCCACACTAGTTATTAAATAACACATATCAATTTCACCCTATAATTAATAACCTTTAAATTCATAGATTAATATGGTTATTATCTTATTATCATTATTTGACTTGAGCTTTATGGCATATACTAGTATGGGAAAATGATATTGGTGATTAAGTATACATGATGTGATAGTTGTATTTTCTTATTCTTTACATAGAGGATGTATATTTGTTAGTTTTGCATCATTAGTTGATGATGACTCAGACTAATTACCTACTTGTTGTGAGGTGGATGCATGATATATCCTACCCTCAAATCTTGATGAGGAAGAGTATCATCAAAGAGGATAGGATAGATGGGATGAATGGGTGATGATAGAAGAAATTGCTAGTGGCTCTACAGACATGCACAATAGAATTAAAATTGTGATATGTTTTAAATGTTAGTACATAATTATGAAAATATTGTGTGTGATTACATTAACATGTAAATTTAGTTTCTAATATGCATTAGATTTGTTTATTCTAATTGACTTGATTTTTAAGTGTAAATCAGGAAAATTGACATCAATTGCTATATAAATATTAATATTATAGAAACAAATATTTTACAAATAAAAGGAAATTAATGACTTAGTATTTGTTATCTAGATGAATAATTATCATAGTAATGATTGTTTTCATGGAAATAAAATTATCTTGAAACTCTAAATTTGAGCTAATACAATTTAAGTTAGTCTTGAAAATACATAAAAAAGTTACATTTAGAATAAAAAAATAGATTTTATGATTAATTTAGTCAACTTAGCTAGTTAGGCAAGCTAATTGGAAGAAAGACAACATATTTGGGAGAGAATAAACTATAGTTAGTAAATTTAAATAAAGTGTAAATTATTATGCATTGTATGGAAACAAAGAAATGTAGCATGCAAGGAGTGGGCTGTAACAATTAAAAATAGAAGTGAGTTTTATAAATGAAGAAAATTTTGGAAGTTGTATATAAGGATGAAAAAAGAGAAGAGAGGTAAATTGGGAAGGAAAAGAAGCTGAGGAAATTTGAGAGAAGACAAGCAATTCATTGTCAAGGTTGATATTATAGTTTAATTTCTTGTGTGTATAATTTATTTTTGAAGAAATCATGGACTTTAAATATTAGAACAAAAATAATTTTTGGACAAGTATCTAGTTGGAGTATTGCACTCAGAATTTATTTTTCAAATTGCCTTATCCCAAGCATTTGATACATAAAAGATTCTGTTTAATCTTGTTTAAACCCTACATATTTTTATGTGGCCTATGTCCCACTCAATTGAACCAACATTCCATTTATAGGATGACATTATAGTTTTAGTGTTACATGTTAATTCTCCTAATCCATATTATACCTATAACCATGTTCTATGTATTACTCCCTAGATTTGCATTTAATTTCTTCTAAATCTTGAGTATTCTTTTTATAGCTAGCATCCTATTTTAGTTAGTCTTATTTATTTCCATTCAAGGTTGCGTTCTATTTGGTATTGACCAGCATCCTACTTTAAGTCAATGTTTGCCTGCGTTTATCTTTGTAAAGTTGCATTGAAAGATACTTAGCCTTGTATCCCATTGATGGTCTAGCATTGTATTGAAATGCCAATTTATTAAATATGAAACACAGAGTATTTGAGTCTATTTTAATAAAAGGCACTGAATCTATAAAGTGGCATTGAAACTCTGAATATAATGCAAAGTTTAAATATTAAAATAGCTAATGTCATTTTATTGAAAGGTTGTGCCTTTAATTTTGAGGAATGAATATATAAATTCAAAGATTAGGTTTAAATGGATCACTAAGTCTTATGGATAGATACACCTAGTCAAATATAAGCACTAGGAATAATATATAAGGCTGAAGCAACGTTGTGTATATTAAGATAAAAATCTATTAAATTGCTATGAATATAAAATATAAAAAGTTTTATACAAAAGATAAAACTCGAAGTCTTTAAATAAAATGCCCAAGACAATTCAATTGAAGTGTTAATCTAACTATTAGAGAGTTGAATCAATTATTAAAATTCAATGCATCAAATTTGAAATGCCCAATCTTCTTTATCAAATGTTGAGCCGTATATCATGAATTGATTAGAAAAAATTAAATGCCAAGTATGTTTAAAGCACCAAGTTATTTATTTTGAATTCTAGCTAGTTATTTTAAGTGTTGAGTAATAAATTATTATCATACTTCATCCCATATTGGTTTTCTTCCTAGCTTCATTCATTGAGTTATTCAGATTGAAATTATAGGTTTATGAATTGAGACACTAAGCATATGAAGTAAAATACTACCTTATTTATATGAATTGTTGAGTCACTTTGGTTAAACTCCATAATGCTAAGTTATTAAACTAAAATATTGAGTTTGTAATATGAAGTGTTGAGCCATTTTCATGCAATGATGAATACATATAGAAGAGTTGAACTAATGATATGAAATGCCCAGTTTTTAATATAATACCAAGTTTATAAACATAATGTTGAGATTAAAAGAATAACTGAAGTCTTTTAATGAAATTACCTAGTCACTAATTTAAAATCACCAAGTCATATAAATAAAAAAATTCCAAGTGTAAATTTAAGATATGACATTTGGCAATTTATGATTGAGGGGATATTTATTTAAGTTGAGGAAACTATGTGGAAATGTATCACTTACTTGTCATTATCTTGAAATTCCCAACCATAAATTTATGAAGGAAATTGTGCTTCTTGTTTAATGCAAGATTGAATGTTGGGTGGAACTTTATTTTTGCCTCAAAATTGTGATATAACAGCTTGGGCTAAGTTACATTTCTAATCGAGTTGCGTTGCCATTTTAAGTTTAATTTTAATTAATGATCATTATTATCATGATCATATACATATTAACAAAATATTATTATCTTTTATTAAGTACTTTAGAACAACTATAGTCTATAGGGGTGTTCATAAGGAAATATATGTATACGCGAAACTATTTATATAATTATATAACTTGTATAGGACATTAGATACTATGCCTATATCTAAAATCATAGTTTGTTAGTGAGTTATAATGAAGTAAGGAACTTAAACCATATGAATACTACTCTTAATTTATGTTTATAGAGGTATAACTTGATATACTATTACTTGAGGTTATGATATTTTTAGTGATGTTATATGATTACTAATAGATACTAATAATTTATCTATAGCACAGTAGTGTTATTGATGCAAAGGCATCAATAAAATATGTCCATTTAGCCATTTAATGGTTTATTTGGTATTAAAACATGCCTTATAAGTCATTAAAGTGATTAGATTAGTTTCTTTATGTGTTTAGGTGGCCCTTTTGGCTTTTCTCATGAATTTAGGCATTTGAAAATTTAAATTGTGTCTATAATATTTATAAGGTATTTTGTGGTTTTTGGTAGATATAATTCTTGGGTAGTGTCATGAAAAAATTCTAGGTGGTTTATCAAATATCTTATGTACAAAATGTCAATAAAACCAAGAAGTGGAGTGGAGTGACCATACAAGGTAGTTACCAAGAAGGAGTAGTTAGTTAGAGATTAGCTTCTTGTGTTGTAACAATTTTTGGTTTTGATAAAGAGTTATATTTTAATAGAAGAGGAGGATGAAGTTTTATTAGAAAATTAGCATGTAGGTTTGGAGAGGCAGCGCAAGACAATGAAATGAAGACATTGAGAAAACTCTATTTTTCTGCCATAAGATAATATGTATAGTGTAAGAAGACATTAAAAGATAGTATATATAAAACAAGTATTTTGTATCTATGTATTGATATCAATCAAGATGGATATTTATATTTTGAATTTTTTTAATCTTTATTTTACGCATTTTGTGTTGTGAAAGTTGACAAGAACTAGCCTTTTGTACAAATTTTGAAACTTGAAATATTGGTGAGGAAAAGAACCCTTCTAAGCGAGTTGAGGTGTAATGGAAGATGAATATAAATGTATAATTTTCAATGTAAGATTATAATTTTTTAGGCATTCAAATGTGATGATATATATAACCAAATAGGATAAGATTTTGTGCTCTGTTTGGTGGTCTGTAATAATAAACTTATTTGTGGTAGAAGTAATCGATGGTGAAGGGTATGTGATGGTAAAAAGTAAGAATAAGGATTTTATATGTTGTAAATAAATATTTAAATAATGTATTTGTAAATATGGGTCAGTTTATTTTGCATACAAGATCCCTATTCAAGCATTTACAGATTGTGTATGTAATCTGTGTAGTAAGACAGAGTCAAGGAATATTGATTGTTATGATTGAAAGTTTGATTGAATGTGATACCTATGGTGAGGAAATGGAGTAAGCATAACAAGGGGATATGAAATAACCTTTGAAAAAAAATTCAAAGATGAGAGGTAAGTAAATGTGCATTTGTAAACCTTGTATGTATTCATCTAGGCAGACTGTAGCTAAAGGATGTTGTAAAATCCATATTTGGAACATGTTTTTAGGGGAAGAAAGCATAGTTAAATAATTGAGTAGTTTTATATAGGTAATATATACCTTATAAAATCCTCTTAAAATATTAAGATGCAAGGATATTCATTTTAACTTGAGACAAACCCACTCAGGATTACACAATATAAGAAGATACTTACAGGAATTTAAGAAACCATGTAAGGAATGAATTGAATCTTTGATCAAGCTAAGAAATTTTTTGGAAATGATGTGTTAAAGTTGAGAAGACCTTATTTGTGTCATATGAGCATTTGAATGTTAGTGAATATTTTTTAAATCCATCTTGAGCTGTCTCAGGCCTATGTAGTCTATAGAAACCCTCGATTAGGGCTAAGTTGGCAAAAATCTAATACCTCAAATTGTGACTAGTAAAATTCACCCAAAAATGGTAGATTATAATATGATAACATGACAAAGAATAATTTTAGGGTTTCAAACCTATAAGAGTCTGTACATATGAAATAAAAGTGACTAAGTGGTTAACATACCTAATAAGGCCTAATACAGGGTTAATCCATAATGAGAAGATGCTAGCAATGATGTCTACAAAAGGAGGAAATGAATGAAAATTTGTAGAGACACCGAATGTGATAAATCATATTTGAAAATAATCTTAGTTTCTCAGTATTCTATTGTACCAATTTTCACTAGCCAAATTTCAACCAAAAAAGGTTACTAGAAGCATAATTTGTTTAAGGTTGATATGACAAGTGAATGATTGAGACTGAAAGAAAGATTGAGGAGGGTTGATACATGTAATTAAGAATAATATCAATTAAATATGTTATAGGTTGTGAACATTGAACCCTGTAAAGAGTTCAAGGCAGTTTGGTCTAAAGAAACTAATAGCTTTAGTATAGGCCAATATGAGTGATTGAAACAAAACAGAGAGAGTGACCAAATTATGTGGAAGTGATATGTTTTCAGGAATGTAAGGATGGTGAAAGACTCAAAAGGAGATTTAGAATCATCAAGAAGCCTATAAAATTGGTTTATGTAAAGTTTGACATGAAATTAAGAAAGAGAATTTACCTAGAAGAACAAGAATAAATGGAGGAGTTTCTTTGAATGATTATGGTTTGCATGTATCAAATATGGGTTATGGGAAGAGTATTGAATGAAGATATGTATCATTTAGTATAAATTCAAGGATTAATTTCATGGGAAGATAAATCAAGGACAAGGATCAAGCAAAAAGGTATAAATTGTGTTTTGTTTTTGTCATTTGAATTCATGATATGATGATGAGATAGTATTGAAGTTACATGTGAGATATGAGATGGTATCAAATTGATAGCTAGTCGAAGGCATGAATGAGTGATATATCTATTGAGAAAGCTCAAAGAGGAGCTCATAAGTGATCTTGAGAGAGTCTTAGTGAAAATACAAGAGAAGTGAATGACCTAGGTTAGTGCAAGAGAGAAAGATAGACCAAGTGAATGGTCAAGATGTGACAAGTGAGTGAAGGTTTGTTAGATAGAGGTAAAGGTCTAGATGAGGCCAAGGAATTGTTATTCATATTCATAGAGGTGAGGAAAGAGAGACATAAGAAAAATTAAGGCATATTTGATGAGAAGCTAACTTAAGAAGCAGATGGTGCAAGATGACACCAAGAAGAGATAGATGGAAAAAGAGATGTAAGAGATGAAGTAGTAGTTGAATAAGTTAATGGTTATGCTATAATAGATAAGAGAAATGGGAAACCCATATTGTGTATGGGTGATGAGGAATAATCCACTCAAGTGGCCAATAAAACAATAGATAAATAAAAATAAGAAGGAAGCCATGAAAGAGGAAAGGAGCCAGAAGAGGTTGATATGAAATCAATTCTAGAATTAAATGAAGAGATACAAGATGAGGTTGTAATAAGTTGAAGAGTAGCACCTTGATGATGAGGTGATGAATTTGAGTGAGAAAAATAAAGATAGTTGCAACTAGCTCGGTGAAGAGAATACTAAAGTAGTTCAACTTATAGACCTCAATAGAGGCATAAAGAGAGGTGAAAATCAATGAAGGAGATGAGTAATCTTATTTTTAATTTGTATATGAAAGTGTTGAGAAGATACAAAGGAAGATAACAAAACTTTAACAAGAATTATATGATGCCAAGATAAAAAATGAAGAGGAAATGCAGATTGTAGCAGTTGAACATATGGAAAAAGTGGACAAAGAACATGAAGAAGCAAATATGGATATAGTAAAATAGAATGTTTAAGCAAGTATGCATAAAATAGTCATTGTTATTATTGAAAATGTGGTGATGATAGAATGTAAATATAAGAGTGTAGGTAAAATTATAGTTACAATAGTGTATGGGGTCATATATAGACCATGTGAAAGGGGTAAAGAAGTAAGAGAGAGTGCACATGGAATGCGAGTTGATGATACAAGCAAGAAAGGACATGAGACAAGAAAAATAGTTTTTTTATCAAGGTAATAAATATATCAAAGAGTAGTAGTAGGAGCATGGTGGAACAATAGAAGCAAAATAGGATGATCCAAGGAACCTAAATTGGAAGATAAGGAAGAAGGAGCATGTAACAGTGCAATGGAGTTTCATTTATCCCTTCCCCAAGAGTATGGTGTAGGGGAATCAAGAAATGATGTATATTTGGCCATTTTATGGTGTATTTTTTCTTAAATCATGCCTTATAAGGCATTAGAGTCATTAGACTAGTTACTTTGTGTGTCTAGGTGGCCCTTTTGGCTTTTCCCACCAATTTGGGCATCTGAAAATTTAAATTATGTCTATAAGATTTAGAAGGTATTTTGTGGTGTTTGGTAGATATATTTCCTGTTTAGGGCCATAAAAAAGTATATTTGAGTTATCAAAGATCTTATGTACAAAATGTCAATAAAACCAAGAAGTGGAGTGGAGTGACCATACACGGTAGTTACCAAGAAGGAGTAGTTAGTTAGAGAGTAGTTTCTTGTTTTTTAATAGTTTTTGGTTTTGAAAAGAGTTTGAGTTACATATAATAGGATGAATTAGTTAGTATGAATTTATCATGTAAGTTTGGAGAGGTAGAGTAGGACAATGAAATGAAGATATTGAGAAAACCCTATTTTCTGCCATAAGACAATATGGACAGTGTAAGAGGACATTAAAAGATAATATATATATATATATATATATATATATATATATATATATATATATATATATATATATATATATATATATATAACAAGTATTTGTTTATATATATTGATATCATTAAAGATGGATATTTATATTTTTAATGTTTTAAATATTTATTTTGTCCATTTTATGTTGTGAAAGTTGACAAGAACTAGCCTTTTGTAAGATTGCAACAAGAAATCGATAAAAATTTTGAATCTTGAAAGACTGGTGAAGAAAATAACCCTTATATTATAAGTGATTTGAGGTGTAATGGAAGATGAATCTAGATGTATAGTTTTCAATTTAATATTTTAATTTATTATGCATGTACATATGATGATATCTATAACCAAATAGGATAAGGTTATGTGCTCTATTTGGTGGTGTGTAATAAGAAACTTATTTGTAGTAGAAGTAATGAATGGAGAAGGTTATGTGATGGTAAAAATTCAGCATATGGAGTTGATATGTTGTAAATAAATCTTGAAATAGTGTCTTAATAACTTTGGGTCAGTTTATTGTGCATATATGACCCCTGTTTAAGCATTTACAGATTATGCATATAATCTAGGTAGTAAGACAGAGCCAATGAATCTTGATTTTTATTATTGAAGGTTTGATTGAATGTGATCCCTATGGAAATGAGATGGATTAGGTCTGAAAATGTGCTAGGAAATAACCATTGAGAATAATTTAAAATATGAGAGGTAGGTAAACATGCATTTGTTAACCTTGTATGTGTTCATCCAGGCAAACTGTAGTTAAAGGATGTTGTAAAATTCATATCTAAAACATGTTTTGAGGGGAACCATGCGTATTTGAAGCATTGAATTTTTTTATATAGTTCATATATACCTTAAAAAATCCTCTTGAAATATTAAGATGAAATGATATTCATTGTAACTTGAGATAAACCCACTCAAGGTTACACAGTACAAGAAGAGACATGAATTTAAGAAACCAAGTAAGGAATGAATTGAACCTTTGATCAAGCCAAGAAAACATTTTAAAATGATATTTTAAAGTTGAGTAGACCTTATTTGGGTCATATAAGCATCTAAAATTCAGTGAAAACTCTTTAAATCCATCTTGAGCCATGCCAAACCTGTGTAGTCTACAAAAACCCTAAATTAGGGTTAAGTTGGTAACAATCCAATACCTCAAATTATGACTAAATTCTCCCAAAGTTGGTATGTTGGAAGAGGATAATGTGAAAAATAATAATTTTAGGGTTTCAAACCTATAAGAGTCTGTACATATGAAATAAAATTAATTGAGTGGTTAACAGACCTAATAAGGTCTAATACAGGGTTATTCCACAAAGAGAAGATGCTAGAAATGATGTCTACAAAAGGAGTAAATGAATTAAAATTTTTAGAGACCTTAAATGTGATAAAGGGTATTTGAAAGTAATATGAGTTTCTTAGTATTCTATTGTATTAGTCATACTAGCCATATTTCAACAAAAAAAGGCTATTAGAAGCATAATTTGGTTGAGGTGTTGATATGAGAAGTGAATGATTGAGAATGAAAGTAAGACTAAAGAGGGATGATAAATTCATATCAATAATAATACGTATTTTATATGTTACATGTTGTGAACATTGGTCGCTATCATGAGTTGAATGCAGTTTGGTCTAAAGAAACCAATAACTTTAGTATAGGCCAATGTAAGTGATTGAATCGAGAGAGAGAGAGAGAGAGAGAGAGAGAGAGAGAGAGAGAGAGAGAGAGAGAGAGAGAGAGAGAGAGAGAGAGAGAGAGAGAGAGAGAGAGAGAGAGAGAGCAAATTATGTGGAATTTATATGTTTTCAAGAATGTAGGGATGATTTAGGACTCAAAATGAGATTGAGAATCATCAAGAAGCCTAGACAGTTGGTCTATGAAAATCTTGACTTAAAATTAGGAAAGAGAATTTTGCTAGAAAAAAAAAATAAATGAAGGAGTTTATTTGAATGATTATGGTTTGCATGTATCAAATTTTGGGTTATGGTTAGATTATATAATGAATCTCTACATCATTTTGTATTAGAGTGAGGATCAAGTTCATGGGAAGATAAAGCAAGGACAACCAACAAGCAAAAAGGTATAAGTTGTGTTTTGTTTTTTTCATTTGAGTTCTTGATATGATGATGAGATAGTATTGAAGTTGCATGTGAGAGATGAGATGGTAGCATTCATAAATCTAGTTGTATACATGAATGAGTGATATATCTATTGATAAAACTCAAAGATGAGCTTATAAATGAGCTTGAGAGAGTCCTAGTGAAAAGACAAGAGAAATGAATGACCTAGGTGAGGTTAAGAGAGAAAGATAGAACAAGTGAATGGTCAAGATGTGACAAGTGAGAGAAGGATTCTCAGAGAGAGGTATAGGTCTAGATGAGGCCAAGGAATTGTTAGACATATTCAAAGAGGTGAGGAAAGAGAGAGATAAGAAGAAACATGGCATAGTTGATGAAAGAAGCTACCAAAAAAAGAAGATGGTGCAAGATGACACCAAGAAGAGAGAGATGGAGAAGGATATGTAAGAGATAAGGCAAAAAATGGATAACTTACTGGTTATGCTAGAAAATATAAGAGAAATGTGAAACCCATATTGTAGATGGGTGATGAGGAAGAAGCCACTCAATTGGCCAATCAAGAAACAAATAAAGAAAAAGAAGGAAGCCATGAAAGAGGAAAGGAGACAAAAGTGGTTGCTATGCAAGACATATAGGAATTAAACGAAGAGATACAAGATGAGGATGCAAGAAGATGAATAACATCACCTTGATGAGGAGGTGAGGAAGTTGAGTGAGTAGAAGAAAGATAGTTATAGCCAGTTGGGTGAAGAGAATACTAAAGGAGTTTAGATTGTAGACCTTAATGGAGGCATAGAGAGAGGTGCAATTCAATGAAGGAGATGCAAAATCTGATTTTCAGTTTGTATATGAAAGTGTTGAGTAGATATAGAGGTAGATAGCATCACTTGAACAAGAATTATATGATATAAGATTAAAAATGAAGAGGAAATGTAGATTGTAGTAGTTGAACAACTTGAAAAAATGGACAAAGAGAATGAAGAAATAAAGATGGAAATAGTAAAGAAATATGTTTAAGTAGGTATGCTTGAAATATTCATTATTCTTATTGAAAATGTGGTGATGATATTTTATAAAGATAAGAGTGAAAGTATAAGTATATTTTCAATAGTGTTTGGGGGCATATACAACCCATGTGATTGAGGTAAAGAAGCAAGAGAGATTGCACATAGAATACAAGTTGATGATGCAAGCAAGGAAGGACATGAGACAAGAAAAATAGTGTTTGATTGAGGTAAGAAATAGAGAAAAGAGTAGTAAAATCATGGTGGAACAACAAAAGTAAAAGAGGGTGATCCAAGGAACCTAAATTGGAAGACAAGGAAGAAAGAGCATAAAATAGTGGAATGGAGTTTTAGTTCTCCTTTTCTTAGGAGTATGATGTAGGGGCATGAATAAAATATGTCTGTTTGGCCATTTGATGGTGTATTTTATCTTAAAACATGACTTATAAAGCATTCAAGTCATTAGATTAGTTACTTTGTGCATCTAGGTGGCCATTTTGGCTTTTTCTATCAATTTAGGCATTTGAAAATTTAAATTGTCTCTATCAGCTTTAGAAGGTATTTTGTGGTGTTTGGTACATCTAATTATTATGTAGGGTCATGAAAAGAGTCTAGGTGAGTTATCAAATATCTTATGTATAAAATATCAATAAAACCAAGAAATGGAGTGGAGTGATCATACAAGGTAGTTACCAAGAAGGAGTAGTTAATTAGAGAATAGTTTCTTGTTTTGTAATAGTTTTTGGTTTTGATAAAGAGTTAGATTTTTATATAAGAGGAGGAAGAAGTAGTCAGTAGGAATTTAGCATGTAGGTTTGGAGAGGTAGAGTAGGACTATGAAATGAAGATGTTGAGAAAACCCTATCTTCTACCATAACATAGTATGGATAGTGTAAGAAGACATTAAAATATAGTATATATAAAACAATTGCCTTATATCTATGTATTGATATCATTCAAGATGGATATTGATATGTTGAAAGTTTTGAATATTTAGTTTATCCATTCTATATTGTGAAAGTTGACAAGAACCAACCTTTTGTAAGACTAAAACAAGAACTCGATACAAATTTTGAAACTTGAAAGATTGGTTAAGAAAAGAACCCTTCTAAGAGATTTGAGGTGTAATGGAAGATGAATCTAGATATATAGTTGTCAAGTTAATATTTTAAGTTATTAATCATGCACATATGATGATATCTATAACCAAATAGGATAAGGTTTTATGCTCTATTTAAGGGGCTATAATAAGAAACTTATTTATAGTAGAAGTAATAGATGGAAAAGGGTATGCGATTGTACAAAGTCAGAATAAGGAGTTGATAAGTTGGAAATAAATCTTGAAATAGTGTCTAAATAACTTTGGGCTAGCTGATTATACATATAAGACCCTTATTCAATCATTTACATACTGTGCATGTAATTTGGGTAGTAAGATAGAGCTAAGGAATATTGATTGTTTGAGTGAAGGCTTGTCATAATAATCTTATAAGTATTTATAACCACTTCTCTTATACTTACAACCAATTACAGGCTTGATTGTTATGATTGACTGTGCATGGATGATTAAGCCAAGGTAGTAAGTGGTTGTAAGGACAAGAGAAGTGAATGACCCAGGTTAGTGAAGTCTTGTTAGAGAGAGGTATAGGTTTAGATGAGGCCAAGGAATTTTTAGACATATTCAAGGAGGTGAGGATAGAGAGAGGTAAGAAGAAATAGGGCATAGTTCATGAGAGAAGCTACCACAAGAAGAAGATGGAGAAGGAGATATAAGAGATGAGACAACAGATGGATAAGTTATTGGTTATGATAGATCAGATAATAGAAATGGGAAATCCATATTGTGGATAGGTGATGAGGAAGAAGCTACTCAAGTGGCCAATCAAGTAACATATAAAGGAAAAGAAGAAGGAAGCTATGAAAGAGGAAAGGAGGTAGAAGTGGTTACTATGCAAGAAACTCAAGAATGAAATGAAGAGATACAAGATGAGAATGCAAGAATATGAAGATAAGCACCTTGATGAGGAGGTGATGAATTTGAGTAAGTAGAAGAAAGATAGTTGCAACTAACTAGGTGAAGAGAATACTAAAGAAGGAGTTCATCCTATAGACCTCAATGGAGGCATAAAGATAGAGGTGAAATTCAATGAAGGAGATGAGAAATCTTATTTTTAGTTTGTATATGAAAGTGATGATAAACTAGAGAGGGATATTGGAGCACTTGAAGAAGCATTGGATGCTGACAAGATGGAAAATGAAGAGAAAATGTGGACTGTGGTAGTTGAACACCTTGAAATAGTCGACAAAGAACATGAAGAAGCAAATATGGAATTAGTAAAATATAATTTTGAAACATGTATGCATGAAATAGTAATTTTTATTTTTGAAAACATGGTGATGATAGCATGAAAATATAAGAGTGTAGGTACAAGTATAATTGTAATAGTGTTTAGGGGAATATACAACCCATGTGATAGAGGTAAAGAAGCAAGAGAGAGTGCACATGAAGTTCAAGTTGATGATGAAAGAGAGCAAGGACATGATAAAATAATAATAGTGTTTCATCAAGGCAAGTAAGAGAGAAAAGAGGAGTAGAAAAATCATGCTGGAATAATAGTAGAAAAAGAGGATGATCTAAGGAACCTAAACTAGAAGACAAGGAAGAAGGAGCATGTAACAATGCAATGGAGTTTCATTTATCCCTTATTTGAGAGTATGATAAAGGGGACTCAATAAAATATGTCCATTTGGCCATTTTATGGTGTCTTTGGTCTTAAAACATTCCTTGAATGCATTAGAGTCATTATGTTAGTTCCCTTGTGTGTTTAGATGGCCTTTTTGACTTTTCTTTCCAATATGGGAATTTGAAAATTTAAATTGTGTCTATATTATTTATAAGGTATTTTTTGGTGTTTTATAGATATAATGATTGTGTAGGGTCATTAAAAATGTCCAGGTGAGTTATCAAAGATCTTATGTACAAAATGTTAAGAAAACCAAGAAGTGGAGTGGAGTGACCATACAAGGTAGTTACCAAGAAGGAGTAGTTAGTTAGAGAATAGTTTCATATTTTGTAACATTTTTTGGTTTTGATAAAGAGTTAGAGTTTCATATAATAGGAGGAAGTATTTAGTAGGAATTTATCATGTAGGTTTGGAGAGGCAGAACAAGACAATGAAATGAAGACATTAAGAAGACCCTATTTTCTACCATAAGATATTATGGACAGTGTAAGAAGACATTAAAAGATAGTATATATAAAACAAGTCAATTTTATATATGTATTTATATCATTCAAGATGGATATTGATATGTTGAATGTTTTGAATCTTTAGTTTATGCATTCTGTGTTGTGAAAGTTGACAAGAACTAGCCTTTTGTAAGACTGCCATAAGAACTCAATACAGATTTTGAAACTTGAAAGATTGGTAAAGAAAAGAGCCCTTCTAAGTGAGTTGAGGTGTAATGGAAGATGACTCCATATTTATAGTTTTCAAGGTAATATTTTTAGTTGTTAAGCATGCACATATGATGATATCTATAACCAAATATGACAAGGTTCTATGCTCTATTTGGTGGTCTATAATAAGAAACTTATTTCTAGTAGAAGTAATAGATGGTGAAGGGTATGTGATGGTATAAAGTTGACATATGGAGTTTATATATTGGAAATAAATATTTAAATACTATCTTAATAACTTTGGGTTAGTTTATTTTGCGTACAAGACCCCTGTTCAATCATTTACAAATTGTCTATGTAATTTTGGTAGTAAGATAGAGTCAAGGAATCTTGATTGTTATGATTGAAGGTTTGATTTAATTTGATCCCTATGGTGAGGAGATGGATTAAGCTTAAAAATGGGCTAGTAAATAAACATTTAACATCATTTCAAAGATGAGAGGTAAGTAAACATGCATTTTAAAACCTTGTACGTATTAGTTTAGGTAGATTGTAGCTAAAGGATGTTGCAAAATTTGTATCTAAAACATGGTTTGAGGGGAACCAAGAATAGTTAAAGCACTGAGAATCTTTATATGTCATACAAACCTTATCAAATCCTTTTGAAAGATTAAGACATAAGGATATTGAGTGTAACTTGAGACATACCAACTTAAGGTTACACAGTATAATAAGAGACAATAATTTTATAAACCAAGTAAGGAATGAATTGAATCTTTGATCAAGCTAAGAAAATGTTTGGAAATAATGGGTTCAAGTTGATAAGACCTTATTTGGGTCATCTAAGCATCTAAAAGTTAGTGAAAACCATTTAAATCCATCTTGAGCCCTCATAGGTTTGTGTAGTCTACAAAAACCCTATATTAAGGTTAAGTTAGTAAAAATACAATACCTTGAATTGTGACCCATGGAATTCAACCAAAGTTGGTAATTTGGAAGAGGATAAAATGGAAAAGAATACTTGTAGGGTTTCAAACCTATATGAGTTTGTATGCATGGAATAAAAGTGATCGAGTGGTTAAGAGACCTAATAAGGCCTACTATAGGGCTAATTCACAAAGAGAAGATGATAGAAATGGTGTCTACAGAAGGATTAAATGAATGAAAATTTGCAGAGACCCCAAATGTGATAAAGAGTATTTGAAAATAATCTAGTTTTCTTAGTATTCTATTGTACCAGTCTAAATAGAGCTCTTATGTGGCTTAACCTATAAGAACACTTTATCACCAACTAAAAACTAACTATCTATCTTTTTTAGATAAACATAACTCTTATAATTATCATTAGCCTTAGCCAATATATGCCTAATTAATCTAACTTTCTCTTACATTTCTAAAAGCATCTCAAGTTGAAAGACTATACTGTACTCTAACTTATCCCAACTGATTGGTGTCTTGCACCTTCTTTTGTATAATGCCTCAAATAGTTCCATATTCAAAGTTGATTGGTATGAGTTTTTGTAAGAAAACTCAACCAACAGAAGATAATATTACCACTTGTATTTTTGATCCATGCAATACATATGAAGAAGATCCTGTATCACCTAATTAACTCAATCAATCTAACCATCAGTCTCTAGGTGATATGCAGTGTTGAAATTTAGTTGCATACCCAACATTGAATTTAGATTTACCCAAAATATAGAAGTCATCTTTAGATCATGATCTAAAATGATATTATTTAAATATATATATAACCTATATACTTCATTTATGAACCTCTTCGCAATAGAAAGTGCATCATTTATCAAATTATCTAGTATAAAATGAGACACCTTTGTTAGTTTATCATATACTACCAAGATCATATCATGCCTATTTTGTGACATTGGCAAGCATTGGAAAAATTCCATACTAATCACCTACCACTTCCATTCTATTATATAATGTGGACATCACAACCTAGCCAGATGCATATGCTCAACTTTCACTCATTAACATTCCAAACAATGTAACACATAGCCTTTTACAACTTTATTGATTCCCTTACAGAAATATAATGGTTTGAACTCTGTCATGAGTTTGGTTACTACTACATGTCTTAAATATGGGTAATTACGTAGTTACTTTAGCAATGTGCTCTATAGATTCTCTAAATCTGATATATAAATCCTTCCATTGTAACATAAAAGAGCATCACTCTCCAATATGAATCTTTTATACCAATTATTTTGAGCATTCTCAAACAATGCTTTTCTAAACTAATCATAGAATTAATCTCCTAGTGATAATTCAATCATTCAATCCTTGAAATTACTCCTAATAGTAGATATGGTTACTATGTACCTTCTACAAATTAGGGCATAGACTACTCTATTTTACTTATCTTTGATATAGTTGATATCAAAATCATAATCAAATAAGAATTCATTCCAACATCTCTAAAAAGTATTCAAATTTAGTTAGGTGAAGATGTACTTGAATCTCAAGTAATATGTATTGATTTCATACAGTTTTCCCACCAAGTAATATCACCACCCTTACAAAGCATGCACAATTTTTACAAGTTCTAGGTCATGAGGGGCATAGTTCACCTCATAAGGCTTCAACTTCCTTGATTTATAATCCACTACTACACCATCTTATAGAAGGACTCCTCCTATTCCATCCCTTCATGTGTGTATGATTACTAAAAATTAACCATTAGGGTCAGGAAATATTAACACTAGTGCTGAAGTAAGCCTTATTTTTAATTTCTAGAAAGCTACTTTACACTTCTCTATCTAGACAAAAATTTGGTTATTACATTGTAAATAATTAATATGATTAAATATCTTGGAAAAAATGGAATGAAATCCTCTAATATCCTACTAATCCCATGAAACTTTTTACCTCGTGCACATTCTTTGGTGCTTGCCATTCCATAATGTCTCTTACCTTTGTTGGATCTAGTGAGATACCATCCCTAGAGATAATATATCCTAGATATTGTACTGTCTCCTAGAAACATGTGTATTTAGAAAACTTGCCATATAGTTTGTGCTTTCATAACCATTACAAAATCAGTTCTAGAAGATGAAGATGCTCTTCGACACTCTTATAATATATAAGAATGTCATCCAAAAAACCAAAATAAAATGATTAAGATAATCTCTAAACACATTGTTCATGAGATTCATCAATATTGTTAGAGCATTTGTCAACCCCAATGGTAAAACTATGAACTCATAGTGCATGTAATGAATTTTGAAAGATGTCTTCAAAATATCCTCATCTCATATTCTCAGTTGATGGTATCTTACTCTATGATAAATTTTTAAAAAGATCATTTATCCCCATATATAATTGAAAAGATCATCTATATGAGGTAACAATTTTTTGTTTTTGATAGCTGCCTTATTCAACATTCTATAATCAATGAAAAGTTGAAAAGTGTCATCCTTATTCTTGAAAAGATAGCTGGTGTAGCCTATGGTGACAAACTTGACTTGATCAACTCTTTAGAAAAAAATTCTAGAAGTTGAGCCTTCAATTTAGCCAACTTAGTGGTTGTCATTTTGCATGGTGCTTTAGATTGTGGTTCTAAACTAGGTATGATATCAATAAAGAAATCAGCCTCATGTTTAAGAGGCAATCCTATCAATTGTTTTGGAAACACATCATGAAAATCTATAAGAAATGGGTAATCTTCAAGGGATGGTTCCTTAGTTTCCTTTATTTCATTTATCTTGAGGATAAGTTCTTGGCACCTTTTTCCTTGAGCCCTCTTGAGTTGCATAGCATAAATTTTATTAAGCCTCAACTCTCTTTTCTCACATTGAATTTGTGTCTAATTTCAAAAATCATCTAGACACCCAACCTTCTACAAGTGGTAGTCAACCTTGGATTTATGATTTGCAAGATCACATCATATAACCCTAGTGGTACTACATGCAGATCCATTACTATAGTGAATTTAGGCAACCTAATATCTAATTTGACTAAACACATATTAACCATGACTTTTGATTCACTCCCATGCTATATTGAGCATTCATTTTCCATTTCTCTAGCTCTTCTAGTTAAATTACTAAGCATTTTAGGAGCTATAAAACATTATGTAGCCCCTGTATCTATCAAAATAGAAATTAGATGTTCAAACAAAGTACTTGACATTTCTATAGGTAGTGGTTGAAATGTAGCTTATTGATTATCAACTGTTACATGAATACGCTTCTAAAAACTACCTTGCTGAAGAATAGGACCTTTATTATTTGACTTGTCCTATGTGAAATAATGAGAATAATGGTCATATCCACAAATGAAATTACTTCCAAGTGGTCCTTTCTTTCCATTCTTTTAATTTCCCTTAAAACTACCTTTATAACCATTACCATATTTCTTAATTCTTGAACCATTATTGAATTTGGCATTCTAGTTTTTGAATTGATTCTTGGAGTCTCCACTCTTATGTTTCCAATTTTTCTTTTTGAAATTTGACGTATAATTTCCAAACTTTTTCTTCAACTTGTCTCTAGACTGTGAAAGAGACTTCAACTTTTGTTCATATTGACCATCTTCTCAAAGACCTGGTCCATAATATAAGATCCATGAAAATCCACCACTCCATTGATCTACGGTCTCAATCCCATGATAAAATTTATGATCTTAAACCTCTCATCTCCCTAGTATTAAGGTACATACTTTAGAAGTTTTATAAATTTATCCCATTACTCATTCACTAATAGGTCTTCTTGCTTCAAATTTTAGGAATCTATGAAATTTTCATCAAAATAAAGTTGTGGAATCCACCGTGACCTGAATAAAGTCAAAAAAATGATCCCATATAGTGGTGGTCAAGTGAATATTCATTTCCACCCTCTGATTGGCCTACCACATAACTACCTCACTAGCTAATTGGTTTGCTCGCCAAACTATTTTAGTGACATGAGAGTAGATTTGGATTTCAAAATACTTCTCCATCTCAGTCAACCATGTTTTAGCTCCATCACCTAGAACAGTTCCATATAATTTAGAGTGGCATGAGAAAATAAGTCAATGAAATTATCTAAGAAAATATACTAAGTATTAAATTACATTTTATTTTAGTATTAATATTTAAAAATATTAGCATTATCAATATATTTTCATTTGATAGGGTAAAAGACCATGTTTTGAAAGGCCTCAGAGCCTTTTACAACAAAAAAAAAGATAAAGAATTTAATCTCATATATAATGTCTCTTACAATGAACCTTGTAACACAAAACCAAACTAAAAAAAAAGAGTTTCTCAGTCACCAAACAACATAAAACAATAGTTAATAAAACCCAACAAAAAGTAACAAATAGTCAACAGAAAATACTCATGTCTTCTTCTAATTGCCTATCATAATTCAATATATTTTCAGTAAATAATTATATCTTTGTTTTCCCTTTGCAAGGAATAGGGCCTTTATTGAGTATTCTTTTCCTATTTATTCTAATTAATCTCTTATCTTTCTCTAGGTTTGAATTAGGATATAAGGGGATGACTCATTAAACTTGGCTTTATACCTTGCAACTTCAATTGGATATTTTATCTTTGTATGGGGGCTTAAAATGGTGTTGAAATCCTCTAAATAAGGTTAATTTATAGTTGTAGGTGTATGGGATTTGATATCTTTCAAAGATGAGTTTGATCATTTGATATCATAATCACCTTACATAGTAATATGGCTAGAAGAAATAGCTCTCCACCAAGAGGTTTGTTTATTTCTCTTGAAGTTTATAAATTATGTAGATAAGTGGCTAGTCTCAAAGCAAAAGTGACAGTGAAAAGGTAAATATTTATTGTCAAGATTATGAGTCCAAAACTAGTCCTCAACTTTCAGGTCAATTTTTGTAGGTATATTCTTGTAAATGTCTATGTTGACAGGTATTCTAGTGAATGTAGTGTGGGAGAACATGTTAGTGGCTAAGTTAGTTTGCAGAAACTCTTTTAGAGTGTTACGTATCTCTTTATAGTAGAGGTAAAAATAGAATTTGAGATGGAGATGACAAAGGCAAACCTAAATGGGTTTGACATTGAATAGTTATAATAGCGGGTTGAAGTGTGGAAACCACTATTCAAGATAAAGGGATGGTGATCCAAAGCCACTAGTTTAAAACCAATTCTTTGTACTGTAATAAATTAAATTCTACTAAAAATATTTTTTCACAAGGATAAATATCCAACTTACCTTGCATATGGGTTTCCATTTCTCTTATATCTAATCATTAAGGATCGGGAGCCTCATCTAGAGATTGACAAATCTACAAATAATGGCTCTAGATGAGAACTATGGTTCATTTTCAATCATTATTTTAGTTTCCTCATTTCCAAATTCTAAGAATAGGTGAATTATGGCAAAGTTGAGTAGAATACATTCAAATCTGGGCATGTTTTTAGAAGAGGAGGTCACCTCAGTAAAGGATTGTCTTTTTTTTACTATCCATTTTATTTTTGTCTAAAATAGGGTATTCCCATGTTTCTCCCCTGGCTCATTATTTTCCCTTGATTTATTGCCATGTCCATTTCCTTGTGGTAGTATTATCATGCCTACGACCCTCAAGTTGTCCTCCATATTTATGAGACATTTGGTTTTTATTCTTTCTTGGACTTTGTGTGTCTTTTTGCTCCTAGATTTGTGATCCATCAGCATCTTCCTTAATTGTAGCAACTATAGGATTTGAAAATTCCATAGGTAGAAATTAGAGTGTTAGAGAATCATTTCAATATATAGTTTAATGAATGTGTCTTTATTTAATAATATATTTATTTTATATAACTTATTTTTTTATTCATATAAAACATGGATTTAGCTTCCACATTTGTAGTCTACAAAAGAAAATAAAAACACATGAATATTACATAAAAAATAAAAAAACATTTTCATTAAAATAAAATTCATTGATACCAACTAGAGTAATAATAATAACAATAATAATAATAATAATAATAATAATAATAATAATAATAATAATAATAATAATAATAATAATAATAATAATAAATGTAGAAGATAAAAAAATGTTCAATTTCAATTAATAATGAACTTATTCCTTGAAACCACATATGATACGTTTAGAATTGTAAAAAAAGATGTACCTAGACATTAAATTATCTCAAACATTGCATATTATGTTGAAGGAAATGTTTTTTAATTATTTGTTACTTTCATAATAAATATTTGTTGATTCTCAATTAAATATTAAAATAAAATAAAAATAAAAATGCTTATTGATAGTACACATAATTCAAAAAAAAAAATTGAGACAATATATTTCATAATAGAGTTGATTAATTATCATATGTTTAGACATGTTATATGTGCATGTTATCCAAACATTAAAAATCAAATATCAAATGAAATACTCATTTTTTAAAATAAAAAATCATATGTTATATGTGCATTTCATATTATCCAAACATGAAAAAAAAAATATTAAATGATTTTTTTTTTGTAAATTATATTTAAAATAATAAATCATTTATTCTCTAAATGGAGCAACATGGAACCTTAAAAATAACATGCCATTTTTTAGATGTTAATTCATGTAGAGGAAATGTTTATAATACATGTAAATAAAATTTCAAGGTGGCAAATTATCATGAAGGAAATACCAATATATTGTAAATATTATTAGCTTCCCTCAAAAAATTAATCATTGTAAAATTTATTCCATGTAAAATCAATCAATTGCATCTTATAATTATTGTCAATAAATAAGGTCTTCAAGAGAAAACAAAATATTTTTATTTTAACATATTACATTAAAATTAACATCTAAGAATCCATGTAGACTAACTGAACTTTAGATTGAACAAAAACTATATGTTATAACTACATAACACAACCATCTTCCTCATTCATCCTTATTATACCAAATACACAATAAAAAATATATGAAATACATTATTATTTGTAATTGACAGTTTGATAAACACCATGTTCTATCCCACAACTAAAAATTGGCAAGTATCATGGAAATTAATATAGTATAGATGGTTTTTTTCCTATGAGATTTCTTACATTTTTCATATATTTCACACTATGTTTAGAGTACTTTTCATCAAAATATTTTAGATTAAAGAGTATTAACTTCATTTGATGTGCTATTATGATAATAGATTTTGTATCCATCCAATATTTAGGTATTTTATACTTAATATGATGGATCATTATACATAAGGAAAAATAACCTTTTTTATTAAAAAAAATTAAATACATTTTAAAAAATATTGAAACAAATCTTAGAGAGTGACTCCACACAATTCATAATGATAAACTTATTGAACACTTGATGCATTTATTTCCACTTTATAGGGGAAAATATCATATTTTACAAATAATTGTGTTGAACTAACCAATATAATAAACTAATTAGGTTCTTATATTCTTTTTTTCATGTTGAATGCTACTAACACAAAATGGCCTGATTTTCATAGCATAATGCCTTCCATCCAACCGAAAGCTCCACATAAAGCTTATCATGGAGAATAGAAAATATTATGTCCAATCCACATTGAAAATCTATTTATATCCATAATATATTTATAATATTTTTTGAGGAAGTGTCAGAAAATATCTTAGGAGCACAAGATGATTGGTACAAGAATACAATAAATTGGATTATTTCAACTTTTATTTTTCTAAAAATATTTTGTTAATGAAACTGAAAACTATCAAGACAATAAAATTACCAATAGGCCAAGACTAAAACAATAACTAGTATTAGTTCATTTTGAATGACTTGAAATAATTAAAAACCAAAACCATGATTAAATAAGCCTCAACTCATAATCTAGAGTTGATATGCAAAAATTCAAAAAAATTAAAATCTAAAAAAACATCTACTTTTAGCAGCTACTATTTATAGTAAATTTTGTATGCAAGCATGCACATCTATAAAAATCTCCCAAAATATATAAATGCTAAAATTATCCTATGGAAATAAATTAAACTAAATTTTATGTTCAATCCTAAAAATATACAATTTCTAAAAATAGAAAAATTCCAAAAAAATAATTAAATTATAATTTTAGACCCTTAGATGATCATGTATGGCCTCCTAGAAATATCCAAAACATCACTAAGAAAGTTGAAAGACTTAGGATAGTAACATATTTTTTGAGATGGTCATTTTGGTGCATGGAAGAGCTCAAAATTTATAGCCTCCATAAGGTTGGCCTATTTTTTTGCGTCATTTTCCTCTAGTTGAAAACAACTCAGCTCATGTGAGCTTCCTGATTGTACTACTACCAATTTTATTTGTAAATATTATTCAACTCCTATTTTTTACTCCAAGTTTTTTCCTCTTGATTAAATACTTCCCACTACACCAAATACATATTATAATTCCCTTACCTTGTGCTCATTGTCTTCATATCCAAAACTTGCACTATTTTTTCCTTCTTCTTTGGAACCTGCTACTCCCAATTTACTTCTTCATCTTCATCATATTCACCAAATTCTCTATGAAATTCATATAAATATGAAACATTAAGTACTAGAGATATATAAACATTTTGTGGTAAACTCATCTCATAAACATCGTCATTGATTTTCTTCACAATTCTACATGGTCTAATTTTATTGTACTTCAACTTATTGTACATGCCTTTTGAAAATATTTATTTCCTCAAGTAAACCATTACTAACTCTCCTAAAAATACCTTGGATCATTTTATAACATTTTTTGATGTTTTATATTTCTCATTACTTTCCTGCGACATTCTTCTTACTCCTTGCAACTGTTGCATATGTTCTACAAGTGCTTCTACATCATCACTAACTTGGTTTTTAATTGGTAATTGTACCAAATATAAAATAGCCATAGACTTTTTTCCATAAATAATTTGAAATGGTGAATTACATGTTGATCTATTCACTGAACTATTATATGCAAACTTAGCTTGTGGTAAAGTCAAGTCTCATTGTTTGGGCTTCTTTCCTACTATGAATCTCAACAAATTTTCCAAGATCCTATTCATAAATTCTATTTATCCATCTATTTATGGGTGACATGCACAACTGAATTGTAGCTTAGTAACCATAATTTTCCTCAAATTCTTCCAAAAATGACTTTGAAATTTCATTTCCCTATTCGAAGTAATAATTTTTGGAATACCATGCAATCTCACAATATCCTTAAAAAATATTTCTACAACTCTAGTCACATCATTGGTTTTCTTACATGCAATGAAATGAATAATTTTATAAAATTTGTATACAACAACAAAAAATAAATCATAACCTCTCTGTGTGTTTGGAAATTTCAACACAAAATTCATATTCAAATTTGTGCATGGTCCTCTTGGGATCGGTAATGGCATGTATAGTCTAGTATTTTGTGCATGTCCTTTAACCACCTAACATATTCTACACCTTGAAACATACTCTATCTTATCTCTCTTCATCTTTGGCCAAAAATATTTTTCCTCCACAAAATCTATTGTCTTTGTCTTACCAAAATGTATAGCCAAATCACAACTATGTAATTCCCTTATTATATTGTCTCATAGAGACCCAACTAGAATGCATAATTATTTACCTTTGAAGAGATAACCTTCCTATATAAGATAATCATCATGAATAATATATGTCCCACCTATTTAAGGATTCCTAAACCATTCAACTATCTTTCCAAAATATGGATCAATATCATATAATTCTTTGATAACTTCAAATCCAACTACTTCACTCACCATATTAGTTAATAATGCTACTCTCCTGCTCAATGCATCAACTACCTAGTTTTGTTTTCTTGATTTATGCTTCAACACAAAAGTATTACCCTACAAGAAAGAAACCCACATTACATGCCTACTACCCAACATCTTTTGTGTATTCACATACTTCAAAGCCGCATGATCTATAAATAGTATAAACTCTTTAGGCACTAGGTAATGCCTCCAATGTCTTAATGCTTATACAATTGCATAAAGTTCAATATCATAAGTATTTCTCATTCAAATATGCTATTGGATTTCCTTTTTGACTCAACATATCACCAATTCCCACAAATGAGGCATCACAATCAACCTCAAACACTTTGTTAAAATCCAGTAATGTTAGAATTGATCTTTTTGTAATCTTCTTCTTCAAAAATTCAAAGCTTTCTGTGGGTACTCTAGTCTATAAAAATTCCTTCCCTCTCATGGGTTGAATCATAATACTGTGTCCCACTTTTTGGTACAAAGGGTCCAACAAAAAATGAAAATGTGAAAATTTCTCAATTTGTATAGACAATAGTGAGTTAACCGTATAAAATGTGAAAATGGTGTAAACTAATAAAATGTTTAATTTTAAGTGTAGATTACATTTATTATTTTTATAAAAAAATATTTTTTAATACCTAAATACATAATGTGTATGTTTTGTGTACAAAATGTTTTATTGGGTACTTTATTTCTCCTCATAATTTTCTCAAAACATGATATTTTCTCCATATTTTTTTTAAAGAGGTCTTAGAAACATAGATGTAGTACAAGATTCCTTTTTTATAATTTTTGATTAAAAAATAATTTTTTAATAATCAAGGCAATGAATATCAATACTTATGTCTTCTCCTAGTGATATTATTTATATATATGTCAAAATAGACTATTTTTTTCACCATTAGAACAAGGACATTAAAGTTAAGATCATTGATATTTTTATAAAAAAATTGGCCATAGTCTCCTAATTTTCCCAGTGCCTCACACATATGGTACTTCATTTTATAAATAAGTATATTTTACTAAACAAATCAAAATAAATATTAAATATTATTAAAATTAAAAAAAAACATATTATTAGAAAGCTCATAAAAATACCTATTTATATGTAGAGCCACATGTTTCTATTTTATTATTTCATCCTAATAAATGGCATCCGAAGTGGCAATTTTAGGCCAATAATAGCTTTCCACTTCAATGGGTGAGTATTTGATTCCACATGGGGTTTAAACGAAGGGGGTTTGAAGGAAGGGGGTTCATTCCAATCTCAAATTAATCAAATGCCAAAGTAAACCTTTGACCCCCTTCAAAAAGTACATGTGGAGGTTAAAACAAAGGGGGTTTAAATGAACCCCCTTCAAATGAAGGGGGTTTTTTCAAACCCTAATTTGTTTTTTTGGGTTTGGGTGCACTTGGATGCCAAGTGGGATTCACTTATGTCCCATATCCCTCATGCAACTTGTTATTGGTGCTACAATACTACTAAAAATTTTAATAATTTTTTTGTAAAAAGTTGCTAAACCATGGAATCTTCTTACCTCTATAATGCTTTTTGGAATATGCCACTCAAAAATTGCCTTTATATATCTTTTCTTCATTCATTCTCACACTTTCTACTAAAACTATAAATCCCAAAATACCAAATTGTTATGTATAAAACTTGCACTTCTTCAAATTCGCATACAACTTTTCCTTTCTTAACAAATCCAGTACCATTCTCAAATGTAGTAAGTGTTCTTATTTAGTCTTAATAAATATCAAAATATCATCAAAATAAACAACCACAAACCTACCAATATATTATCATAGAATTATATTCATCATCCTCATAAATGTGTTAGGGGCATTAGATAATCCAAAGGGCATCACCATTCACTCATATAAACCATACTTAGTCTTTAATGAAGTTTTATACTCATCTCCTTCATGAATTTGAATCTACTAATAACCACTCAGATCAATCTTGGT
Organism: Torreya grandis; assembly: GCA_037957365.1. Classification (NCBI taxonomy): domain Eukaryota; kingdom Viridiplantae; phylum Streptophyta; class Pinopsida; order Cupressales; family Taxaceae; genus Torreya; species Torreya grandis. The sequence continues at coordinate 756,543 of JARHVA010002599.1, forward strand.
AAAATAGTTTGCTCCTACATGCACATCCATCGTATCATCTAAAGAAGGGATAGGAAACATATACTTGATTGTAATTTTATTAATTGCTATACTATCCACACACATTCTCCATCCTCTATCTTTATTTAGAGTTAGAAATGTTGGTGTTGCACATTACTCAAAGCCTCCCTTATCACCTTTTTTCTTAAAAATTCAATAACATGTTTATTTAATTTGAAATGTTCTATTGGAATCATCCTATACATTGTTTGATTTGGTAGAGTTGATCCTAGAATAAAATCAATGTGATGTTGAATATCTCTCTTTGGTGGTAAGCCATCTGATAACTCATCAGACATAACATCTACATTTTATTTCCAAACTTTTTTTACTTTTGTTGGTATTTGTACCATTTTTGTGTTTTCATTATTTGATACTAATAAATAACAACTTAACACCTTCATATTTTGGATAAATTCTTTAGTAGAGAGCAATATTTCTATCTTCTCTTCCTCTTTAAGAGGTAACAAAACTACCTTTTTACCACTTTTCCAAAAATTGTATGTATTCATTGCTCCATCATGAATTACTTTCCCATCAAATTGCGACGGTCTTCCCAATAACACATGACATGCATCCATCAGAATAACATCACATCATAATTCATCATCATAACTTTTTCCTATAGGAAACTTTATTGAGCACCTTTTTATCTATTGTAACCTCATTCCCTTTCTTAAACCATGAAATCCGATAAGGATTATGATGATTTTCACATTGTAGATTTAATTTTTATATCATTTATTTAAAAACCATATTTTCACAACTACCACCATCTATAATTACTTTGCATACCTTTCCACCCAAAGTACATTATGTTATAAAAATATTTGATCATAACCATGCATCACCAAATTCTTTATTATTCACTCGTTCCTTCCTTAGAGTGATCATGGTTATTCTCATCATGAAATTCTCTCCAACATCTACAACACAACTTCATTATTTTTCTCTTCTATCTCAAACTTAACTAGACTCACTATTGGGAAATATTCTTACCTCTTTTCTTGATCTTGATAGTTTGGACACTCAAATGCTCTGTGCCCTTCTTCTCCACACCTATAACAAACATAAGATCTATGTTGATTTTTAAACCATCCTCTAGAACCATTGTAACCTCATCCTCTTTGAAATCCTCTTCCTCTTTGTTGGTATTGAAACCCTTGTCTATTATCATCTTGCCTTTCTACACCATGTGATGATTCACCTATATTGGTATTAGACCCACTTCCAATGTTATTAAACCCACCACATTACATATTTGGAGGGGATCCACCTCTTCTTGGAACAAAGACTTTTTTTTGAAATTTTGTCTATTTTGTTTTTCATTTACCTTCAAAGCTAATTGAAAAGCCTCCTCCATGTAAAGTATTATATGCATGCTTAATTCATTTTGAATATATAATTTCAAACCATTTACATACCTTGAAGTCATCTTATCTTATATTTCATCATGCTCCACACATATGGAAATATTATAAAATTCATCTATATACTATTGTATATTGTGATCTTTTTGTCTAAAATTCTGCAATTTTCTATATAGGGTTTATGCATAATCCATAGGAAGAAATTTCTCCCTTAGCTTCTTATCCATATTTTTCCAAAATTTAATCTTCTCTTTACCTTTTATCTATCTCTCTTTCTACAAGTGATCACACTAAATCATTGTATGACCTTTAAATTTCATGTATGCAAACTTTACTTTCTTGTCTTTTCTCATAGTCTTCCACTCAAAGAATTTCTCCATGATATTCATCCAATCTATCAACTCCTTTGGTTTTAATCTACCTCCATAATTTGGAAAATCAACCTTCATTCCTTCATTTCTTCCTTATAAATCTTGAACCATCCTCTCTTCCGTCGATGGTGGTTGTTCTTAGTATTCTTGTTGTTGTTGAACTTTTTCATCATTATTTGTGTCTTCCTCATCACCACATTATCTTCTTTGATTATTGGTGATAACCTTGGTTAACTATTCCACTTGCCTCTAAATCTCTTGTATAGTTTGGTTCATCTATGCAATACCTCCTCATCCTCTCACCATGTCTTACTCCTCCAAGATTCAAACTTGCTCTAATACCAAATAATAAAACCGAAAACTATCAAGATAATAAAATTTTCAATAGTCCAAGATCTGAAACAATAACTAGTATTGATTTATATTGAAAGACCTGAAATAATTACAAACCCAAACCATACTTAAATAAACCTCAACTCAAAATTTAGAGCTGACATGCAAAAATTCAAAAAAACTAAAATCTAAAAAAACATCTTTTTTTAGTAGATGTTATTTACAGGAAATTTCACATGCAATCGTGCACAGCTCTAAAAATATATTAAAATATTATAAATTCTAAAATTGTCCTATGGGATTAAATTCAACTAAATTTTATGTTCGATCCTAAAAATATACAATTTCTAAAAATAGAAAAATCTCAAAAAATTAATTAAATTATAATTTCATACCCTCAAATGATCATGCATGACCTCCAAAAAATATCAAAAACATCCTCGAGTAGGTAGAACTTCTTAGGACAATAACAATATTTTGAAGATGATAATTTTGGCATGTGAAAGAGCTCAAATGGAGCAACAGAGTTATGGGTCAAAAGTTATGGCCTTCGAAAGGTTGGCCTATTTTTTCTATATCATTTTTTCTACTCAATTCGTATAACTAAATATTATTTTTAGGTGTAAATGGAAAAATATATTATCTACCAATAATTAGGATTTATCTAGCTAAAATATGAACCTAATATTGATGCATTAAATTGGGAAGATCAAAGTGCAGTTGAAAATCTAAAACGACATTTTGATAAATATATATTGACTTGGAACTTGCCTTGTATATTTCATATAAATCAAATGGTTATCATTTTATTTTTTATTATAATTTTTATTAAATATATATAAAATATTGTGAAATAATGTTTTTCATGATTACTAAGAGCTATTGAATTGAATTTAATGACATACTAAATGCACAGGATATACATTCTTAAGAAAAACAATAATATGTATTTTTAATTTCATTAAAGAGTGACTTGTGAATTCCATCAATAATATTACATATTCATTGAAAATAATGGATGTAAAAAATAAAATCATTCTTGTAACTATGAAAAATTGAATGCTTGAAATCAAGCCATGCTTTCTATTTGTAATTAGAATATTGTTATCAACTTCTTCCATAATGTGAATCTATTTTGGAACATATTGCAAAGTATGATTCAAATGTAGAGAACTAATATAATAGTTATCACCATATGTTAAAAATAATATATGAAATTACAATATGGTATAAACCATCTTCAAAGGTTTTTAGGAAACTTTTCAATGCTAGTATTGTTGGTCATGATATTAATGCACTAGATGTTTTTCATATATATATATATATTGTGTGTGTGTGTAATTGGTCATTTATCTTAATAAATGTTGGGAATTACATCTTATTTTGTTTTACCTCAGTAAATTAAATTACATTTGTAATTTAACCTTTATTTATTCATACATGAATTAATCTTCTTTAGATTCATTATCATTTATGGTAGCTGAAATGAATTTTTCATTTGACAAAAATCATCATAGTGAAAAATGTAAAACAAATGTGCTAGTTATTGTTCATGCCTTCCCTCAATTATTTATAATTCCTTCAAAATATTATATTTCCTCTGTATTATTTTATTAGTGTGAACTTATTTTGTACTAACCTTTTAGGAACATTATTGCAAACATTATTTGTTCTACTAAATAGATAATGAAAAAATAATAATAATAATAATAATTCCTATCACCCATTTCACATCCATCATATACTTTATGAGAATGAATTAATTTTAGATGATGATGTTTCAAATGATGACAATATTTAGAAGAATTTTGAATAACTTGATGATTGATATGTTTTGTCATAACTACATCTTAATAATGATATTCAACTTAATGAAATTGATATGTTTGTTCATTGTTACTTTGATATACATCATAATTGGTATTATGTTATGATTTAAAATTCCCTGAAGGAAAGACAATTTATTTTATTGAACTAAATCAAGAAAGCTACCAAATTTATAAATATTGTTTTAAAAATGAATCAACTTTCAGTACATTATTTACAAACAATAAATTATTTATTATATAATTATGCATCATTAAAATCCACATGGAATAAAGTTTCCACTAAAGATTATTATTCAAGGTATTTATTTTATATTTAAAACATTTTTTTAACAAAATAATATTTTAATTGAACTCACGAGCATCCCATTAACATTTTCCATTGCTATTGTTTTCATGAATAGCTATTGTAGTGTTAAATATTAATGCTTATATAATCCATTCATGCATTTCATATACCTATAAATTAAATGAAACAAATGGAAGAGAAATAACTTATAATTTCAAAATATATCGAATACATTATGATCGATGAAATGAGTTTGATAAGACAAAATTTATTGACACATATTGATCAACATTTACATTATGTCTTTCCACAACATAAAAATGAATCATTTGGTGCAAGATCAATTATTTTTGTTGGTGATTTGGGCCATTTTCTTCTTTTATGTGATATGTTAAATTATGCTTGAAATTCATATGATTCAACCCTTTAGAGAATGATTTTTTTCAGTGCATTGTAAATAATGTTTTATCGAGAAGGCTCTGATCCATGTGAGGAATATTTGTGAAATCAATTATTTAAATGGGAAATCTTAAACCTAAAATTGAATATTAGCATTTAATAATGTCTTAAATTAATTGATATATTTATTTTAAATAAAAAAATTCAATTCATTTATAAAATAAATTATATATGCCACAATCTATTTTTATTCAAAACATAACAAAGAAATGTTGAAATAATTAAATGTGTCAATTACATGCAGGAATGAAAGAGCATACTAGGGAAAGGAATTTCATATATCTAGATGATGAGAAATTAGATATTAAAATTTTTTTATCAAAAGGATAAAAATTTGTGCTTACATCTGATGTTTGGGTTGAGTCTGGCTTGGTTAATGGTGGTGTTCAATAAATTCATGCATTTATTTACATAACTAACAACAAACTGCCTAAACTACTAATGTTTGTGGTTGTACAAAAAAATATATCAGCCCTGCATGAGATATATAAAATATTAAAAATGTGTAGATACCTCTTGTAACTCAAGGGAATGTAACAAAAAAATTCATCCAAAAAGGCATGGGATTTTAAAATATATAAATGGTAAGAATTTACATTGGAAAAGGTACTAGTTTTTATTCAAAATATTGAATGTTATAACATTGATTTTACTTTAATATAAAGAGTGTGATCCTTACAAGATCTTTTGATTTCATATCCTTCCTCTTTTAATAGACATGTAATAATGCAATATAGTGCATCAATCAATTTCAAGAAACAATAAGAGAAATTATTTTATTCCTCATAATGGTTGTCTCTTAATTGAATGTAGATATTTTCCACTCATTATATTTGTCTAGTAATAATGGATCTACCATCCATTTTGAATTATTATCAAGACACTTATTTTACTCTTTTGGCATTTATATTTTACCCATTTTGAGCAATTTATAATTGGTAGTACAACCAAAGCATCCAAAAAGCCCCGAGTTGACTTAATCATTAGTGGAAATTTTATGTTCCTTTCACCAACTTTGGGTTGAGGAAAGACATGAAATTTTGTTAAGACTAAATATGTTGTATTTTATTTTAGAGTAGAATATATTAATAATAAAATATCTGACATTCGTCAAGATTTCTTGTTTTGATGATAAATATAAAGTAATTTAAGGTTTTTTCTATAGATAGAATAAGAAATTATATTTTCAAGCTAAATTAGATTGATTATGAAAAAATTCCATTATTATGCATAATTAATCTAAAGTAGTACTATGATGGGTGACCTCTTATAAATCTTTATGCTTCAATCCTATCAGCATCACATAGATGAAATAATATTGAGAGGACCATTCATACTCATGAGAAATGAGATATTGTGAACCATTATTCATAATAAATTGGTAAACTTATCTAATCAAGATTGATTATGAAGGAATTTCAATGATTAAGAACACTTGTACCATAGTAGTATTACAGTGGATGACCTCCAATAAATCCTTGTGCTTCAACTTTATGAGCATCACCTTGATGTAATGAGTGTTTAGTTGACAATACATACTGATTATAAATATATTCATGTAAACCACTATTTATAAAAATACTATTAGGGTAGGTTGACTCAAAACTATACAAGTAAATCCAAAAATCATATCAGATAAAATTATAATAAAAAAATAATTCTAAATTTTTTAAACAATTAATAAAGTGCATAGTGAAAAGTTTAATTTTAGGCATATTGAGTTTTAAAATTTAATGTATGTGATGTATTTTAAATTTCCACAAAGTTTTTATTCAAAATATATTGATCTATCATATTTCACTCAAAATAAAAGATGGATCTCTTTAAAATTCAACTATTTTACCTTCTTAACTTTTACCATTTTAATATTTTAAATGAGTCAAGTATTTATAAAATATTCAATTGGTCAAATTGATATAATTCACACATTCAATAATTTAAATTTGTGTCATAATTAACCATTAATATTGTAAGAGTTGGAATACTTATAGTTAATTACACCTATTTTGCCTTAGGTTTTCATTATTATCACATATATATTTTATAATTGGAGATATTGGCTAAATTAGAGTTAATTGTGCACCTTTCACTAACATTAATTATTCATTTCTTGATAAATATTTGTCAGAGTTAGATTCTCTTAGTGTAAGACATATTCTATTTAGGCCTATTCTTAATTTATCAATATCACCTGAAAATATCCCTTGTTAGTGAAAGCATTAATAGACTTATAACTAGTTAAACTGAGATTAATTGATTGTTATTCATCTCAATTCACCTCTTTTACATAAATAATTTGTAAAATTTTGGATAATTAAATCTAAAATAATATAACTAAAAATTATTTGACAAAATTATCTTTTATTAGTGAAACATTTTCTGATTTAGACGTAACTGCACCATGTTCTTACAAAATTTTCTTAGTGATTTAGGAATAAAATAACCTATTTTATCTTATTTTATCACTATCATTTACAATTATCCATTATAATTTAAAATATCAGTCAAATTAAAGCCAATACTACCATTTATTTATTTATTTTAACTAGTCATTATTTTTCACAATTCATCAATATTATTGAAATAATTAGTAAATCTAGGTATATTCTCACCCAATTTTCTATAATTTGCTAATATTCATCTTACATATTCATTAATAGTGCAAACATTGATCAAATTTTGGATACTAAAACCCTTCATTAACATTAATGGGTAGGATTTTATCAATCAAAAATACATTTATAAGAGCTGATTTCTCAATAGAATAATAAAAAAGAAAGAATTACATTCACTATTAAAAAAAAGGAAAACTTTTGATATAAGTAAAAATAGGAAACTGCCCTAAACAAGAACATCTATAACACCTAGAAAGATTAAAAAATGAGAGGCCACATGCCATACAACTAAAACAAAAAATGCATCGATTTGGGTTATAGCTGAGAGCTGAAGATATGCCCATGAAAGAAACACCCAAAGGCATCTGTAGGGCCACCAAAAGTCCACCACTACATCTATAACATGACAAAATCACATTAATGAAACAATGTTATGTGACCCCATTCCATAATGATATCGTAAGATTGAAAAGAAGGAAAATTAATTATAAACATAAAGAGGTTCAAACCCCTCATTTTGCCATTTACCTCCTATGTGGTCCGCTACACACTCCCCACACTGCTTTTTTGCACTTTTTGTAGTTCTCCTCAAATTTGCATCTAATCCCTTTGCATCAGACCCTCCTTGAGTACCATAATCCCTAGTGCAAGTAATTACTAATATACATGAAAGTGTTTAGATTAAAATAAGCCCACCTTTAATGTTACAAATCCTCAAGTTGTAGTTAGAATAATGTAGTAAATGTTTTTTCAACTATTACTAAACATACATTCCAATTAAACATAGTTAGACTAAATAGTTTTAACCAATCATAATAAAAAATTTAAAATAATAATGGTTTCATAATTCAAATATTGAATGCATTATAATATATCACAATAATAAGGAAAGTATGTACATTAGGACTCAACCACAATCGGTCCACTAATATAACAATGTCTATTCAACATATATAAATGAAATACAATTAAATTTACTGTAATAATTTAACCTAATGAAATAAATAGATAAAAAAACCCTCCATAGCTTGAGTGGAACCAACTCATGTATCGTCGTATAATCTCAAGTGTAATCTCCAAGTAAGCACTGTAGTGGGGAGGGAAAACATCATCTGAGTGCTTTTCCACAACAACCACGAATCAACGATCTGCCACACAATCCCCTATCAATGAATGACCCTCCCTTCATGGAAAAGTAGATAAAATGGTGTGGCAATTTAGTGAACAAACTAATACCCATGTGTGTATAATGTCATAAGACTAAACATGAAGTGTATCATAGAAATCTTGATTATTACAAGATATCACACTGACATATAAATCATACATACCAATAGATAATGTCTCAATAAACATTATTTAACTACAAGATTCATACTAATTACTTCCTCCTAGTAATCATATCACATCACATGCTAAACAAAGAGTAAGAAAAGAATACATTTATTTATCTACACATGAATGAATCTTACATTAAAATTAACTCCTAAACTAGAGATAATGATCACTATTTATAACACCTAGGTAAAACATTCATTAAACTATAGATTCCAACTACTAAAATAAGTTCCAAAGCGCTACACTCCATGGTATCCCATATTATCATAGTCTAGTGTTATAAGGCACAACTACTAGTTTCCCATGATTAGTCTTACTAATAAGTCATAAATATATGGAAGCATACACTTTTAATCAAGTAAAAATAATAAAATAATTCATACAAATACATTTATTTACACTCTCAAGGTTGTATGCACACATACATGATATCTTACTAACTGTTACAAAAATATTGATCAATTAATAACCAACACATACATTTAATAATTCAATGTAGGTGAGAGTATAACCAGTAAATTTGTGTTTAAACCATACTTGGCATTTAATTTTTACTCAACAATTCATGATATATGACTCAATGTTTGATAAAGAAGACTAGGTATTTCAAATTTGATGCACTGTGTTTAAATAATTGATTCAACACTCTAATAATTAGATTAGTGCTTTAATTAAATTGTCTTGGAAATTTATTTAAAGACTTTAGATTTTTATCTTTTATATACACCTTTTTATCTTTTATATTTATATAAATTTAATAGAGTTTTAACTTAAAATTAAGTGTTTCTTCAGCCTTATATTTTATTCCTAGTGCTTATATTTGACTAGGCATATCTATCCATAAGAATCAATGATCAATTTAAAAATAAGATTTGAATTTATATATTCATTCTTCAAAATTAAATACACAGCCTTTCAATGAAATGACATTATCTATTTTAATCTTTAAACTTGGCATTCTACTTCAATGTTTTAATGCCACTTTACAGATTCAACTCTTTCTATTAAAATAGACTCAAGTACTTTATGTGTCCTATTTAATAAATTGGTATTTAAATATAACACAAGAACAACAATGGGATACATGACTAAGTGTCCTTCGATGTAGATTTACAAAGATAAATGCAGGCAAATCCTGACTTAAAGTAGGATGCTAGTCAATACCAAATAGAATGTGAGACTGAATGGGTATTAAATTAGACTAACTAAAATAAGATACTACCTACGAAACAATACTCAAGATTTAGAAGAAATTAAATTTAAATCAAGGTAATAATACATGAAACATGGTTATAAGGATAGTATGGCTCATGAGAATTAATATGCAACACTAAAATTGGAATGCCATCCTATAAATAGAACACTGGTTCAATTGAGTGGGACATCAGCCACATAAAAATAATATGTAGGGTTTAAATAAGATTAAACACACTCTTTTATGCACCAAAAACTTGGGATAAGGCAAGTTGAAAATTAAATTCTGAGTGTAATACTCCATTAAGATACTCAGTCCAAAAATTGTTTTAGCTCTAATATTTAAAGTCTATGATTTCTTCAAAAATAAATTCTACACACAAAAAAAGTAAATTACATCACCAACCTTGATAATTAATTGCTGTTATTCTCTCAAATGTTCTCATCTTCTTCTCCTTCCTAATTCACATATCTTCTCTCTTTCCATCCATGTATACAACTTCCAAAATTTCTTTTATTTATAAAAATCACTTCTCTTTCTAATTGTTACGCCCCACTCCTTACATGCTACACCTCTTTGTTTTCATACCATGCTTAATATTTTACACTTTATTTAAATCTAATAACTTCTATTTATTCTATCCCAAATCCATAGTCTTTCTTCCAATTAGCTTTCCTAACTGGCTATGTTGACTAAAGTAATTATAAAATCTATTTTTTGATTTTAAATGTAACTTTTGCATGTATTTTTAAGACTAACTTAGATTGGATTAACTCAAATTTATAATTCCAAGATAATTTTATTTCCATGAAAAAAATCATTACTAAGATAATTATTTATCTAGCTAACAGATACTAAGTCATTAATTGCCTTTTATTTGTAAGATATTTGTATTTACAATAGTAATATCTATATAGCAATATATATATATATATATATATATATATATATATATATATATATATATATATATATATATATATATATAACACTTACAAATCAAGTCTATTAGAATAAATAAATCTAATGTACCTTAAAAACTAAATTTACATGTTAATTTAATCATACACAATATTTTATTAATTACTCACTAGCATTTAAAACATATCACATTTTTAATTCTATTGTGCATGTGTGTAGAGACACTATCAATTTTCTCTATCATTTACCATTCATCCCATCTATCCAAGCATCTCTAATGGAACTCTCTCTCTCTCAAGCTTTGAGGGTAGGATTTATCCTACATCCACCTCAAAATAAGTAGGTAGTTAGTCCGAGTCATCATCAACCAATTATGCAAAACTAACAAATATACATCCTCAATGTATAGAATAATAAAATATAAATGTCACATCATGTATACTTAATCACCAATATCAATTTCCCATACCAGTATATGTCATAAAGTATAATTTAAAAAATTGATAATTAGATATTAAACATATTAATCTATGTATTTCAAGTTTATTAATTATAAGGTGAAATTAGGATGTGACATGCTCCCCCCTAAAACTAGTCATCACATCGATGACTCTTATTCATATAAAAGTTTTGATTAACAAATAGAGTTTAATATCATAAAAACATAGTATCAAGTATCATGTCATGTAATTAACTTCAAAATTTACTTGAATAATTCATCATAGTTCTTTTATTTTACACTATACTTAGAGTATTGGTCTTACAAGACCTTGCTCTGTGACATCTCCTATTATACAAACAAGTTTTATGAATGTCACTTACACTAATTGGTTCTATCATGACCACTCCATGGTCCAAAACCATAATTCAAACCCATAATAACTTGGTAAAATTCTTATTGACTTTCTAAAAACATGCTAATACAATTAGTTGTAATATAACATGCTAATACATAAGAATAATTATATAAACTTGGTGAAACTAGATTACGCTCTTCACGAACTCAATTATTAACCATAGAAACTACTCTCAGAAATTAGATAAATAAATATGGTATTTAACATAGAATGAGATCATGGTAATATAAATAGTGAAGGGTTAACTAAGATAACAGTGTAATGTTGAAAATTACAAAAGCAAAACACATCATGGGATCATAAAATGACTTTGAATAAAATATCCCAAAGATATTAAAAAATAAACCAAGATTACAAATTAATTATTTGATCTAAAGAAAACTCATATGAGTCATAAAATATACCTAATATAAAAATAACATGACATGACAAGTATAAACCAAACTGGACTTAACAACAAAACCCTGATTCTCTCAGAAAACTACTAACAAACAAGGTACAAGGATGAGTCACTAAAAACATCAAACGAAGTTAAAAGACAAATACGAAAGGTCAAATGTGAATATGAAACTCAAGGTAAGAGATTCAAAATTTTATATTTAATAAGCATTAAGCCATGATATTAATGCAATGCCGTTTCTAGAACACCATTGTAGATTAAAAATAGGGACAACAAATTGTTTTGAATAAATTTGATTTGGAAGGGGGTCACTAAAAATAAAAAACAGAGACAAAATCTAAAAATAAAGGATTATTTATAAATTTAAAGGTAAAATGAATCATTTAAAATATTTGTATACTCTTTAAGACTCTTAAAACTATTTTTGGAAACTTAATTTTGAATCGACTTCGTAGATAGAAGAAAAGAAATCAGGTGAAAAAAATTGCTTAATGTCCCTAGAACTGGGTCCATCAAAGATTATCAAAATAGGGTAGAAAATTTATGATTAGAGAATATGATTTAAAAATAATAATTATATAGATTACAAGTTTCTATTTCAAAAAATACTCTAGTTTAATTATTAATTGAATCTTATTTCAGAGCCAATTTGGTTGGTTTCCAAACCAAAAACTCTTAGTATAAACTTGCACTGAATATTATAAAAGTACACACAATTGATCAAACATAAACAAATGATCCTTAAGGATAATATATCTATCCTTGTACTCTTTAATATAGGAAATAAATCTCAATTTTTATTTCACTCTTCTAACAGAATTTTAAGGGATGCCTCAAGACTCACCAATTTCAACCTATCCAAAATGAGTTTTTCAATGATTAAGCAAAGAGATTCATTAAGCTCACGTCAAAATAATTAATGATAATCTGAGTTATAATATATCATCTTTACTCATTAATTTTAACTATAAGTGTTTGACCTAATGCTATTTGTATGACTAATACTTCATATTATGATTAATAAATACTTTCAAAATGTCAAGGTAAGTTAAACCCACACAATTTAAAGTCTAACATTACCAATATTTTCTTCCCATATAATATTTTTAATGTTATTTTACTATTCGATTAATTTGTTTTTAACACTAATTCTATCATCTAATTATGAATATTATAAATCATAGTATTTTTTTATTAGAATGATTACTTCTTCCACTTAGCTAATGTTTAATTTTCCTTCTCAACAAAGTTATCAACTCAAAGATAAAACAATTTCCAAATCACTACTACAAGTAATTATATTAGTCAGGCACTAGATTTAATTTATCATTAATACATTAAATGTCACATACAGATTACTAAAAATTTAGATTAAGGAATATTATTATACATTGATATATTAAAATAAAACTACAATCATTATGAGCTCTTACATGGATTTTTAAAATGTAACTCACATCAAGTTAATGATCATCTCTAGGAACGTAAATTTACAATTGACCCATTGGAAAACAAACATATCGACACCATCTACTCAAACTAAAACCCAAAATGAACACATACAATATGTTACTCAACCAACATAGGAACATTATATCATTATACTTTATCCTCCTTTGGAACCTCACCAACCTATACTACAAAAATAGTCAAATAAAAGTGGTCAACATACACTGAGAGATATTTTTATCTTATAAAGACTACATATTTCAAAATTAATAAATAATTAAATAAATATTTAGGCATTAAGACATAATATAAAGTGACAACCTACGTACTAAGCCACAAGGAGGCTTGATCTTTCTAAACAAGGATTGACTGATTAATACTCAAAATTATCAACAACCCAATATAAATAACTACAACTCTAATTAAACAACACAATAACCACACCCAAATGATAAATAGTTAAATCACTCTAACCTAAACAAAACTAACATAGTAACATAAATGAATAAACAATGTAAGAACTCTAAATTTATGAGCTCATTATAGGTGTGAACAAGAGAATAGATGGATCATCTGAATTGATTTCCTTTCACAAATTAAGGTTCCTAATTAGCTAATAAGGAGCTTACTCACCCCATCTCTAGTAAGGTGAGAACCCATCTTTTCATCTTCCCACAATACCCACAAGTGTATTCAATAAGTAACACTTTGATTTAGTTTTAAAATCAATAAATGTATTAATATATTTAAAGATAAACAACACACTTCATGGCTAGAGAGTCATCTAAGAAGATATTAACAATACCCATCCATTTGGAGAGCATCCAACTTGATGCCAGTCTTAGGGTCCTTTACATTATCACTTTGGTAATGGCTTCAACTTAAACTCACCATACTAGCACGATATAATCCCTAAATAATTATTTAATATTGATGATTTATTAATCATAATGATCAAACTGAGTCCAATTAAATGTACAAATTTCACCCACTTCTAAATCTGACCAAAAGCAATGGTGGTATGAGGATTACTCCTTACCTATTATATGCATGTGGGTTTAAACCTTATATAAATATATATTTTGTTTGTTGGGATATGTATATATCCCTATAAAAACTTGACAAAAATTTCATTCTTAAAATTTTAAGTATATGTCTCATATCAACATATCTCATAATATAAATTCATATACCATAACTGAATTTTACATTATTTCAGTATCAAACAAAAGAGTACATACATACATATTTATATATGTATTTATAAATTTCAAAATTCACACACACACCCACACACACACACACACACATATCAAAAGTAATATCAAACCAACTAATTCAACCCCTTATTTTTACATATATATTATTTTATTTTATTTATTTATTAACACACACACACACACACACACACACACACACACACACACACACACACACACACACACACACACACACACACACACACACACACACAAAAACACACACACACACACACACACACACACACACACACACACACACACACAATTTTATATATTTATTAACCCCAATTTTTCTTAAAAAACACACACACAAACATTTCATTATTTACATATTATTTTGTTTATTATTTATATGTTTTTTTTTCTGTTGGGTTTGGTTGGTAGCCAGGCCCTAACGCGCTTGACCACAACCATATCTATCAGCATTTCCTATATTAAGGGTTGGGGGTTGGGCCAGTTGGTCATCCACCTTCCCTCCCTATTATGGGAGGGATGTGTGTGTGTGTGTGTGTGTGTGTGTGTGTGTGTGTGTGTGTGTGTGTGCGCGCGTGTGCACGTGCGCGCGTGTGTGTGTGTGTGCATGTACGTGTGTGTGTGTGTGTATGTGCGTGCGTGCATGCGTGCGTGCGTGCATGTGTGTGTGTGTGTGTGTGTGTGTGTGTGTGTGTGTGTGTGTGTGTGTGTGTGTGTGTGTGTGCGCGTGTGCACGTGCGCGTGTGTGTGTGTGTGTGCATGTACGTGTGTGTGTGTGTATGTGCATGCGTGCATGCGTGCGTGCGTGCATGTGTGTGTGTGTGTGTGTGTGTGTGTGTGTGTGTGTGTGTGTGTGTGTGTGTGTGTGTGTGTGTGTGTGTGTGTGTGTGTGTGTGTGTGTGTGTGTGGGTGCGCGTGCGCGTGCGCGCGCATGCACTCGTGCGTGCATGCGCGTGTGTGTGTGTGTGTAATTTTCTCTTTAAATAAATAATAAATAATAGGATATCTAGGGATGCCACAACCATCACCTTCCCCCATATTTAATGAAATAAAAATATGCAGGTGTGACAAACACACACACACACGCGCGCGCGTGCGTGTGCGCACATATATACATACAAATTATATAGGATTTCTTATTTCTCTTGTAAAAAATAAAATTAAATAAAAATAATAAAACAAAATAGTGTTTCTATTTGTGTGCATATTTTCTATTATAAAATCCACAATAAATACCCTGAAGAAAATAAGGTTCTTTTATCCTATTGAAATTTTTTCACAAGTAGATAACTAGGTTTTTAAAAAAATGATTAAAACACCATATTCAATCTACTTCTTAATTTGGAAAAAACTAGGAATTAGGAGAAGAATAAACCCTTGCCTCATCTATTGAGATCCATTCTCCATTCTCCCTCCTCTTCCATCTTCCTTCTTCTTTCTTCACTTGTTCTTTCCTTGGCCAAACTTTCAAAAGACTCTCTTCTCTTTTTAATTGACTTCTAAATGAATAGCCACTTCTATTATTTTATTATTTATTTTAGGGTTAGGGTTTCACTCCCTTTTTTTTATTATTATCATTATTCATAAATGGGTTGTTGTCATTTTTTTTTAACTTGATTAGATTAGTTATTACATAGAAGGATCAGGTAATTAACTTTATTGAGTTTATTATGAAACTAAATATATTATTTTAACTTTTATTAATATATATAAATATGTACATTAACATGTTTGAAACTAATTATTTATTTATTTAACCTACATATTTATAAAAATACTATTTTAATGATTATGTATTAATATAAAATCTTATTTATGCCCATAATAGAATAATGCATGATCTCAATCACAAATCCAACCATGTTATTATTCCCATTTTAAAAAATATATATTGTTGTGTAAACACCTAGAAGGTACAATTTAACTAATCGGGGTTAACTTATCATAACACAACCACTTGATAGTTCAAGCGATGTTTTGAATTTACACAAATTTGATCCAATAGATAGAACTGTCAAAAATGACTCATCGATATAGAAACCCATAGAAAGCATAAATGTCACAAGAATTGATAATACAATTAGTTGTTAGTGTTAAATGCACACAATCTAAGGTGGTCCTATAAGTATCATAATACAATTAGTTGTAATATTTATTTAACATAGTATAATCAATAGATTCATACAAACTACATCCTAATATAAATCAAATAACATGCTAAGTACATGAATAATATAAATACATACATTTTTTCTATCAAACGTATGATTTAATGTCATAATTTTATCTATCACATAAATAATAGAAATGATAATTATAGTTTATACCGTACAGGTAAAATATACATCTAACTATAGGTTTTAATTACTATAAGTAGTTTCCAAACATATTACACCCTATGATAACCCATATTATTATAGTTTAGTGCTCTTAAGTATGACTACTAAATACTATAATGTAATGTCCCCTTCCTAAGCAATCAATCAATGGGTTAGTCTACCACCTAGGTTCTAGTGGACTAACATGGATGGTTAGAGAACCCATGTCGGGTGATCATTGTGGGGTTTAGTTAGCTTGGTTGGCATGGAGTTTTATTTCTACCTCGATGGGATTCCTGTTCAGACTCTTTTTGGAGTATTTTTCTAGCCTAGAGGCTAGACTTACTATTTTTAGTAAGTGTATCAGGATCAGTTACGAGTTAGACAGTCTGACTTGGAATGTGCTCTTTCCTATTTAGTGATCATGGTGGTGCTTTTAAATTATAGTTTGAAGTACATTTGGGTATTTATTTTAATTTCATGATATTTGGCTTAAGTTAAATTAAATATTTAATATATATAGTGTTAAAGTGACTTTATTAATATATGAAGACTTGAGATATATTAATAATTAATAAAGTCATATTGTTCCTTTGTGTGGGTGCCCAAGTCATGAAGGGAAAAATAATATTAAATTACCTAATTTTAAAAAAGGTTCATTGGGGGAAAATTGAAGGAAAAATTAAAAAGTAAGATTGAGTGCTCATCTAGGGATTGCCATTATTGTCAAAGAAAATTGTTGTGGGAGCAAACCAAGTTTTTTGAAGAAATAAAATCATTGTGAAGATGAAAACCTTTGAATTTGGAGAGTTTTTTCAAGAGTGAAAGATATCCCAAGGGAATTATATGAGCATTCTCACTTAGAGGGTGTAGTTGTGCTTCATTTTAAGATTTATATTTTGTTGGGATTCCATCACCCCAATCTGGTCATACCATTTTATGGTGATATTGATCATGTTTTGAAGAAGAAAAAACCTTTAGTTTGGGTGTGGAGCATATTCAATGATTTTCCAGCATACATACGACAAATACAAGTCATTTTGAGGGATTTTTATGTGTTTCATTACTATTGTCATGTTTATTTTGGCCATACCATCTTGAGAAGGGGATGTGGGTTCCATATTATCATTATCTCAAAGCTTTGGCAAGTCTATGATCATCATGCAAGGCATCAAGTTACCATTTGATTTATTGTTCATGTCATTTTATTTAATAATACAAGGTTTAATAAATATGACATGGATTTATGGATTTGGAACTACTACTATAAACCTATACTCCATATTGTAGCAAGTGGGTATGGCCATTATTTGTTGTTATTACTTATCTTACACATGGGTATTGTTCATTGATGATATATAATGCATTTCCATCCCTTTTAAGAATCTAGATATTGATATTTTGTGTTATGTCATGAATTTTTACATGCATGCAAACCCCTTGTTATGTTTTAAAAATGCAAAATGTATCTGGTTCAACTAAACTATAGAAAATCAGAGAAAATTAGGTCTACAAACAAAAACAAAAAGTGGTGGGACACTACAGTGGTATCAAATCTAGGTTTTCTTGGTATCCTATTGAATTGAATTAGTATAGAGTTACATGTCAGTTTCATAGACCAAGCAAGTGTTGCATGTGAATTTATATGAGATGAAGTGATAGAGAGAGGAGATATCTTGAAAGATTGAGAAATAAAGAAGTTGATCAGGAAGAGTGGGAAGATTGGCCTTCAGGGTTTGAAGAACAATAGTTAGTACTTTATGATGAAGAAGAAATTGTTTTAGAAAATATGGGTGATCTAGAAGGTAAGTCTAGTATAGATCATCACGATGAGGGAAGAGTTGATATGATGAGTATGTTGCATCAACTAAGTGATTTGGCTAGAGGTTAGTGTGACATGTTTGATATGATGGACCAGTAAAAATTTGAATTGGCCCAAATCCTTGCCCATTTAGTGCCAGATAATAATGTTAATAATGACAATAATAATGGTGGAGTTGATCAGAATGGTAGAGGGAATAATGGAAATAATAATAATGTAAACAATGGAAATTATGGAGATCACTCCATTAACATCTAGGTTACTCATCAACGTACCTTTACTAGATTATCTTGCATGACGCTTCTAATGCCATAATTTATTTAAGAAAACAATCCACCAGAGGAAGTTAATGAACCCACTAAACATATTTGACATGCTCAATATTGGATATATTTGAGAGCTATGAATACAGGGTTCCGTGTAGATATGTCTTTTCTAGCCTACTTGACTTTCAAAAAAAAAAGTAGACCTCAGGGAGAAGGAGTGAGACATTAGAACCATGACCTACAGAAGAAAAAAGGGAAGATGACCATTCCTTACTATGATGGCTTAGGTAAAACTTTAGCCAGAGCATGGGTTTAGAAAGTGGATAATTACTTGCATCTTAATTCAATGACTAAGAGGGATGCCATTGAGTATGTTAATTTACACTTGGATGGGAGTGTGCATGAATGGTGGTACCATGGGCTAATCACATTAGGCCATGATTAAATTTTGTCTTATTATGAGTTTACAGAGAGATTAATCAATAGGTTTGACAAAGGGGACCCCGAATTACATTTTAAGGAGTTAGCACAACTGAAGAAGTTTGAAGTGGTTGATTATTATATTGATGGTTTTAGAGGTTGTCAATTATGGTCATTAACATTTTGGAAAGGAGACTTAATTTTTTGTTCATAGATAGTCTATCTAAACCATTAAGAGGATAGATTAAGGGATTCAATCCACCTACACTTTACGAAGTGATTAAAAAGGAAAATGATATGGAGTTCTCATCCTATAGCAACAAATTTAAGTCAAAGAGTTTATTGCATAATAAAGATGAGGATAAGAAGAGTTTTCATTAAGATATAAATCAATAATAGAAACCAATTGTTAGATTTGATTATGACACTCTTAATGAGTATAAGAGGATGAAACTGTGCTTAAAATGGAAGGGACTATGGAACCCTAACCATATGTTCCCTATGAATGGGAAAGTAAATAAAATAAAATACTTTTTGGTAGAGGAAACCTCTTCATAAAAATTAAACCAACACACTGATCCATAGGATAGTGAGGTAGATAGTGTAACATAAGATTTATATGGTGAGTAGGATGATGATAAACCCACAACCCACATTTCTACAATTCAAAGAGAAGGTTCTTTTAGGATTTAGGGAGTCTTGGAAGGGTAGAGAGTGATTGCACTTCTTGACATAAGGGCTACATATAATTTCATAGATGATGATCTAGTGGCAAAAAGAGGACTTAAACTAGAGGAGTTTGTGGGATTCAAGGTCAAGGTAGCTGATGTATTTGTTATAACATGCAAAAGTTGAATCCCCAACTTAACTATTAATTTAAGTGATTATGAATTCCACGTTGAGTAATATGTGGTGAGTATGGGAGATATGGATGTAATCCTTGGCATGAAGTGGCTTCATGCAATTAGAGAGTTCTAACTCAACTTACGAACCATGGAGATGAAGTTCAAGGTAGATGGGAAGAAAAATGTACTCAGGGGAATGTCGAAAGGTGGAATTTGAGTGTTATCTCTTAAGAGAATGGAGAGGTTACTTAGACATGATAAGGTTGAGTGTGAACCTTAGTGTGTCAATTTTCCTAGAGCTACTAAACAACCTAAACAAATTTACCACCCAGATATTCAAAATTTGATAACCAAACATAGTAAGGATTTTAGTAGCATATCACCAAGGAAGCCTCTTAATAGAGGCATAGATCACGTAATTAAATTGGAAGAGGGACACAAATTGGTTATCATCACTTCCTATAGACACACAAAGAGGCTAAAAGATGAAATAGAGAAGACAATTAAGCAACTTCTAGAGATGGGGCATATCAGACCAAGTAAGATCCCCTTTGCCTCTGTAGTTGTGTTAGTTAATAATAAGGATGGGATGTTGAGAATGAATATTGACTATATGGATTTAAATAATAAAACCATCAAGAATAGGTACCCCATCCCACACATTTATGAGCTCATTAATGAGCTACATGTAGCATATTACTTCTAAAAATTTTATTTGATATCTATATATCATCATATTCGAGTTAGAGAGGAGGATGTGGAGAAGAATGCTTTCCATTGCCATTATGGGCACTTAAAGTTTCTATTTATGCCTTGTGATTTAATCAATGCCCTAATTGCTTTTTAGTCTAATATGAACATTGTTTTTAGAGAATAGTTGAGGAACTTTGTCCTCATATTTTTTAATGATATCTTGATATTTAGTAGGACTTGGGAGGAGCATCTCAAACATGTCAAGGAGGTATTAATTATTTTGGAGAGGGAGTCACTGTATGTCAATGAGTTAAAATTTGAATTTGGCATGATATAATTGCTTTATCTGGGCCATATCATTAGTGAAACAGGAGTCAAAGTGGATCCAAATAAGATTTGGGATATTTTTGATTGGCCCACACACATGAATCTCTCACAACTTAAGGGATTATTTGGTATTTATGGGTTATATTATTGCTTCATCAAAGGCTTTTCATAGAGAGTAGCTCCATTGATAGATTTGATAAAGGGAGCATTTGTTTGGACTGATGAGGCACAATAGTGTTTTGACAAGTTCAAATAGGTAATGAATTCTTTCCTAGTGTTGGCTATACTATATTTCACCAAGCCCTTTGAGATTGAGTATGATTCCTCAAGGGAAGACATAGGAGTAGTGTTAATGCAGGATAAGCACCAAATTGCTTTTGGGAGAAGAAAATTAAGGGGTGCAGAGAGAGAGAGGCTACAACATTTATGATAAATAGATGCTAGCTATAATGCATGCCTTAGAAAAATTTAGGTAGTACTTGGTGGGAGGTAAATTTGTGGTAAAAGTAGATCATAACAGCTTCAAGCATTTCCTTAGTCAGTGTGACCTCAATGATAGATAGCAGAAGTGGGTTAGCAAGTTACAAGCCTATGACTTTGACATAGTTTATGTCAAAGGGAATAAAAATATTATCAGTGATACACTTTCATAAAGAACTCACTTGTGTTCTTTGGGAGAGATTGAATTTGATTAGAGTGAGTGGATTTCAACTAAGTATGCTAAGGACAAGTGGGCTATAGGCATTATTGATGGTACCATATAGGATGTTAGGTACATGGTGGTAAATGATCTTATAATTTACAAAGGAAGGATAATATTGGTACTAGGATAAAAAATGAAGAGGAGAGTTATGAGGGCCTTTTATGATGCCCCCATGGTTGGTCATTTTGGATATTTCAAGATATACAAGTAGATTCAGGAGAGGTTTACATGGAAGGGTCTCAATACTGAGGTATTGAAGTATGTTAGGGAGTGTCCTACTTGCCAGCAGAACAAACATGATCACTCCTTTCTAGTTGGTTTGTTCCACCCCCTACCCATTCCTAATCATCAATGGGAATGCATCTCCATGTATTTTATCATAGGCTTACATAAGGCCCAAGGTAGCGACTGTATTTACATTGTGGTTGACAAATTGATAAAATTCGTACACTTTTTTGTGATTTCAACCACATACACAACAACAAGGGTTGTTGATTTATTCTTTAGAGATGTATTCAATCTTAATGGGTTGTAAAAAATCATAGTTAGTGATAGGGACAACAAGTTCCTAATTCATTTTTGGTAAGAACTTTTTAGATTGAGTGGGACAGAACTCACTCCAAGCACTAGCTACCACCCACAAATAGATGGGAAAACAAAGATTGTTAACAAATGGGTCAAAAGATACCTAAATAACTACATTAAAGGGTAGAAAAAGGCATTGGTTAAGTGGTTACATTTGGTGGATTATTGTTACAATACCACATTCCATAAGTATATTCAGATGTCACCATTCATGGCATTATACGGTTAAGAGGCATAAGATTTTCTTGATTTTTTATTTGGGGGTAGTAGTTTGCCTAAGGCTAAATAATTTCTTTAGGAAAGTTAAGATGCCATGAAATCCTTCAAGGAAAACATTTATAAGGCATAGAACCAAAAAAAGTAGTATGCAGAATAACATAGGGTTGAGCATTCTTTTGAGGTTGGTGACATGGTCTATTTAATACTATAGACTTATAAACAGTCCACTCTTCAGAAGAGTGGTGCAGAGAAGTTGAAGCCATGATAATAGGTCCCATTCAAAGTGTCTGAGAGAATTAGAGAAGTGGCTTATGAGGTGGATTTACCGATAGAGAGTATAGTGCAAAACATCTTCCACATGTCTCACCTCAAGAAGGCATTGGGACATAATGTGACACCTTCAATGGATCTTCTCCCTCTTGATGAAAAGGGTAAGTTAATTCCTATACCTGAGGCCATCATTGATACTAGGGATTGTAATTTGTGGAAGAGGGTCATTAGGGAGTATTTGGTGAAATGGAATAATTTGTCAGTAGAGGATGCTACATGGGAGAATGAGCAGGTCTTACAACATCCAAAGTTGAAATTTATTGTGGGTAAGCAATTTTTTGGAGGGTTTACTTTAATGTCCCCTTCTTAAGCAATTAGTTAATGGGTTAGTCTACCAACGAGGTTCACATGGAATAACATGGATGAATAAATAACCCATCTCGGGTGATCATTGTGGGGTTTAGTCATCTTGGTTGGTATGGTGTTTTGTTTCTACCTCAATAAGATTTCCATTCTAATTATTTCTAGAGTATTTTTTGGGACTAGAGGCCAAACCTACTATTTTTAGTAAGTGTATCAGGATCAGTTGTGGCTTGAATAGTCTGACTTGGAATGTGTTCTTTCCTATTTGGTGATCACGGTGGTTCTTCAAAATTCTAGTTCAGAGTATGATCAGGGATTTATTTTAATGTCACGATATTTGGTTTAAGATAAAATAAATATTTAACTTAAAGTATATAGTCTTAAAGTGACTTTATTAATATGTGAAGACTTGAGATATATTAATAATTAATAAATTTATATTGTTCCTTTATGTGGGCAACCAAGTCATGAAGGGAAAATAATATTAAATTACCTAATTCTCAAAAAGGGGCATTGGGGTAAAAATGAAGGAAACAATAAAAAGGAAGATTGAATGCTCATTTGGGGATTGACATTATTGTGAAATAAAATTTTTGTGGGAGCAAACCAGGGTTTATGAAGAAATCTAGCCATTGTGAAGATGAAAACTTTCACATTTGGAGAGTGCTTACAGGAATGAAAGATCTCCCAAGGGCATTATATGAGTATTCTGACTCAAAGGGTGTAGTTATGCTTCATTTTCAGATTTGTATTTTATTGGGATTTCATCACCCCAATCTAGCCATACCATTTTATGGTGTTATCGAGCATGTTTTGAAGAGGAAAAAACCTTTACTTTGGGCATGGAACATATTTAGTGAGTTTCCAACATACATAGGACAAATTCTAGTCATTTTGAGGGATTTTGATGTGTTTCATTGCTACTATAATGTCTATTATAGTTGTACCATTTTAAGAAAGGGATGTGGGTTCCATATCATTATCCCATGCCTTTGGTGGCTCTATGATCATCATGCAAGGTGGCATGCTACCATTCAATTTATTGATCATGTCATTTGAGGTAATAATCCAAGGTTTAATGCTAAAGACCTATACTCCATATATTAGCAAGTGGGTATGTCCTTTATTTGTTGTGATTACTTATTTTACACATGGGTATTTTTCATTAATGATATATAATGAATTTCCATCCATTTTAAGCATCTGGATATTGCTAGTTTGTGTTGTGTTATGAATTTATACATGCATGCAAACCCCTTGTTATGTTAAAAAAACACAAAATGCAGCAGTTTCAACTAAACTATAATAAATTAGATAAAATTGGGTTTAGAAACAAAAGCAAAAAAGGGTGGGACACTACACACAATGAGTCATAATAAAGTAGTTATAATTTAATGAAAACATAAACTTCTATTCATCAACTATCTTGCAATAATTAAAAATACCATAAACTTAACTACATTTTTTATGAACATGATAATATATTTAAATGCTATGTTAGGATTCTATATTTGCATTGACATAGTTTCTCAACTCTTGGAGTCCTTGTGACCAATTATTTTATATTTGTCAACAAAACTTAGAGGCATATAATCTAACACACCCATGTATAATATATTCTTCTAATAACTCCTAATTATTAGATAGAAATGTTTACATACATACATACATATATATAGACACACACACGTGATCAACCACATATGTGGAGTGGTTTATTGGTAGTCTCTTATAATTCTTAGTCAATTACTTGATCATTGTAACCTTATTGGCATCCTATTAAAGAATATGTCAACACTACATAATATTATGGAATAAATACATATATTCATGGAAGGTTACAGTTATAACATGAAAATTCAATACCATATAAATAGGTAAAGCTAGATAGGATCATAATTCTGTTATCTATGATTTGACAGTAATTGATGAGTCCCCATTATGACTCATTATAAACATAATATATCATCCTTCATAACCCTTAATATGCCATTTAGGTTGAGCGTTGCATGTAGTCTTAGAGATTATAATTAGTCTAAGATAGAAGATGAATTATTTTTTCTCTTTAAGCTTATGTGAGTCTGAGTTAGCATTCTTTACATAATGATCTAATTATTTGCATGTTTAGTCCTCCATTTTTTATATGTACAGGTATTATAGTATCTAAATAAGAGTCTTGATATAATTCCATGAAGACAAGGAAGGGTCTTAGTCACAAACCTATCATTCTAGAGAAGCGCCAAACTTTTCCAAGTGTTCTATAGACCTCAACAAATAGTTATGGACTTTCATAGTTGAGCTACAAATTTTGACAGTCAGGATATGGATTTTGATAACTGAGCTATAGATTTTGATATTTGAGCTATGGACTTCCATAACACACTACAAACTCATCTAAAACATGTTTCCAAGGCATTCTAAATGTTCATTCAACCATTTCATGATGATTTAGACTCCTCCAACTATCTTTTAGATACTTTATATTTTTGCATATATCTATATATAGACTTCTATCTTTATGTAGCTTTCCATTTATAAAAGATAGTAGATATAGGTTGCAACATTGGACAAGATGATATGAATATCTTGTATATGAGATTTAGTAACCAAATATGGTTGGAAGAAGCAATTTCAAATCCAACGAGGATTTCCCCAACCATGGGTGGATCTTTGTTGAAACACTCCTCCCTATTTTGGTCATATAAACTAAAATTTATGAATATTCTATTTTTTAGCTAGTTAATTTGTTACCTACTATATAGGGAGAGTTAGTTATATGATTATATGAATCACTATAAATTTTTATGGTTTGCTACTCTTTACCATTGACCATTTTTTTAAAAATTGTTTCCTATTTATCCTTGTTTGTTTTCATAAGATTGTTGCCTATATATCTAGGGTTTTGATAGCATATTACCAGATGTGTAGATTTATATTGCATAGACAATGATTTAGTTTAACTAATAAGTTTGTTTCTTTATAATGATAAAAGTCACTACAATATTTTTTACCTTATAGCTACTATGTTTTCATTCAAGATACTCTCTATATAGGATGCTAGTCTATAGTTTTCTAATTATATTTATTTTCCACAATGCACTTTATTTGAAAGAAGATCATATATGTTTAAATGTATTATTTAATACACAAGAACAAAATCATAACTTAATAAGAATATACATGGAAACCTAATTCACAAACTACCTTGCAATAAATTTGACTAATCTTCTTCTCCCTTGACTTACCTCCTTTTTCTTTTATTTTTCATTCCTCTATGATTCTTTCTCCTTTATGTAAATTGCACCCCTTTTCCTCTTTTTATCTTTTTTCCTTTCATGAGAAGGGCACAATTTTTTTTCCTTGAGATTTTTCCTTTTTTAATATCTTTCTTTTTATTTTTCCTAAATTTAAATATTTCCCTTTCTCTTTATTTATTATTATTTTTATTTTATTCTCTTTTTCTTGTTTTTTCCTCTTACATGTCAATTATCATATTTTATACTAATATAAATAATTAATATATATTTGATGATTAAATTATCACCTTAAATGCTTTAAGAATATAATGACAATTTCATTAATCAATAATTCTAAACTTACTCTAATTATAAAAATCATAAAACATTAATGGTTATAGATACAACAAGAATGTAAACACACAATGCAAGTTCAATATAACCATTAAACTAAAGTAATCATGAGCAAATAATTATAAATGAAAGAAATGTTAAACACATTATGTTAACCATTACACTATGCATCTAACATGTGCTAGCTAATGTGATGTGTGTATAGTTTTAGATGATTATTGTGTCATCCCCCAACAAATCCATTTGTGCCACCCTCTCTGATGATGCTCTCCCTCTGTCACACTCTAAGGGATGAGTTATCCTATCTATAACTCAAAAAAAAAAGGTAGTTAGACCATAACATCATGATATACATACATCATAAAATATAATATAAATAACAATCAACATGATCATAATGTAAACATACACACTAAAACTAACTTGTATAAATGTATTCATGTAACCTAAGTAGTATCCAACTATCCCATAATAACATATATCTCAAAGCTTAGTTAAAAATAACCAAATCAAATTATTAACTCTAAATATCCATGGGTAATCAAGTAAGTTTGTTTAATGAAGAATTGGGATGTAACCCATAAAGTTAATCATCATCCTAGATGAGTCTTATTTAGAAATAAGTTCTGAATTAAAAAGATCATTATACAAAAAAATAACATAGTATAATAGTATCAAATTAGGTAAATAAATGTGGAAATTGCTTGTAGAACTCATCATAGTCCTCCTAATTAACACTATCTTCAAAGTATTTATTCCACAAGACCTTGAACTATGGCATATCTCTATTACACAAATGAATTTGGTGAGTGTCAATTACTCTAATTAGTTCTATCATGACCACCCTAAGATCTAGAACCTACAAAGCATTTCAATCCAACACATGCATATGATCAACTATATATTTTTTAAGATAAGAAAGAGGTAAGAAATTATGTAATAGAGCTAAGGATCATGGAAATAAAAGATTATATGCTATAGGATTGACCACTTCTAACACTTTTAAGGGTCTCACATATCTCAATGATAGTTTCACTGACTTCCCAAACTACTAGTTAAATTTCAATAAAAATGATATTAGAATCATAATTTGGTTGAGGTGTTGATATGAAAAGTGGAAGATTGAGAATGAAACGAATATTTAAGAGGATTAAGACACATATATCAGAATAATAGGGATTATATATGTTATTGGTTGTGGACATTGAACCCTGTCAAGAGTTCAAGGCAGTTTGGTCTAAAGAAACTAATAACTTTAGTATAGGCCAATGTGAGTGATTGAAATAAAAAGAGTGAGTTACCAAATTGTGTGGAAGTGAGATGTTTTTAAGAATTTAGGGATGGTGTAGGACTTACAAAGATATTTGGAATCATCAAGAAACCTAGACAATTGGTCTATGAAAAGTTTGACTTGAAATTAAGCAAGAGAATTTGCCTAGAAAAACAAGAATAAATAGAGGAATTTCTTTGAATGATTATGTTTTGAATGTATTAAATTTTGGGTTATGGGAAGAGTATAGAATGAATCTCTTTATTAGCTATGAAATTATGTTAGTAAGGTAAAATTTTGTAGTATCATGTAGATATGAAAAGTTGTGTGCATTATATTTTGTGAGATTATTTTATATGCAATGATTTGACATTTATAGAATAAGATAGTGCATCATGAGTGTCCTTAGAGATTATGTTTTCATATCATTATTATTGTGTAGTATATTATAAGGTATACCTAGGTGTTATAATCATATACATTAATTTTTGATAATTATAGTGTAAGATTGATTGATTATGTTTGATTAGGGTGCTTATGCACATTGAGCTATGATATTATGGGATATCATATGATACTTAAGCTTAAGAAGTATATCCCAAATGGTACATATTATAGTTATATTGTTATACTCTTGCCTATGTTGAATGATTAAACGTATGTGTTGGTTATTACCTTATTAGTATGCTTGTAAAA
The DNA here is from genome assembly GCA_037957365.1 of Torreya grandis. NCBI lineage: Eukaryota > Viridiplantae > Streptophyta > Pinopsida > Cupressales > Taxaceae > Torreya > Torreya grandis. Next base: position 785,627 of record JARHVA010002599.1, read on the forward strand.
GTTAGTAGGATATCGTGTATACGTGTATAAAACCTTGAGAGTGTAAACAAATATTATGTAAGACTTTTATGTGTTTGTATGAATTGCTTTGTTATATGTACTTGCTTGATTAAAATCATATGCTTCCATGTATTTATGACTTTTTAGTAATACTAATTATGGGAAACTAGTAATTGTGCCTTAGAACACTAAACTATGATAATATGGGATATCATGGGATGTAGTGGTTCGAAACTTATTATATTTATAGAATAAGATAGTGCATCATGAGTGTACTTAGAGATTATGTTTTCATCTAATTATTATTGTGTAGTATATTCTAAGGTATACCTAGGTGGTATAATCATATACTTTATTATTTGATAATTATAGTGTAAGATTGATTGATTATGTTCGATCAAGGTGCTCATGCACATTAAGCTATGATATTATGGGATATATTATAATACTTTAGCTTAATAAGTATATGCCTTAATGGTAAATACTATAGTTATATGGTTAGACTCTTTCCTACATTGAATGATTAAATGTACGTGTTGGTTATTACTTGATCAGTATGTTTGTAAAAGTTAGTAGGATATCATGTATACATGTATAAAACCTTGAGAGTGTAAACAAATATTAAGTAAGAATTTTATGTGTTTGTATGAATTTATTTGTTATATGTAATTGTTTGATCAAAATCATATGCTTCCATGTATTTATGACTTTTTAGTAAGACTAATTTTGGGAAACTAGTAATTGTGCCTTAGAATACTAGACTATGATAATATGGGATATCATGGGGTGTAGTGGTTTGAAACTTATTATATTTATAGAATAAGATAGTTCATCATGATTATATTTATAGATTATGTTTTCATCTAATTATTATTGTGTAGTATATTGTAAGGTATACCTAGGTGGTATAATCCTATACTTTATTGTTTGATAATTATAGTGTAAGATTGATTGATTACATTCAATTAGGGTGCTCATGCACATTGAGCTATGATAATATGAGATATCATATAATACTTCAGCTTAATAAGTATATGCTCGAATGGTACATACTATAGTTATATGGTTAGACTCTTTCCTACGTTGAATGATTAAATGTGTGTGTTGGTTATTACTTGATCAGTATGTTTGTAAAAGTTAGTAGGATATCATGTATACGTGTATAAAACCTTGAGAGTGTAAAAAAATATTATGTAAGACTTTTATGTTTTTGTATGAATTGATTTTTTATATGTACTTGTTTAATTAAAATCATATGCTTTCATGTATTTATGACTTTTTAGTAATACTAATTATGGGAAACTAGTAATTGTGCCTTAGGACACTGGACTATGATAATATGGGATATCATGGGGTGTAGTGGTTTGAAACTTATTGTATTTATAGAATAAGATAGTGCATCATGATTATATTTAGAGATTATGTTTTCATCTAATTATTGTTGTGTAGTATATTCTAACATATACCTAGGTGGTATAATCCTCTACTTTATTGTCCGATAATTATAGTGTAAGATTGATTGATTATGTTCGATTAGAGTGCTCATGCAGATTGAGCTATGATATTATGGGATATAATATAATATTTCAACTTAAGAAGTATATGTATGAATGTTACATATTATAGTTATATGGCTATACTCTTTCTTACGTTGAATGATTAAATGTATGTGTTGGTTATTACTTGATCAGCATGTTTGTAAAAGTTAGTAGGATATCTTGTATACGTGTATAAAACCTTGAGAGTGTAAACAAATATTAGGTAAGACTTTTATGTGTTTGTATGAATTGCTTTTTTATATGTAATTGCTTGATTAAAATCATATGCTTCCATGTATTTATGAATTTTTAGTAAGACTAATTGTGGGAAACTAGTAATTGTGTCTTAGAACACTAGACTATGATAATATGGGATATTATGGGGTGTAGTGGTTTGAAACTTATTTTAGTAGTTTAAATCTATAATTTAATGTATTTTTTACCCTAGTGGTATAAATAGTGATCATTATTTTAAGTTTGGGAATTGATTTTAATTTAAGATTCTATTCATGCATAGATGAATAAATGTATACTTTGCTTACTCTTTGTTTAGCATGTGATGTGATATGATTTCTAAGAGGAATTAATTGGTATAAATATTGTGGTTAAATAGTTTTTAGTGAGACATTAACCTTTGGTATGTATGATTTACATGTCAATGTGATATCTTGCAATAGATTGAGTTTTCTACGATACACTACATGTTTAATTTTATGACATCATACACACATGGGTATCAGCTTGTCCTCTAGATTTCTGCACCATTTTATCTACTTTTTTATGAAGGAAGGACAATTTCCTAATAGGTAATTGTGTGGGGGATCATTGGGTTATGGTTGGTGTGGAAAAGTTCTTGGATGATGCTCTCCTTCCCCGCTATAGTAATTACTTAGATACTACCCTTGATATTATTCAATGATACATGAGTTGGTTTGATTTGAGCTCTAGAGGGTTTGGTATCTATTTTATTTTATTATGTTAAATTACTAAAATAAATGTAATTTTATTTCATTTGTATATGCTAAATAATAGTTGTTTTATTAGTAGACTAGTTGTGGGTGAGTCCTAATGTATTTACTTTCCTTGTTATTATGATATATTATATTACATTAAATATTGGAATTATGGAACCATTATTATTCTAAGTTGTTTATTATGATTGGTTAAATTTATTTATTTTAACTATGGTTGAGTGGAATGAATGTCAAGTAATAATTTAAATAAAATTTACTACATTATTCTAAGTATAACTTGAGGGGTTGTAACATGTGGTGTTAGAGTTGTGGCTCAAACTCTAGGAACTAATGAGTCCATTATCATTTTTATACCTCTTTGTTTAAAGGAGAGTGTGAAAGTATGTATGGTACATTGAGTGTGTACCATAGATTTTTTGTTATCTCCTTAGATTTATTAAAGGGTTGGTTAGAATGTGTATGGGTCAAAGAGTACATAGCTTTATACAGGAGATGTGAAAAAGAGTTTCCTACTAGTTTTTTGATTTGTTAGATTGAACAACCTGAGTAATATTACATATTTCATGGTAATTGAATCACCTTAACCATTTGTGTTTTTGTATTGTGAATGTTTTAAAAAAATCCATGTGGTGTTAGAGTTGTGGCTCAAACTCTAGGACCTAATGAGTCCATTATCATTTTTATACCTCTTTGTTTAAAGGAGAGTGTGAAAGTATGTATGGTACATTGAGTGTGTACCATAGATTTTTTGTTATCTCCTTAGATTTATTAAAGGGTTGGTTAGAATGTGTATGGGTCAAAGAGTACATAGCTTTATACAGGAGATGTGAAAAAGAGTTTCCTACTAGTTTTTTGATTTGTTAGATTGAACAACCTGAGTAATATTACATATTTCATGGTAATTGAATCACCTTAACCATTTGTGTTTTTGTATTGTGAATGTTTTAAAAAAATCATAGAGTGTTTCACACTGAAGTATATATGCATCAGTTTTGTGTCTTACTTACACAGATCTTAGGAGTGGGAATCCTCTAGGACCTTTCTAGATTGGCACCACTTGATGCAGTGGGAATTTTCTTTTAGTTAAATGTAGATGTCTTGTTTGATATTCCTTTATGTTAGGAGTTTTCTATATGGATTAGCATCCTTATACTTTTATAGACTCTAGAAGTAGTATCATCTCTCTTAGTTATCTTAGAGGTGAGTTATTATTCTCTCACTCTCTTCTTACGTCATTTTTAGCTACCAAGAAGGTTCATACTCTTAGGATGTTCATTAAGTGTTTCCTTTAGTGAAAAACTTGTTTTTGAAATGCTATTTGATCTTATTCCCCTGAGTTTTTGGGATAAAATTTCTATACATATTGTTAATAGAAGTTGTGGGATTAAATATATTAAATAATCTTTGAGTTTTGTAATTTTTCAGTTAGTTGTGGAGGTAGGATATAATACTACACTTACAAGTTTGGTAAGTGATTAGTGAGTGGAAACATGGATTATTGTATTTCCCTTTTATCATGTGAGGGATTTATTTTTGAAATTTTAGCTCTCTAATTTTCACTATTCACTTTTAGAGTTACTATTTTATCTAACTTGTTGACTTGACCATGAGGAGTGGCTAACCTTGAATTAATGTTAAATCTAGGTTATTATAATTATTATGTTATTATATACCTTTGTTTAGACTGATAATATTCTCTTTTGAAACATGTTGTTTTGAAGAGTTATATGTGTACATTTATTGAGATAAAGTAAGGTATAAGATGAGTTGAACATCTCGGTAGTCTAAAAAAGTTGAGGAACACTTTTTAATTTGTTATGTGTTAATTGTGCAAGTAAGGAGACATTGTCTCATTTTTAAGATTATAAGGACAATATAATCCTTAGCCTTAGTATGTTATGTTAATTATTATATCTTAACTATAAATATAATACTATAGATTAAGTTATAGAATATGATACTAGTTATATTTGAATAGTAGCAACTTATTGAAATCTCGAAATGATTGTATGATTTTTATTGTATGTATGTTAGTACATCTAGAATCATTGAGTACATAGTATTGCTTTCTGTGATCTGTTAGTATAGATTTGTGTTTCATTGAATGTTATGCATGTTGAGGAGATATTTATGTCATGGAGACTTGAGGTAAGAGTGGTGAATTAGGAACGTGAGTTATAAGTGATATGATGGTATCCTACTTAGCCTCACATTAACTCAAATTATTGGTACTGAGTTGGATCTGACAAATGCACTTATCGAATCTAAGATTTGATATATATAACTTGTCAAATTAAATCATATGACCATACACATGTATAGTATGGATGGGTATTCTATGTAAATAGGTATTTCATGATTTTGTATACATTATTACCAGTTCCTATTCATTGGCATACTTGTTTGGAGCTCCAATTGATTAGTGATATTATTAACATGTTATACTTATCCAAAGCTATGAGGAGTTATAATAGTATTAACATACACACATAATTATTTATAAATTACCTAGATACTTCTTTTTAAAATGAGAAATACACTCTATAGGTTACATAGATGTGCATATGGAATACAAGGTTTTGTGGAACTCTCCCTAGTCATTTGATTTAACTTTAGTGATGATCTTATTTATTTTTATAAAGTCAATAAGAATTTTACCAAGTTGTTATGGGTTTGAATTATGGTTTTGGACCATGGAGTGGTCATGATAGAACCAATTAGTGTAAGTGAGATTCGTAAAACTTATTTGTATAATAAGAGATGTCACAGAGCAGGGTCTTATAAGACCAATACTCTAAGTATAGTGTAAAATAAAAGAACTATGATGAGTTATTCAAGTAAATTTTGAATTTAATTACATGACATGATACTTGATACTATGTTTTTATGATATTAAACTCTATTTGTTAATCACAACTTTTATATGAATAAGAGTCATCGAGGTGATGACTAATTTTAGGGGGGAGCATGTCACATCCTAATTTCACCTTATAATTAATAACCTTTAAATCCATAGATTAATATGTTTATTATCTAATTATCATTTTTTTAAATTATACTTTATGACATATACTGGTATGGGAAAGTGATATTGGTGATTAAGTATACATGATGTGACATTTATATTTTATTATTGTATACATTGAGGATGTATATTTGATAGTTTTGCATAATTGGTTGATGATGACTCAGACTAACTACCTACTTATTTTGAGGTGGATGCAGGATAAATCCTATCCTCAAAGCTTGAGAGAGAGAGAGTTCCATTAGACATGCTTGGATAGATGGGATGAATGGTAAATGATAGAGAAAATTGATAATGTCAATACACACATGCACAATAGAATTAAAAATGTGATATGTTTTAAATGCTAGTGAATAATTAATAAAATATTATGTGTGATTACATTAGCATGTAAATTTATTTTTTAATGTACATTAGATTTATTTATTCTAATAGACTTGATTTTTAAGTGTAAACTATATATATATATATATATATATATATATATATATATATATATATATATATATATATATATATATATATATATATATAAATTGCTATATAGATATTACTATTGTAAATACAAATATCTTACAAATAAAAGGCAACTAATGACTTAGTATTTGTTAGCTAGATAAATAATTATCTTAGTAATGATTTTTTTCATGGAAATAAAATTATCTTGGAATTATAAATTTGAGTTAATCCAATCTAAGTTAGTCTTAAAAATACATGCAAAAGTTACATTTAAAATCAAAAATAGATTTTATGATTACTTTAGTCAACATAGCCAGTTAGGAAAGCTAATTGGAAGAAAGACTATGGCTTTGGGAGAGAATAAATGGAAGTTATTAGATTTAAATAAAGTGTAAAATATTAAGCATGGTATGAAAACAAAGATATGTAGCATGTAAGGAGTGGGGTGTAACAATTAGAAAGAGAAGTGATTTTTATAAATAAAAGAAATTTGGAAGTTGTATACATGGATGGAAAAAGAGAAGATAGGTGAATTAGGAAGAAGAAGAAACTGAGAACATTTGAGAGAATAAAAGCAATTAATTATCATGGTTGGTGATGTAATTTACTTTTTTTTGTGTGTAGAATTTATTTTTGAAGAAATCATAGACTTTAAATATTAGAGCTAAAACAATTTTGGGACTGAGTATCTTAATGGAGTATTACACTCAGAATTTAATTCTCAACTTGCCTTATCCCAAGTGTTTGGTGCATAAAAGAGTGTGTTTAATCTTATTTAAACCCTACATATTATTTTTATGTGGCCGATGTCCCACTCAATTGAACCAGTGTTCTATTTATAAGATGGCATTCCAATTTTAGTGTTGCATATTAATTCTCATGAGCCATACTATCCTTATAACCATGTTTCATGTATTATCCCTTGATTTAAATTTAATTTCTTCTAAATATCGAGTATTATTTCATAGGTAGTATCTTATTTTAGTTAGTCTAATTTAATACCCATTCAGTCTCACATTCTATTTGGTATCGACTAGCATCCTACTTTAAGTCAGGATTTGCCTGCATTTACCTTTGTAAATCTACATCAAAGGACACTTAGTCATGTATCCCATTGTTGTTCTTGTGTTATATTTAAATACCAATTTATTAAATAGGACACATAAAGTATTTGAGTCTATTTTAATAGAAAGAGTTGAATCTGTAAAGTGGCATTAAAACATTGAAGTAGAATGCCAAATTTAAAGATTAAAATAGATAATGTCATCTCATTGAAACGCTGTGTATTTAATTTTGAAGAATGAATATATAAATTCAAATCTTATTTTTAAATTGATCGTTGATTCTTATGGATAGATATGCCTAGTCAAATATAAGCACTAGGAATAAAATATAAGGCTGAAGAAACACTTAATTTTAAGTTAAAAATCTATTAAATTTATATAAATATAAAAGATAAAAAGGTGTATATAAAAGATAAAACTCTTAAGTCTTTAAATAAATTTCCAAGACAATTTAATTAAAGCGCTAATCTAATTATTAGAGTGTTGAATCAATTATTTAAACACAGTGCATCAAATTTGAAACGCCTAGTTTTCTTTATCAAACATTGGGTCATATATCATGAATTGTTGAGTAAAAATTAAATGCCAAGTATGGTTTAAACAAAAATTTAATGGTTAGACTCTCACCTACATTGAATGATTAAATGTATGTGTTGGTTATTAATTGATCAATATTTTTGTAACAGTTAGTAGGATATCATGAATGTGTGCATACAACCTTGAGAGTGTAAATAAATGTTAAGTAAGACTTTTATTTATTTGTATGAATTATTTTATTATTTTTACTTGATTAAAATTGTATGCTTCCATATATTTATGACTTATTAGTATGACTAATCATGGGAAACTAGTAGTTGTGCCTTATAACACTAGACTATGATAATATGGGATACCATGGAGTGTAGTGCTTTGGAACTTATTTTAGTAGTTGGAATCTATAGTTTAATGAATGTTTTACCTAGGTGGTATAAACAGTGATCATTATTTCTAGTTTAGGAATTAATTTTAATGAAAGATTCATTCATATGTAGATAAATAAATGTATTCTTTTCTTACTCCTTGTTTAGCATGTGATGTGATATGATTACTAGGAGGAAGTAATTAGTATGAATATTGTAGTTAAATAATGTTTATTGAGACATTATCTATTGGTATGTATGATTTATATGTCAGTGTGATATCTTGTAATAATCAAGTTTTCTATGATACACTTCATGTTTAGTTTTATGACATTATACACACATGGGTATTAGTTTGTTCTCTAAATTCCCACACCATTTTATCTACTTTTACATGAAGGGAGGGTCATTCATTGATAGGGGATTGTGTGGCAGATCATTGGTCCGTGGTTGTTGTGGAAAAGCACTCAGATGATGTTTTCCCTCCCCACTACAGTGCTTACTTGGAGACTACACTTGAGATTATACAACGATACATGAGTTGGTTCCACTCAAGCTATGGAGGGTTTTTTTATCTATTTATTTCATTAGGTTAAATTCTTAAAGTAAATATAATTGTATTTCATTTATATATGTTGAATAGACATTGTTATATTAGTGGACCGATTGTGGTTGAGTCCTAATGTACATACTTTCCTTATTATTGTGATATATTATAATGCATTCAATATTTGAATTATGAAACCATTATTATTTAAATTTTTTATTATGATTGGTTAAAACTATTTAGTATAACTATGTTTGAGTGGAATGTATGTTTAGTAATAGTTTAAAAAACATTTACTACATTATTCTAAGTACAACTTGAGGGTTTGTAACATTAAAGGTGGGCTTATTTTAATATAAAAACTTTCATGTATATTAGTAATTACTTGCACTGGGGATTTTGGTACTCAAGGAGGGTCTGATGCAATGGGATTAGATGCAAATTTGAGGAGAACTACAAAAAGTGAAAAAAGCAGTGTGGGGAGTGTGTAGCGGACCACATAGGAGATAAATGGCAAAATGAGGGGTTTGAACCTCTTTATGTTTATAATTAATTTTCCTTATTTTCAATCTTACGATATCATTATGGAATGGGGTCACATAACTTTGTTTCATTCATGTGATTTTGTCATGTTAGTGATGTAGTGGTGGACTTTTGGTGGCCCTACAGATGCATTTGGGTGTTTCTTTCATGGGCATATCTTCAGCTCTCAGCTATAACCCAAATCGATGCATTTTTTGTTTTAGTTGTATGGCATGTGGCCTCTCATTTTTTAATCTTTCTAGGTGTTATAGATGTTCTTGTTTAGGGCAATTTCCTATTTTTACTTATATCAAAAGTTTTCATTTTTTTTAATAGTCAATGTAATTCTTTCTTTTTTATTATTGTATTGAGAAATCAACTCTTATAAATGTATTTTTGATTGATAAAATTCTACCCATTAATGTTAATGAAGGGTTTTAGTATCCAAAATTTGATCAATGTTTGCACTATTAATGAATATATAAGATGAATATTGGCAAATTATAGAAAATTGGGTGAGAATATACCTAGATCTACTAATTATTTCAATAATATTGATGAATTGTGAAAACAATGATTAGTTAAAATAAGTAAATGGTAGTATTAGCTTTAATTTAACCAATATTTTAAATTATAATGGATAATTGTAAATGATAGTGATAAATTAAGATAAAATAGGTTATCTTATTCCTAAATCACTAATAAAATTTTGTAAGAACATGGTGCAGTTACGTCTAAATCAGAAAATGGTTTCACTAATAAAAGATAATTTTGTCACATAATTTTTAGTTATATTCTTTTAGATTTCATTATCCAAAACTTTACAAATTATTTCTGTAAAAGAGGTGAATTGAGATGAATAAAAATCAAATTAATCTCAATTTAACTAGTTATAAATCGATTAATGCTTTCACTAACAAGGGATATTTTCAGGTGATATTGATAAATTAAGAATAGGCCTAAAAATAATATGTATTACACTAAGATAATCTAACTCTGACAAATATTTATCAAGAAATGAATAATTAATGTTACTGAAAGGTGCACAATTAACTCTAATTTAGCCAATATCTCCAATTATAAAATATATACATGATAATAATGAAAACCTAAGGCAAAATAGGTGTAATTAATTATAAGTATTCCAACTCTTACAATATTAATGGTTAATTATGACACAAATTTAAATTATTGAATGGTGTGAATTATATCAATCTGACCAATTGAATATTTTATAAATACTTGACTCATTTAAAATATTAAAATGGTAAAAGTTAAGAAGGTAAAATAGTTGAATTTTAAAGAGTTCCATCTTTTATTTTGAGTGAAATATGATAGATCAATATATTTTGAATAAAAATTTTGTGGAAATTTAAAATACATCATATACATCAAATTTTAAAACTCAATGTACCTAAAATTAAACTTTTCACTATGCACTAATTAATTGTTTAAAAAATTTAGAATTATTTTTTTATTATAATTTTATCTGATATGATTTTTGGATTTACTTGTATAGTTTTGAGTCAACCTATCCTGATAGTTATTTTATAAATAGTGGTTTACATGAATATTTTTATAATCAGTATGTATTGTCAACTAAACACTCATTACATCAAGGTGATGCTCATAAAGTTGAAGCACAAGAATTTATTAGAGGTCATCAACTATAATACTACTATGGTTCAAGTGTTCTTAATCATTGAAATTCCTTCATAATCAATCTTGATTAGATAAGTTTACCAATTTATTATGAATAATGGTTCACAAGATCTCATTTCTCATGAGTATGAATGGTCCTCTCAATATTATTTCATCTATGTGATGCTGATAGGATTGAAGCATAAACATTTATAAGAGGTCACCCATCATAGTACTACTTTAGATTAATTATGCATAATAATGGAATTTTTGCATAATCAATCTAATTTAGCTTGAAAATATAATTTCTTATTCTATCTATAGGAAAACCCTTAAATTACTTTATATTTATCATCAAAACAAGAAATCTTGACGAATGTCAGATATTTTATTATTAATATATTCTACTCTAAAATAAAATACAACATATTTAGTCTTAACAAAATTTCATGTCTTTCCTCAACCCAAAGTTGGTGAAAGGAATATAAAATTTCCACTAATGATTAAGTCAACTCGAGGCTTTTTGGATGCTTTGGTTGTACTACCAATTATAAATTGCTCAAAATGGGTAAAATATAAATGCCAAAAGAGTAAAATAAGTGTCTTGATAATAATTCAAAATCGATGGTAGATCCATTAATACTAGACAAATATAATGAGTGGAAAATATCTACATTCAATTAAGAGTCAACCTTTATGAGGAATAAAATAATTTCTTTTATTGTTTCTTGAAATTGATTGATGCACTATCTTGCATTATTACATGTCTATTAAAAGAGGAAGGATATGAAATCAAAAGATCTTGTAAGGATCACACTCTTTATATTAAAGTAAAATCAACGTTATAACATTCAATATTTTGAATAAAAACTACTACCTTTTCCAATGTAAATTCTTGCCATTTATATATTTTAAAATCCCATGCCTTTTTGGATGGATTTTTTTGTTACATTCCCTTGAGTTACAAGAGGTATCTACACATTTTTAATATTTTATATATCTCATGCAGGGCCGATATATTTTTTTGTACAACCACAAACATTAGTAGTTTAGGCAGTTTGTTGTTAGTTATATAAATAAATGCATGAATTTATTGAACACCACCATTGACCAAGCCAGACTCAACCCAAACATCAGTTGTAAGAACAAATTTTTATCCTTTTGATAAAATAATTTTGGTATCTAATTTCTCATCATCTAGATATATGAAATTCCTTTCCCTAGTATGCTTTTTCATTCCTGCATGTAATTGACACATTTAAATATTTCAACATTTCTTTGTTATGTTTTGAAGAAAAATATATTGTGTCATATATAATTTATTTTATAAATGAATTGAATTTTTTTATTTAAAATAAATATATCAATTAATTTAAGACATTATTAAATGCTAATATTCAATTTTAGGTTTAAGATTTCCCATTTAAATAATTGATTTCACAAATATTCCTCACATGGATCAGAGCCTTTCTGATAAAACATTATTTACAATGCACTTAAAAAAATCATTCTCTAAAGGGTTGAATCATATGAATTTTGAGCATAATTTTACATATCACATAAAAGAAGAAAATTACCCAAATCACCAACAAAAATAATTCATCTTGCACCAAATGAGTCATTGTTATGTTGTGGAAAGACATAATGTAAATGTTGATCAATATGTGTCAATAACTTTTGTCTTATCAAACTCATTTCATCGATCATAATGTATTCTATATATTTTAAAATTAAAAGTTATTTCTCTTCCATTTGTTTCATTTCATTTATAGGTATATGAAATGCATGAATGGATTATATAAGCATTAATATTTAACACTACAATACCTATTCATGAAAACAATAGCAATGGAAAATGTTAATGGGATGCTCGTGAGTTCAATTAAAATATTATTTTGTTAAAAAAATGTTTTAAATATACAATAAATACCTTGAATAATAATCTTTAGTGGAAATTTTATTCCATGTGGATTTTAATGATGCATAATTATATTAAAAAAAATTAATTGTTTGTAAATAATGTACTAAAAGTTGATTCATTTTTAAAACAATATTTATAAATTTGGTAGCTTTCTTGATTTAGTTCAATAAAATAAATTATCTTTCCTTCAGGGAATTTTAAATCATAACATAATTCCAATTATGATGTATATCAAAGTAACAATGAACAAACATATCAATTTCATTAAGTTGAATATCATTATTAAGACGTAGTTATGACAAAACATATCAATCATCAAGTTATTCAAAATTATTTTAAATATTGTCATCATTTGAAGCATCATCATCTAAAAGTAATTCATTCTCATAAAGTATATGATGGATGTGAAATGGGTGATAGGAATTATTATTATTATTATTATTATTATTATTAATATTATTATTATTATTATTATTATTATTATTATTATTATTATTATTATTATTTCATTATCTATTTAATAGAACAAATAATGTTTGCAATAATGTTCCTAAAAGGTTAGTACAAAATAAGTTCACACTAATAAAATAATGCAAAGGAAATATAATATTTTCAAGGAATTATAAATTATTGAGGGAAGGCATTAACAATAGCTAGCACATTTTTTTTACATTTTTCACTATGATGATTTTTGTCAAATGAAAAATTCATTTCAGCTACCATAAATGATAATGAATCTAAAGAAAGTTAATTCATGTATGAATAAATAAAGGTTAAATTACAAATGTAATCTAATTTATTGAGGTAAAACAACATAAGATGTAATTCCCAACATTTATTAAGATAAATGACCAATTACACACACACACACACACACACACACACACACACAATATATATATATATATATATATATATATATATATATATATATATATATATATATATATATATATATATGAAAAACATCTAGTGCATTAATATCATGATCAACAATACTAGCATTGAAAAGTTTCCTAAAAACATTTGAAGATGGTTTATACCATATTGTAATTTCATATATTATTGTTAACATATGGTGATAACTATTATATTAGTTCTCTACATTTTAATCATACTTTGCAATATGTTTCAAGATAGATTCACATTATGGAAGAAGTTGATAACAATATTCTAATTACAAATAGAAAGCATGGCTTGATTTCAAGCATTCAATTTTTCATAGTTACAAGAATGATTTTATTTTTTACATCCATTATTTTTGATGAATATGTAATATTATTAATGGAATTCACAAGTCACTTTTTAATGAAATTAAAAATACATATTATTATTTTTCTTAAGAATGTATATCCTGTGCATTTAGTATGTCATTAAATTCAATTCAATAGCTCTTAGTAATAATGAAAAACATTATTTCACAATATTTTATATATATTTAATAAAAATTATAATAAAAAATAAAATGATAACCATTTGATTTATATGAAATATATAAGGCAGGTTCCAAGTCAATATATATTTATCAAAATGTGGTTTTAGATTTTCAACTGCACTTTGATCTTCACAATTTAATGCATCAATATTAGGTTCATATTTTAGCTAGATAAATCCTAATTATTGGTAGAGCATATATTTTTCCATTTACACCTAAAAATAATATTTAGTTATATGAATTGAGTAGAAAAAATGATGTAGAAAAAATTGGCCAACCTTTCGAAGGCCATAGCTTTTGACCCATAACTCTATTGCTCCATTTGAGCTCTTTCACATGCCAAAATTATCATCTTCAAAATATTGTTATTCTCCTAAGAAATTATACCTACTCGAGGATGTTTTTGATATTTTTTGGAGGTCATACATGATCATTTGAGGGTATGAAATTATAATTTAATTAATTTTTTGAGATTTTTCTATTTTTAGAAATTGTATATTTTTAGGATCGAACATAAAATTTAGTTGAATTTAATCCCATAGGATAGTTTTAGCATTTATAATATTTTAATATATTTTTAGAGCTGTGCACGATTGCATGTGAAATTTAATGTAAATAACATCTACTAAAAAAAGATGTTTTTTTTAGATTTTAGTTTTTTTTTAATTTTTACATGTCATCTCTAAATTTTTAGTTGAGGTTTATTTAAGTATGGTTTGGGTTTGTAATTATTTCAGGTCATTCAATATAAATCAATACTAGTTATTGTTTCAAATCTTGGACTATTGAAAATTTTATTATCTTGATAGTTTTCGGTTTTATTATTTGGTATTAGAGCAAGTTTGAATCTTGGAGGAGTAAGACATGGTGAGAGGATGAGGAGGTATTGCATAGATGAACCAAACTATACAAGATATTTAAAGGCAAGTGGAATAATTAACCAAGGTTATCACCAATAATCAAAGAAGATAAGGTGGTGATGAGGAAGACACAAATAATGATGAAAAAGTTCAACAACAAGAAGAATACTAAGAACAACCACCATCGATGGAAGAGAGGATGGTTCAAGATTTATAAGGAAGCAATGAAGGAATGAAGGTTGATTTTCCAAATTACGGAGGTATATTAAAACCAAAGGAGTTGATAGACTGGATGAATATCATGGAAATTTTTTGAGTGGAAGACTATGAGAGAAGACAAGAAAGTAAAGTTTGCATACATGAAATTTAAAGGTCATACAATGATTTGGTGCAATCACTTGTAGAAAGAGAGATAGATAAAAGGTAAAGAGAAGATTAAAATTTGGAAAAATATGGATAAGAAGCTGAGGGAGAAATTTCTTCCTATGGATTATGCGTAAACCCTATATAGAAGATTGCAAAATTTTAGACAAAAAGATCACAATATACAATAGTATATAGATGAATTTTATAATATTTCCATATGTGTGGAGCATGATGAAATATAAGAGAAGATGACTTCAAGGTATGTAAATGGTTTGAAATTTTATATTCAAAATGAATTAAGCATGCATATAATACTTTACATGGAGGAGGCTTTTCAATTAGCTTTGAAGGCAAATGAAAAACAAAATAGACAAAATTTCAAAAAAAAAGTCTTTGTTCCAAGAAGAGGTGGATCCCCTCCAAATAGGTAATGTGGTGGTTTTAATAACATTGGAAGTGGGTCTAATACCAATATAGGTGAGTCATCACATGGTGTAGAAAGGCAAGATGACTATAGGCAAGGGATTCAATACCAACAAAGAGGAAGAGGATTTCAAAGAGGATGAGGTTACAATGGTTCTAGAGGATGGTTTTAAAATCAACATAGATCTTATGTTTGTTATAGGTGTGGAGAAGAAGGGCACAGAGCATTTGAGTGTCGAAACTATCAAGATCAAGAAAAGACGTAAGAATATTTCCCAAGAGTGAGTCTAGTTAAGTTTGAGATAGAAGAGAAAAATAATGAAGTTGTGTTGTAGATGTTGGAGAGAATTTCATGATGAGAATAACCATGATCACTCTAAGGAAGGAACAAGTGAATAATAAAGAAGTTGGTGATGCATGGTTATGATCAAATATTTTTAGAACAAGATGTACTTTGGGTGGAAAGGTATGAAAAGTAATTATAGATGGTGGTAGTTGTGAAAATATGGTTTTTAAATAAATGATATAAAAAATAAATCTACAATGTGAAAATCATCCTAATCCTTATCGGATTTCATGGTTTAAGAAATGGAATGAGATTACAATAGATAAAAAGGTGGTCAATAAAGTTTTCTATAGGAAAAAGTTATAATGATGAACTATGATGTGATGTTATTATGATGGATGCATGTCTTGTTATTGGGAAGACCATGGCAATTTGATGGAAAAGCAATTCATGATGGAGCAATGAATACATACAATTTTTGGAAAAGTGGTAAAAAGGTAGTTTTGTTACCTCTTAAAGAGGAAGAGAAGATAGAAATATTGCTCTCTACTAAAGAATTTATACAAAATATGAAGGTGTTAAGTTGTTATTTATTAGTATCAAATAATGAAAACACAAAAATGGTACAAATAACAACAAAAGTAACAAAAGTATGGAAATAAAATGTAGATGTTATGTCTGATGAGTTATCAGATGGCTTACCACCAAAGAGAGATATTCAACATCACATTGATTTTATTCTAGGATCAACTCTACCAAATCAAACAATGTATAGGATGATTCCAATAGAACATTTCAAATTAAATAAACATGTTATTGAATTGTTAAGAAAAAAGTTGATAAGGGAGGGTTTGAGTAATGTGCAACACCAACATTTCTAACTCTAAATAAAGATAGAGGATGGAGAATGTGTGTGGATAGAATAGCAATTAATAAAATTACAATCAAGTATATGTTTCCTATACCTTGTTTCGATGATATGATGGATGTGCATGTAGGAGCATAATATTTTACCAAGATTGATTTGAGTGGTTATTAGTAGATTCAAATTCATGAAGGAGATGAGTATAAAACTTCATTAAAGACTAAGTATGGTTTATATGAGTGAATGGTGATGCCCTTTGGATTATCTAATGCCCCTAGCACATTTATGAGGATGATGAATATAATGCTATATTAATATATTGGTAGGTTTGTGGTTATTTATTTTGATGATATTTTGATATTTAGTAAGACTAAATAAGAACACTTACTACATTTGAGAATGGTACTGGATTTGTTAAGAAAGGAAAAGTTGTATGCAAATTTGAAGAAGTGCAAGTTTTATGCATAACAATTTGGTATTTTGGGATTTATAGTTTCAGTAGAAAGTGTGAGAATGAATGAAGAAAAGATAGATAAAGGCAATTTTTGAGTGGCATATTCCAAAAAGCATTATAGAGGTAAGAATTTTCCATGGTTTAGCAACTTTTTACAAAAAAGTTATTAAAAATTTTATTAGTATTGTGGCACCAATAACAAGTTGCATGAGGGATATGGCACATAATTGAATCCCACTTGGCATCCAAGTGCACCCAAACCCAAAAAAATAAATTAGGTTTTGAACAAACCCCCTTAATTTGAAGGGGGTTGATTTAAACCCCCTTTGTTTTAACCCCCACATGTACTTTTTGAAGGTGGTCAAAGGTTTACTTTGGCATTTGATTAATTTGAGATTGGAATGAACCCCCTTCATTCAAACCCCCTTCCTTTGAACCCCATGTGGAATCAAATACTCACCCATTGAAGTGAAAAGCTATTATTGGCCTAAAATTGCCACTTCGGATGCCATTTATTAGGATGAAATAATAAAATAGAAACATGTGGCTCTACATATAAATAGGTATTTTTATGAGCTTTCTAATAATATGTTTTTTTTTTAATTTTAATAATATTTAATATTTATTTTGATTTATTTAGTACAATATACTTATTTATAAAATGAAGTACCATATGTGTGAGGCACTGGAAAAATTAGGAGACTATGGCCAATTTCTTTTATAAAAATATCAATGATCTTGACTTTAATGTCCTTTTTCTAATGGCAAAAAAAATAGTCTATTTTGACATATATATAAATAATATCACCAAGAGAAGACATAAGTATTGATATTCCTTGCCTTCATCATTAAAAAATTATTTTTTAATCAAAAATTATAAAAAAAGAATCTTGTACTACATCAATGTTTCTAAGACCTCTTTACAAAAAATATGGAGAAAATATCATGTTTTGAGAAAATTATGAGGAGAAATCAAGTACTCAATAAAATGTTTTATACGCAAAACATACACATTATGTATTTAGGTATTAAAAAATATTTTTTTGTAAAAATAATAAATGTAATCTACACTTAAAATTAAAAATTTTATTAGTTTACACCATTTTCACATTTTATACAGTTAACTCACTATTGTCTATACAAATTGAGAAATTTTCACATTTTCATTTTTTGTTGGACCCTTTGTACCAAAAAGTGGGACACAGTATTATGATTCAACCCATGAGAGGGAAGGAATTTTTATAGACTAGAGTACCCACAGAAATTTTTGAATTTTTGAAGAAGAAGATTACAGAAAGATCAATTCTAACATTACCAAATTTTAACAAAGTGTTTGAGGTTGATTGTGATGCCTCATTTGTGGGAATTGGTGATATGTTGAGTCAAAAAGGAAATCCAATAGCATATTTTAATGATAAATACTTATGATATTGAACTTTATGCAATTTTATAAGCATTAAGACATTAGAGGCACTACCTAGTGCTTAAAGAGTTTATACTATTTATAGATCATGCGGCTTTGAAGTATGTGAATACACA
This sequence comes from Torreya grandis, assembly GCA_037957365.1. Taxonomy (NCBI): domain Eukaryota; kingdom Viridiplantae; phylum Streptophyta; class Pinopsida; order Cupressales; family Taxaceae; genus Torreya; species Torreya grandis. Next base: position 804,445 of record JARHVA010002599.1, read on the forward strand.
AAATAAGTTGGGTAGTAGGCATGTAATGTGGGTTTCTTTCTTGTAGGGTAATACTTTTGTGTTGACGCATAAATGAAGAAAACAAAACTAGGTAGCTAATGCATTGAGCAGGAGAGTAGCATTATTAACTAATATGGTGAGTGAAGTAGTTGGATTTGAAGTTATCACAGAATTATATGATATTGATCCATATTTTGGAAAGATAGTTGAATGGTGTAGGAATCCTTAAATAGGTGGGACATATATTATTCATGATGAGTATCTTATATATGAACGTTATCTCTTCAAAGGTAAATAATTATGCATTCTAGTTGGGTCTCTATGAGACAATATAATAAGAGAATTACATAGTTGTGATTTGGGTAGACATTTTGGTAAGACAAAGACAATAGATTTTGTGGAGGAAAAATATTTTTGAACAAAGATGAAGAGAGACATGATACAGTATGTTTCAAGGTGTAGAATATGTTAGGTGGTTAAAAGGACATGCACAAAATACTAGACTATACATGCCATTACCGAACCCAAGAGGACCATGCACAAATTTGAATATGAATTTTGTGTTGGAATTTCCAAAAACACAGAGAGGTTATGATTTATTTTTTGTTTTTGTATACAAATTTTATAAAATGATTCATTTCATTGCATGTAAAAAAACCAATGATGTGACTAGAGTTGCATAAATATTTTTTAAGAATATTGTGAGATTGCATGGTATTCCAAAAATTATTACTTCAAATAGGGACATGAAATTTAAAAGTCATTATTGGAGGAATTTGAGGAAAATTATGGTTACTAAGCGATAATTAAGTTGTGCATGTCACCCATAAATATATGGATAAATATAATTTATGAATAGGATCTTGGAAAATTTGTTGAGATTCATAGTAGGAAAGAAACCCAAACAATGAGACTTGACTTTACCACAAGCTAAGTTTGCATATAATAGTTCAGTGAATAGATCAACATGAAATTCACCATTTCAAATTATTTATGGAAAATATTCTATGGGTGTTTTATAATTTTTACAATTACCAATTAAAAACCAAGTTAGTGATGATGCAGAAGCACTTGTAGAACATATGCAACAGTTGCAAGGAGTAAGAAGAATGTTGCAAGAAAGTAATGAGAAATATAAAACATGAACAGATGTTAGAAAATGATCCAAGGTATTTTAAGGAGAGTTAGTAAGGTTTACTTGAGGAAATAAATATTTTCAAAAGGCATGTACAATAAGTTGAAATACAATAAAATTGGATCATGCAAAATTGTGAAGAAAATCAATGACAATGTTTATGAGATGAGTTTACCATAAAATTTTTATATATCTCTAGTATTTAATGTTTCATATTTATATGAATTCCATAGATAATTTGGTGAATATGATGAATATGAAGAAGTAAATCGGGAGTAGCAGGTTCCAAAGAAGAAGGAAAAAATAGTGCAAGTTTTGGATATGAAGACAATGAGCACAAGGTAAGGGAATTATAATATGTATTTGGTGTAGTGGGAAGGATTTAATCAAGAGAAAAAAACTTGGATTAAAAAATAAGATTTGAATAATATTTACAAAGAAAAATGGCACAAGTACAATCAGGAAGCTCACATGAGCTGAATTGTTTTCAACTAGAGGAAAATGACACAAAAAAATAGGCCAACCTTCTGGAGGCTATAAATTTTGAGCTCTTCCATGCACCAATATGACCATCTCAACAAATATGTTACTATCCTAAGTATTTCAACTTTCTTAGGGATGTTTTGGATATTTCTAGGAGGCCATACATGATCATCTAAGGGTCTAAAATTATAATTTAATTATTTTTTGAGATTTTTCTATTTTTAGAAATTGTATATTTTTAGGATCGAACATAAAATTTAGTTTAATTTATTTCCATAGGATAATTTTATCATTTATAATATTTTGGAAGATTTTTATAGATGTGCATGCTTGCATACAAAATTTACTAGAAATAGTAGCTGCTAAAAATAGATGTTTTTTTAGATTTTAATTTTTTTGAATTTTTGCATATCAACTCTAGATTATGAGTTGAGGCTTATTTAATCATGTTTTGGGTTTTTAATTATTTCAAGTCATTTAAAATAAACTAATACTAGTTATTATTTCAGTCTTGGCCTATTGGTAATTTTATTGTCTTGATAGTTTTTAGTTTCATTAACAAAATATTTTTAGAAAAATAAAAGTTGAAATAATCCAATTTATTGTATTCCTATACCAATCATCTTGTTCTCCTAAGATATTTTCTGACACTTCCTCAAAAAATATTATAAATATATTATGCATATAAATAGATTTTCAATGTGGATTAGACATAATATTTTCTATTCTCCATGATAAGCTTTATGTGGAGCTTTTGGTCAGATGGAAGGCATTATGCTATGAAAATCAGGCCATTTTGTGTTAGTAGCATTCAACATGAAAAAGAGAATATAATAACCTAATTAGTTTATTATATTGGTTAGTTCAACACAATTATTTGTAAAATATGATATTTTCCCCTATAAAGTGGAAATAAATGCATCAAGTGTTCAATAAGTTTATCATTATGAATTGTGTGGAGTCACTCTCTAAGATTTGTTTCAATAGTTTAAAATATGTATTCAATTTTTTTAATAAAAAAGGTTATTTTTTCCTTATGTATAATGATCCATCATATTAAGTATAAAATACCTCAATATTGGATGGATACAAAATCTATTATCATAATAACACATCAAATCAAGTTCATATTAGTTAATATAAAATATTTTGATGAAAAGTACTCTAAACATAGTGTGAAATATATGAAAAATGTAAGAAATCTCATAGGGAAAAAACCATCTATACTATATTAATTTCTATGATACTTGCCAATTTTTAGCTGTGGGATAGAACATGGTGTTCATCATATTGTCAATTACAAATAATAATGTATTTCATATATTTTTTATTGTGTATTTGGTATAATAGGGATGAATGAGGAAGATGGTTGTGTTATGTAGTTATAACATATAGTTTTTGTTCAATCTAAAGTTGAGTTAGTTGCCATGGATTCTTAGATGTTAATTTTAACACAATATGTTAGAATAAAAATATTTTGTTTTCTCTTGAGGACCTTATTTATTGACAATAATTATAAGATGCAATTGATTGATTTTACATGGAATAAATTTTACAATGACTAATTTTTTGAGGGAAGCTAATAATATATACAATATATTGGTATTTGCTTCATGATAATTTGCCACCTTGAAATTTTATTTACATGTATTATAGACATTTCCTCAACTTGAATTAAGATCTAAAAAATTGCATGTTATTTTTAACGTTCCATGCTGCTCCATTTAGAGAATAAATGATTTTTTATTTTAAATATAATTTACAAAATAAAAAATCATTTAATATTTGTTTTTTCATGTTTGGATAATATGAAATGCACATATAACATGTAATTTTTTATTTAAAAAAATGAGTATTTCATTTGATATTTGATTTTTAATGTTTGGATAACATGCACATATAACATGTCTAAACATATGATAATTAATCTACTCTATTATGAAATATATTATGTCTCAATTTTTTTTTGAATTATGTGTACTATCAATAAGCATTTTTATTTTAATTTTTTTTAAAATATTTAATTGAGAATCAAAAAATATTTATTATGAAAGTAAAGAAGAATTAAAAACATTTCCTTCAACATAATATGCAATGTTTGAGATAATTTAATGTCTAGGTACATCTTTTTTTACAATTCTAAATGTATCATATGTGGTTTCAAGAAATAAGTTCGTTATTAATTGAAATTAAACATTTTTCTATCTTCTGTTATTATTATTATTATTATTATTATTATTATTATTATTATTATTATTATTATTATTATTATTATTATTATTATTATTATTATTATTATTATTATTATTATTATTATTATTATTACTACTACTACTACTACTACTACTACTCCAGTTGGTATCATTGAATTTTATTTTAATGAAAATGTTTTTTTTAATTTTTTATGTAATATTCATGTGTTTTTATTTTCTTTTGTAGACTACAAATGTGGAAGCTAAATCCATGTTTTATATGAATAAAAAAATATAAGTTATATAAAATAAATATATTATTAAATAAAGACACATTCATTAAACTATATATTGAAAATATTATAAAAATGAATGTTTATATATATATATATATATATATATATATATATATAGTCTTGATCCTCTAACACTCTAATTTCTACCTGTGGAATTTTCAAATCCTATAGTTGCTACAATTAAGGAAGATGCTAATGGATCCCAAATCTAGAAGCAAAAAGACACACAAAGCCTAAGAAATAATAAAAACCAAATGTCTCATAAATATGGAGGACAACTTGAGCGTCGTAAGCATGATAATACTACCACAAGGAGATGGACATGGAAATAAATCAAGGGAAAATAATGAGCTAGTGGAGAAACATGGGAATACCCTATTTTAGACAAAAATAAAATGGATAGTAAAAAAAGACAATCCTTTACTTAGGTGACCTCCTCTTCTAAAAACATGCCCAGATCTGAATGTATTCTACTCAACCATGCCATAATTCACCTATTCTTAGAATTTGGAAATGAGGAAACTAAAATAATGATTGAAAATGAAGCATAGTTCTCATCTAGAGCCATTATTTGTAGATTTGTCAATCTCTAGATGAGACTCCCGATCCTTCATGATTAGATATAAGAGAAATGGAAACCCATTATGCAAGGTAAGTTGGATATTTATCCTTGTGAAAAAATATTTTTAGTAGAATTTAATTTATTACAGTACAAAGAATTGGTTTTAAACTAGTGTCTTTGGATCACCATCCCTTTATCTTGAATAGTGGTTTCCACACTTCAACCCCCTATTAGAACTATTAAATGTCAAACCCATTTAGGTTTGCCTTCATCATCTCCATCTCAAATTCTAGTTTTACCTCTACTACAAAGAGATATGTAACACTCTAAAAGAGTTTCTGCAAACTAACCTAGCCACTAACATGTTCTCCCACAATACATTCACTAGAATACTTGTCAACATAGACATTTACAAGAATATACCTACAAAAATAAACCTGAAAGTTGAGGTCTAGTTTTGGACTCATAATCTTGACAATAAATATTTACCTTTTCACTGTCACTTTTGCTTTAAGACTAGCCACTTATCTGCATAATTTATAAACTTCAAGAGAAATAAACAAACCTCTTGGTGGAAAGCTATTTACTCTAGCCATATTACTATGTAAGGTGATTATGATAGCAAATGATCAAACTCATCTTTGAAATATATCGAATCCCATACACCTACAACTATAAATTGACCTTATCTAGAGGATTTTAGCACCATTTTAAGCCCCCATACAAAGATAAAATATCCAATAGAAGTTGCAAGGTATAAAGCCAAGTTTAGTGAGTCATCCCCTTCTATCCTAATTCAAACCTAGAGAAAGATAAGAGATTAATTAGAATAAATAGGAAAAGAATACTCAATAAAGGCCCTATCCCTTACAAAGGGAAAACAACGATATAATTATTTACTAAAAATATGTTGAATTATGATAGGCAATTAAAAGAAGACATGAGTATTTTTTGTTGACTATTTGTTACTTTTTGTTGGGTTTTATTAACTATTGTTTTATGTTGTTTGGTGATTGAGAAACTCTTTTTTCTTTAGTTTGGTTTTGTGTTACAAGGTTGATTGTAAGAGACATTATATATGAGATTAAATTCTTTATCTTTTTGTTTGTTGTAAAAGGCTCTGAGGCCTTTTAAAACATGGTCTTTTACCCTATCAAATAAAAATATATTGATAATGCTAATATTTTTTAATATTAATATTAAAATAAAATGTAATTTAATACTTAGTATATTTTCTAAGACAATTTCATTGACTTATTTTCTCATGCCACTCTTAATTATATGGAACTATTCTGGGTGATGGAGATAAAACATGGTTGACTGAGATGGAGAAGTATTTTGAAATCCAAATCTACTCTCATGTCACTAAAATAGTTTAGGGAGCATACCAATTAGCTAGTGAGGTAGCTATCTGGTGGGCCAATCAGAGGGTGGAAATGAATATTCACTTAACCACCACTATATGGGATCATTTTTTGACTTTATTTAGGTCACGGTGGATTCCACTACTTTATTTTGATGAAAATCTCATAGATTTCTAAAATTTGAAGCAAGAAGACCTATTAGTGAATGAGTAATGGGATAAATTAATAATACTTCTAAAGTATGTAATTTAATACTAGGGAGATGAGAGGTTTAAGATCATAAATTTTATCATGGGATTGAGACCCTAGATTAGTGGAGTGGTGGATTTTCATGGATCTTATATTATGGACCAGGTCTTTGAGAAGATGGTCAATATGAACAAAAGTTGAAGTCTCTTTCATAGTCTAGAGACAATTTGAAGAAAAAGTTTGGAAATTATAAGTCAAATTTCAAAAAGAAAAATTGGAAACATAAGAGTGGAGACTCCAAGAATCAATTCAAAAACTAGAATGCCAAATTCAATAATGGTTCAAGAATTAATAAATATCGTAATGGTTATAAAGGTAGTTTTAAGGGAAATTAAAAGACTGGAAAGAAAGGACCACTTGGAAGTTATTTCATTTGTGGATATGACTATTATTCTCATTATTTCACATACGACAAGTCAAATAATAAAGGTCCTATTCTTCAGGAAGGTAGTTTTTAGAAGCGTATTCATGTAACAGTTGATAATCAATAAGCTACATTTCAACCATTACCTATAAAAATGTCAGGTACTTTGTTTGAACATCTAATTTTTATTTTGATAGATACAGGGGCTACATAATGTTTTATACCTCCTAGAATGCTTAGTAATTTAACTAGAAGAGCTAGAGAAATGGAAAATGAATGCTCAATATAGCATGGGAGTGAATCAAAAGTCACGGTTAATAAGTGTTTAGTCAAATTAGATATTAGGTTGCCTAAATTCACTATAGTAATGGATCTGCATGTAGTACTACTATAGTTATATGATGTGATCTTAGGAGTAAAATGGCTTGCAAATCATAAATCCAAGGTTGACTACCACCTGAAGAAGGTTGGGTGTCTAGATGATTTTGGAAATTAGACACAAATTCAAGGTGAGAAAAGAGAGTTGAGGCTTAAGAAAATTTATGCTATGCAACTCAAGAGGGCTCAAGGAAAAAGGTGCTAAGAATTTATCCTCAAGATAAATGAAATGGAGGAAACTAAGGAACCATCCCTTGAAGATTACCCATTTGTTATAGATTTTCATGATGTGTTTCCAAAAGAATTGATAGGATTGCCTCCTAAACATGAGTTTGATTTCTTTATTGATATCATACCTAGTTTAGAACCACAATCTAAAGCACCATACAAAATGACAACCACTTAGTTGGCTAAATTGAAGGCTCAACTTCTAGAATTGTTTTCTAAAGGGTTGATCAAGTCAAGTTTGTCACCATAGGGTACACCAACTATCTTTTTAAGAATAAGGATGACACTTTTCAATTTTTCATTGATTATAGAATGTTGAATAAGGCAGCTATCAAAAACTAAAACTTATTACCTCATATAGATGATCTTTTCAATCATATATGGGGATAAATGCTCTTTTTAAAAATTTATCTTAGAGTAAGATACCATCAGCTGAGAATATGAGATGAGGATATTTTGAAGACATCATTCAAAATTCATTATAGGCACTATGAGTTCATAGTTTTACCATTTGAGTTGACAAATGCTCTAACAACATTCATGAATCTCATGAACAATATGTTTAGAGATTATCTTAATCATTTTATTTTGGTTTTTTTGGATGAAATTCTTATATATTATAAGAATGTCAAGGAGCATCTTCATCTTCTAGAACTGATTTTGTAATGGTTATGAAAGCACAAACTATATGGCAAGTTGTCCAAATACACATGTTTCTAGGAGACAATACAATATCTAGGATATATTATCTCTAGGGATGGTATCTCACTAGATCCAACAAAGGTAAGAGACATTATGGAATGGCAGGCACCAAAGAATGTGCACGAGGTAAAAATTTTCATGGGATTAGCAAGATATTAGAGGATTTCATTCCATTTTTTCCAAGATATCTAATCATATTAATTATTTGCAATGTAATAACCAAATTTTTGTTTAGATAGAGAAGTGTAAAGTAGCTTTCTAGAAATTAAAAATAAGGCTTACTTCAGCACTAGTGTTAATATTTCCAGACCCTAATGGTTAATTTTTAGTAATCATAGACACATGAAGGGATGGAATAGGAGGAGTCCTTCTATAATATGGTGTAGTAGTGGATTATAAATCAATGAAGTTGAAGCCCTATGAGGTGAACTGTGCCCCTCATGACCTGGAACTTTTAAAAATTGTGCATGCTTTGTAAGGGTGGTGACATTACTTGGTGGGAAAACTATATGAAATCAATACAGATAACTTGAGATTCAAGTACATCTTCACCTAACTAAATTTGAATACTTTTTAGAGATGCTGGAATGAATTCTTATCTAATTATGATTTTGATATCAACTATATCAAAGATAAGTAAAATAGAGTAGTCTATGCCCTAATTTGTAGAAGGTACATAGTAACCATAGCTACTATTAGGAGTAATTTCAAGGATTGAATGATTGAATTCTCACTAGGAGATTAATTCTATTATTAGTTCAGAAAAGCATTGTTTGAGAATGCTCAAAATCCTTGGTATAAAATATTCATATTGGAGAGTGATGCTCTTTTATGTTACAATGGAAGGATTTATATATCAGATTGAGAAAATATATGGAGCACATTACTAAAGTAACTACGTAATTACCCATATTCAAGACATATAGTCGTAACCAAACTCATGATAGAGTTTAAACCATTGTATTTCTATAAGGGAATCAATAAAGTTGTAAAAGACTATGTGTTATATTGTTTGGAATGTTAATGAGTGAAAGTTGAGCATATGCATCTGGCTAGGTTGTGATGTCCACATTATATAATAGAATGGAAGTGGTAGGTGATTAGTATGGACTTTGTCCAATGTTTACCAATGTCACAAAATAGGTATGATATGATCTTGGTAGTATATGATAAACTAACCAAGGTGTCTCATTTTATACCAAATAATTTGACAAATGATGCACTTTCTCTTGTGAAGAGGTTCATAAATGAAGTATATAGGTTATATATATTTATAAATAATATCATTATAGATCATGATCTAAAGATGACTTCTATATTTTGGGAATATCTAAATTCAATGTTGGGTATGCAACTAAATTTCCACACTGCATATCACCTAGAGACTGATGATTAGATTGAGTGAGTTAATTAGGTGATAGAGGATCTTCTTCCTATGTATTACATGGATCAAAAATACAAGTGGTAATATTATCTTCTGTTGGTTGAGTTTTCTTATAAAAACTCATACCAATCAACTTTGAATATGGAACTATTTGAGGCATTATACAAAAGAAGGTGCAGGACACCAATCAGTTGGGATAAGTTAGAGTACAGTATAGTCTTTCAACTTGAGATGCTTTTAGAAACGTAAGAGAAAGTTAGATTAATTAGGCATATATTGGCTAAGGCTAATGATAATTATAAGAGTTATGTTTATCTAAAAAATATAGATAGTTTTTAGTTGGTGATAAAGTGTTCTTATAGGTTAAGCCACATAAGAGCTCTGTTAAGTTTGGGAAGTTAGTGAAACTGTCATTGAGATATGTGACACCCTTAAAAGTGTTAGAAGTGGTCAATCCTATAGCATATAAGAATTTATTTCCATGATCCTTAACTCTATTACATAATTTCTTACATCTTTCTTATCTTAAAAAATATATAGTTGATCATATGCATGTGTTGGATTGGAATGCTTTGTAGGTTTCTAGATCTTAGGGTGGTCATGATAGAACTAATTAGAGTAATTGACACTCACCAAATTCATTTGTGTAATAGAGATATGCTATAGTTCAAGTTCTTGTGGGATAAATACTTTGAGGATAGTGCTAATTGGGAGGACTATGATGAGTTCTATAGGCAATTTACACATTTATTTACCTAATTTGATACTATTATACTATGTTATTTTTTTATATAATGATCTTTTTAATGCAAAACTTATTTTTGAATATGACTCATTTGGGATGATGATTAACTTTAGGGGTTACATCCTAATTCCTCATTAAACAAACTTACTTGATTACCCATGGATATTTATAGTTAATAATTTGATTTGGTTATTTTTAACTAAGCTTTGAGATATATGTTGTTATGGGATAGTTGCATACTACTTAGGTTACATGAATACATTTAGACAAGTTAGTTTTAGTGTATATGTTTACATTATGATTATGTTGATTGTTATTTATATTATATTTTATGATGTATCTATATCATGATGTTTTGGTCTAGCTACCTATTTTTTTTGAGTTATAGATAGGATAACTCATCCCTTAGAGTGTGACAGAGGGAGAGCGTCATCAGAGAGTGTGACATAGATGGAGTTGTTGGGGGATGATACAATAATCATATAAAACAATACACGCATCACATTAGCTAGCACATGTTAGATGCATAGTGTAATGGTTAGCATAATGTGTTTAACATTTCTTTCATTTATAATTATTTTCTCATGGTTAGTTTAGTTTAATGGTTATATTGAACTTGCATTGTGTGTTTACACTCTTGTTGCATCTATAACCATTAATGTTTTATGATTTTTATAATTAGAGTGAGTTTCGAATTATTGATTAATAAAATTGTCATTATATTCTTAAAGCGTTTAAGGTGATAATTTAATTATCAAATATATATTAATTATTTTAATTAGTATAAAATATGATAATTGACATGTAAGAGGAAAAAACAAGAAAAAGAGAATAAAATAAAAATAATAATAAATAAAGAGAAATGGAAAGATTTAAATTTAGGAAAAATAAAAAGAAAGATATTAAAAAAGGAAAAACTCAAGGAAAAAAATTGTGCCCTTCTCATGAAAGGAAAAAAGATAAAAAGAAGAAAAGGGGTGCAATTTACATAGAGGAGAAAGAATCACAGAGGAATGAAAAATCAAAGAAAAAAGAGGTAAGTCAAGGGAGAAGAAGATTAGTCAAATTTATTACAAGGTAGTTTGTGAATTAGGTTTCCATATATATTCTTATTAAGTTATGATTTTGTGTATTAAAAAATACATTTAAACATATATGATCTTCTTTCAAATAAAGTGCATTGTGGAAAATAAATATAATTAGAAAACTATAGACTAGCACCCTATATAGAGATTATCTTGAATGAAAATATAGTAGCTATAAGGTAAAAAATATTGTAGTGACTTTTATCATTATAAAGAAACAAACTTATTAGTTAAACGAAATCATTGTCTATGCAATATAAATCTACAAATCTGGTAATATGCTATCAAAACCCCAGATATATAGGCAACAATCTTATGAAAACAAACAAGGATAAATAGGAAACAATTTTTAAAAAAATGGTCAATGGTAAAGAGTAGCGAACCACAAAAATTTATAGTGATTCATATAATCATATAACTAACTCTCCCTATATACTAGGTAACAAATTAACTAGCTAAAAAATAGAATATTCATAAATTTTAGTTTATATGACCAAAATAGGGAGGAGTGTTTCAACAAAGATCCACACATGGTTGGGGAAATCCTCGTTGGATTTGAAATTCCTTCTTCCAACCATATTTGGTTACTAAATCTCATATACAAGATATTCATATCATCTTGTCCAATGTTGCAACTTATATCTACTAGCTTTTATAAATGGAAACCGACATAAATATAAAAGTCTATATATAGATATATGCAAAAATATAAAGTATCTAAAATATAGCTGGAGGAGTCTAAATCATCATGAAATGGTTGAATGAACATTTAGAATGCCTTGGAAACATGTTTTAGATGAGTTTGTAGTGTGTTATCGAAGTCCATAGCTCGAATATCAAAATCTATAGCTCAGTTATCAAAATCCATATCTCAACTGTCAAAATTTGTAGCTCAACTATGAAAGTCCATAACTATTTGTTGAGGTCTATAGAACACATGGAAAAGTTTGGAGCTTCTCTAGAATGATAGGTTTGTGACTAAGACCCTTCCTTGTCTTCATGGAATTATATCAAGACTCTTATTTAGATACTATAATAACTGTACATATAAAAATGGAGGACTAAACATGCAAATAATTAGAGCATTATGTAAATAATGCTAACTCAGACTCACATAAGCTTAAAGAGAAAAAATAATTCATCTTCTATGCTAGACTAATTATAATCCCTAAGACTACATGCAACGCTGAACCTAAATGGCATAATAAGGGTTATGAAGGATGATATATTATGTTTATAATGATTCATAATGGGGACTCATCAATTACTATCAAATCATAGATAACATAATGATCCTATCTAGCTTTACCTATTTATATGGTATTCAATTTTCATGTTATAACTGTAACCTTTCATGAATATATGTATTTGTTCCATAATATTATGTAGTGTTGACATATTCTTTAATAGGATGCCAATAAGGTTACAATGATCAAGTAATTGACTGAGAATTATAAGAGACTACCGATAAACCACTCCACATATGTGGTTGATCACGTGTGTGTGTCTATATATATGTATGTATGTATATAAACATTTCTATCTAATAATTAGGAGTTATTAGAAGAATATATTGTATATGGGTGTGTTAGATTGTATGCCTCTAAGTTTTGTTGACAAATATAAAATAATTGGTCACAAGGATTCCAAGAGTTGAGAAACTATGTCAACGCAAATATAGAATCCTAACCTAGAATTTAAATATATAATCATGTGCATAAAAAATGTAGTTAAGTTTATGGTACTTTTAATTATTACAAGATAGTTGATGAATACAAGTTTATGTTTCCATTAAATTATAACTACTTTATTATGACTCATTGTGTGTAGTGTGCCACCCTTTTTTTCTTTTGTTTCTAAACCCAATTTTATCTAATTTATTATGGTTTAGTTGAATCTGCTGCATTTTGTGTTTTTTTTAACATAACAAAGGGTTTGCATGCATGTATAAATTCATAACACAACACAAACTATCAATATCTAGATGTTTAAAAGGTATGGAAATTCATTATATATCATCAATGAAAAATACCCATGTGTAAAATAAGAAATCACAACAAATAATGGACATACCCACTTGCTAATATATGGAGTATAGGTCTTTAGCATTACACCTTGGATTATTACCTTAAATGACTTGAACAATAAATTGAATGGTAGCATGACACCTTGCATGATGATCATAGAGCCACTAAAGGCATGGGATAATGATATGGAACCCACATCCCCTTCTTAAAATGGTACAACTATAATAGACATGATAGTAGCAATGAAACACATCAAAATCCCTCAAATAACTATAATAAGTCCTATGTATGTTGGAAACTCACTGAATATGTTCCATGCCCAAAGTAAAGGTTTTTTCCTCTTCAAAACATGCTCAATAACACCATAAAATGGTATGGCCATATTGGGGTGATGAAATCCCAATAAAATACAAATCTAAAAATGAAGCATAACTACACCCTTTGAGTCAGAATAATCATATAATGCCCTTGGGAGATCTTTCATTCCTGCAAGCACTCTCCAAATGTGAAAGTTTTCATCTTCACAATGGCTAGATTTCTTCATAAACCCTAGTTTGCTCCCACAAAAATTTTCTTCCACAATAATGTCAATCCCCAAATGAGCATTCAATCTTCCTTTTTATTGTTTCCTTCATTTTTACCCCAATGCCCCTTTTTGAGAATTAGGTAATTTAATATTATTTTCCCTTCATGACTTGGGTGCCCACATAAAGGAACAATATAAATTTATTAATTATTAATATATCTCAAGTCTTCACATATTAATAAAGTCACTTTAAGACTATATACTTTAAATTAAACATTTAATTTATCTTAAGCCAAATATCGTGACATTAAAATAAATCCCTGAACATACTTTGAACTAGAATATTGAAGAACCAATGTGATCACCAAATAGGAAAGAACACATTCCAAGTCAGACTATTCAAGTCGCAACTAATCCTGATACACTTACTAAAAATATTAAGTTTGGCCTCTAGGCCCAAAAAATTCTCTAGAAATAATTATAATGGAAATCCTATTGAGGTAGAAACAAAACTCCATACCAACCAAGATGACTAAACCCCACAATGATCACCTGAGATGGGTTATCTATTCATCCATGTTATTCCATGTGAACCTAGGTGGTATACTAACCCATTAACTAATTGCTTAAAAAGGGGACATTAAATTCCACCCTCGAAAAAATTGATTACCCACAATAAATTTGAACTTTGGATGTTGCAAGACCTGCTCATTCTCCCATGTAGCATCCTCTACTGAAAAATTCTTCCATTTCACCAAATACTCCCTAATGACCCTCTTCCACAAAGTACAATCCCTGGTATAAATGATGGCCTCAGGTATAGGAATTAACTTACCCTCTTCATCAAGAGGAAGAAGATCCATTGAAGGTGTCACATTATGTCCCATTGCCTTCTTGAGGTGAGACATGTGGAAGATGTTATGCACTATACTTTCTATCAGTAAATCCACCTCATAAGCCACTTCTCTAATTCTCTCAAACTCTTTGAATGGGCCATATTATCATGGCTTCAACTTCTCTGCACCACTCTTCTAAAGAGTGGACTGTCTATAAGTCTATAGTATTAAATAGACCATGTCACCAACCTCAAAAGAATGCTCAACCCTATGTTGATCAGCATACCAATTTTTTTGGTTCTATGCCTTATAAATGTTTTCCTTGAATGATTTCATCGCATCTTAACTTTCCTAAAGAAATTATTTAGCCTTAGGCAAACTACTACCCCTAAATAAAAAATCAAGAAAATCTTGTGCCTCTTAACCATACAATGCCATGAATGGTGACATCTGATTATACATATGGAATGTGGTATTGTAACAATAATTCACCAAATGTAACCACTTAACCAATGCCTTATACCACCCTTTAATGTAGTTATTTAGGTATCTTTCGACCCATTTATTAACAATCTTTGTTTTCCCATCTATTTGTGGGTGGTAGCTGGTGCTTGGAGTGAATTCTGTCCCACTCAATCTAAAAAGTTCCTGCCAAAAATGACATAGGAACTTGTTGTCCATATCACTAACTATGATTTTTGACAACCCATGAAGATTTAATACGTCTCTAAATAATAAATCAACAACCCTTGTTGTTGTGTATGTGGTTGAAATCACAAAAAAGTGTACGAATTTTATCAATTTGTCAACCACAATGTAAATACAGTCGCTACCTTGGGCCTTATGCAAGCCTATGATAAAATACATGGATATGCATTCCCATTGATGATTAGGAATGGGTAGGGGATACAACAAACCAACTAGAAAGGAGTCCTCATGTTTGTTCTACTGGCAAGTAGGATACTCCCTCACATACTTCAATACCTCAATATTGAGACCCTTCCATGTAAACCTCTCCTGAATCTACTTGTATGTCTTGAAATATTTGAGATGACCAACCATGGGGGCATCATAAAACTCCCTCATAACTCTCCTCTTGATTTTTGATCCTAGTACCAATATTATCCTTCATTTTTAAATTATAAGATCATTTACCACCATGTACCTAGCATCCTATATGGTACCATCAATAATGCATATAGCCCACTTGTCCTTAGCATACTTAGTTGAAATCCACTCACTCTAATAAAATTCAATCTCTCCCAAAGAACACAAGTGAGGTCTCTATGAAAGTGTATCACTGATAATATTTGTATTCCCTTTGACATAAACTATGTCAAAGTCATAGGCTTGTAACATGCTAACCCACTTCTGCTATCTATCATTGAGGTCACACTAACTAAGGAAATGCTTGAAGTTATTATGATCTATTTTTACCACAAATTTACCTCCCACCAAGTACTACCTAAATTTTTATAAGGCATGCATTATAGCTAGCATCTATTTATCATAAATGTTTTAGCCTCTCTCTCTCTGCACCCCTTAATTTTCTTCTCTCAAAAGTAATTTGGTGCTTATCCTACATTAACACTACTCCTATCCCTTTCCTTGAGGAATCATACTCAAGCTCAAAGTGCTTGGTGAAATCTAGTATAGCCAACACTAGGAAAGAATTCATTACCTATTTGAACTTGTCAAAACACTATTGTGCCTCATCAGTCCAAACAAATGCTTCCTTCTTTATCAAATCTATCAATGGATCTACTCTCTATGAAAAGCCTTTGATGAAGCAATAGTATAACCCATAAAGACCAAATAATCCCTTAAGTTGTGAGAGATTCATGTGTGCAAGCCAATCAACAATATCCCAAATCTTATTTGGATCTACTTTCACTCCTTTTGCACTAATGATATGGCCCAGATAAAGCAATTATATCATGCCAAATTCAAATTTTGACTCTTTGACATACAGTGACTCCCTCTCCAAAATAATTAATACCTCCTCGACATGTTGGAGATGCTCCTCCCAAGTCCTACTAAATATCAAGATATCATTAAAAAATATGAGGACAAACTTCCTCAACTGTTCTCTAAAAACAATGTTCATATAGGACTAAAAATAAATTAGGGCATTGATTAAATCACAAGGCATAAATGGAAACTTTAAATGCCCATAATGGAAATGGAAAGTAGTCTTCTCCACATCCTCCTCTCTAACTCGAATATGATGATATATAGATATCAAATCAATTTTTTAGAAGTAAGATGTTACATGTAGCTCATTAATGAGCTCATAAATGTGTGGGATGGGGTACCTATTCTTGATGTTTTTCTTATTTAAATCCCTATAGTCAATATTCATTCTCAACATCCCATCCTTATTATTAACTAACACAACTACAGAGGCAAAGGGGATCTTACTTGGTCTGATATGCCCCATCTCTAGAAGTTCCTTAATTGTCTTCTCTATTTCATCTTTTAGCCTCTTTGTGTGTCTATAGAAAGTGATGATAACCAATTTGGGTCCCTCTTTCAATTTAATTATGTGCTATATGCCTTTATCAAGAGGCTTCCTTGGTGATATGCTACTAAAATCTTTACTATGTTTGGTTATCAAATTTTGAATATCCGGGTGGTAGTTTTATTTAGGTTGTTTAGTAGCTGTAGGCAAATTGACACACTTAGGATCACACTCAACCTGATCATGTTTGAGTAACCTCTCCATTCTCTTAAGAGATAACACTCAGATTCCACCTTTTGACATTCCCCTGAGTACATTTTTCTTCCCATCTACCTTGAACTTCATCTCCATGGTTCATAAGTTGAGTTAGAACTCTCTAATTACATGAAGCCACTTCATGCCAAGGATTACATCCATATCTCCCAAACTCACCACATAGTACTCAACGTGGAACTCATAATCACTTAAATTAATAGTTAAGATGGGGATTCAACTTTTTCATGTTATAACAAATCCATCAGCTACCTTGACCTTGAATCCCTTAAACTCCTCTATCTTAAGTTCTCTTCTTGCCACTAGATCATCATCTATGAAATTATATGTATCCCCTATGTCAAGAAGTGCAATCACTCTCTACCCTTCCAAGACTCCCTAAATCCTAAAAGAACCTTCTCTTTGAATTGTATAAATGTGGGTTGTGGGTTTATCGTCATCCTACTCACCATATAGATCTTATGTTACACTATCTACTTCATTATGGATCAGTGTGTTTGTTTAATTTTTATGAAGAGGTTTCCTCTGCCAAAAATTATTCAATCTTATTTACTTTCCCCTTCATAGGGAATAGATGGTTAGGGTTCCATAGTCTCTTCCATTTGAAGCATAGTTTCATCCTCCTATACTCATTAAGAGTGTCATAATCAAGTCTAACAGTTGGTTTCTTTTATTGATCTATATCTTGATGAAAACTCTTCTTATCCTCATCTTTATTATGCAATAAATCCTTTGACTTAAATTTGCTGCTATAGGATGAGAAATCCATATCCTTTTCCTTTTTAATCACTTCGTAAAGTGTAGGTGGATTGAATCCCTTAATCTATCCTCTTAATGGTATAGATAGAATATCTATAAACAAAAAAATAAGTCTCCTTTCCAAAATGTCGATGACCATAATTGACAACCTCTAAAACCAGCAATATAATCATCAACCACTCCAAACATCTTCAGTTGTGCTAACTCCTTAAAACATAATTCAGGGTCCCCTTTGTCAAACCTATTGATCAATCTCTCTGTAAACTCATAATAAGACAAAATTTAATCATGGCCTATTGTGATTTGTCCATGGTACCACCATTCATGCACACTCCCATCTAAGTGCAAATTAACTTACTCAATGGCATCCCTCTCAGTCATTGAATTAAGATGCAAGTAATTATCCACTTTCTAAACCCATGCTCTAGCTGAAGTTTTAACTGAGCCATCATAGTAAGGAATGGTCATCTTCCCTTTTTTCTTCTATAGGTCCTGGTTCTGATGTCTCACTCCTTTTCCCTGAGGTCTACTTTTTTTGTTGAAATTCAAGGAGGCTAGAAAAGACATATCTACACGAAACCCTGTATTCATAGCTCTCAAATATCTCCAATACTGAGCATGTCAAATATGTTTAGTAGGTTCATTAACTTCCTCTGGTGGATTGTTTTCTTGAATAAATTATGGTATTAGAAGCATCATGCAAGTGAATCTAATAAAGGTACACTGATGAGTAACCTAGATGTTAATGGAGTGATCTCCATAATTTTCATTGTTTACATTATTATTATTATTATTATTTCCATTGTTCAATCTACCATTCTGATCAACTCCACCATTATTATTGTCATTATTAACATTATTATCTGGCACTAAATGGGCAAGAATTTGGTCCAATTCAATTTTTTATTGGTCCATTATATCAAACATGTCACACTACCCTCTAGCCAAATCACTTAGTTCATGCAACATACTCATCATATCAACTCTTCCCTTATCGTGATGATCTATACTAAACCTACCTTCTAGATCACCCATAGTTTCTAAAACAATTTCTTCTTCATTATAAAGTACTAACTATTGTTCTTCAAACCCTGAAGACCAATCTTCCCAATCTTCCTGATCAACTTCTTTATTTCTCAATCTTTCAAGATATCTCCTCTCTCTTTCACTTCATCTCATATAAATTCACAAGCAACACTTGCTTGACCCATGAAACTAACATGTAACTCTATACTAATTCAATTTAATAAGATACCAAGAAAACCTAGATTTTATACCACTGTAGTGTCCCACCACTTTTTGTTTT
The DNA here is from genome assembly GCA_037957365.1 of Torreya grandis. Classification (NCBI taxonomy): domain Eukaryota; kingdom Viridiplantae; phylum Streptophyta; class Pinopsida; order Cupressales; family Taxaceae; genus Torreya; species Torreya grandis. The sequence goes on from JARHVA010002599.1 coordinate 823,800, forward strand.
TGTTTGTAGACCTAATTTTCTATAGTTTAGTTGAACAAGATACATTTTGCATTTTTAAAACATAACAAGGGGTTTGCATGCATGTAAAAATTCATAACATAACACAACATATCAATATCTGGATTCTTAAAAGGGATGGAAATGCATTATATATCATCAATGAACAATACCCATGTGTAAGATAACTAATCACAACAAATAATGGACATACCCACTTGCTAAAATATGGAGTATAGGTTTATAGTAGCAGTTCCAAATCCATAAATCCATGTCATATTTATTAAACCTTGGATTATGAAATAAAATGACATGAACAATAAATCAAATGGTAACTTGATGCCTTGCATGATGATCATAGCCCTGCCAAAGCCCTCAGATAATGATAATATGGAACCCACATCCCCTTCTCAAGATGGTATGGCCAGAACAAACATGACAATAGTAATGAAACACATTAAAATTCCTCAAAATGACTTGTATTTTTTGTATGTATGCTAGAAAATCATTGAATATGCTCCACTCCCAAACTAAATGTTTTTTCTTCTTCAAAACATGATCAATATCACCATAAAATGGTATGACCAAGTTGGGGTGATGGAATCCCAACAAAATATAAATCTGAAAATAAAGCACAACTACACCCTCTAAGTGAGAATGCTCATATAATTCCCTTGGGATATCTTTCACTCTTGCAAAAACTCTCCAAATTTAAAGGTTTTCATCTTCACAATGGTTGTATTTCTTCAAAAAACTTGGTATGCTCCCACAACAATTTTCTTTGACAATAATGGCAATCCCTAGATGAGCGCTCAATCATACTTTTTATTTTTTCCTTCAATTTTCCCCTAATGGAACTTTTTTTAAATTAGGTAATTTAATATTATTTTTCCCTTCATGACTTGGGCACCCACACAAAGGAACAATATGACTTTATTAATTATTAATATATCTCAAGTCTTCATATATTAATATAGTCACTTTAACACTATATACTTTATATTAAATATTTAATTTAACTTAAGCCAAATATCATGACATTAAAATAAATACCCAAACATAATTCAAACTACAATTTCAAAGCACTACCATGATCACTAAATAACAAAGAGCACATTCCAAGTCAGACTATCCAACTCGTAACTGATCTTGATACACTTACTAAAAATAGTAAGTTTGGCCTCTAGGCCAGAAAAATACTCCAAAAAGAGTCTGAACAGAAATCCCATCGAGGCAGAAATAAAACTCCATGCCAACCAAGTTGACTACACCCCACAATGATCACCTGACATGGGTTCTATAACCATCCATGTTAGTCTACTAGAACCTAGGTGGTAGACTAACCCATTTATCGATTGCTTAGGAAGGGGACATTACATTGTGGTATTTAGTAGTCATACTTAAGAGCACTAGAATATAATAATTTGGGTTATCATAGGGTGTAATATGTTTGGAAACTACTTATAGTAATTAAAACTTGTAGTTAGATGTATATTTTACCTAGACGGTATAAACTATAATTATCATTTCTATTATTTATGTGATAGATAAAATTATGACATTAAATCATATGTTTGATAGAAAAAATGTATGTATTTATATTATTCATGTACTTATCATGTTATTTGATTATTATTAGGATGTAGTTTGTATGAATCTATTGATTATACTATGTTAAACAAATATTGCATTGCTGATATTGAGTAAGTAGTGAGATAGATTTCACTATCCTACTCACATCACAATGCCAAATGGAGGTAATCCAATCAAGTGGTGTGTATTAATTTGACTGATCCTTATATAACTAATTATTGAAAACTTTGGCCAAATTAATGATAAGTGAGACATTATCATTTCATGAGTTTGGTTGACATTTTTGTGTGATATCTTGAATAGAACAAGATTATATGATACACTACATGTTAGTTTTAAAAATCATATAATATATGGGTACTAACTTGTCTCTCTAGAATCCTTCACCATCACTATCTACCCATCCATGAAGGGATGGCCATTCCCTAATAGTATTAATGTGGGGTATCATTATTCTATGGTTTGTGTGGAAAAGTACTTAGATGATGCTCTACCTCCCCATAATAGTACTACTTTTGAGATGACACTTGAGATTGCCACAGATACTAGACTTTAGGGAACTATGCCTAGGGAGCCCTATATCTTATATATCTACACTGTATTATATTATAGATGTCATTGAAACATTATCATGAGTTGTAATTACTTATTTATTTTACATTGATAGTAGTGACTGTAGGCATGTATCAATTATGGCTAGTTAATTGTAATTACTTTCTATATTTGTATTATGATGTGTTTCTTATGATGATAGTGATAAGTGATATATGATGTAGTATGATTCATTTATAATTATCACACTTAAGGTATTTTATATGATCACTAATTAGATTATCATGGTGTAATCTAATTAAATTATATATTGTTTAAATTTAAAAAGAAAATCATGTATTTCTAGGTAGACCTGGTGGGGATGTTACAAATAGTACCATCACAAGAAGTCAATCAAGGTGATATAATATATTTATAATAATTAATATCATAGTTTATTTCACTAAATCAAATTACATTTTCTTGCTAATTTTCACATGCCTTATTTCAAATATTATTGATTTAGCACAAATTATCAAATTTTGCAATTACTATGGTATTATTTTACTTACTATTATATATAGTCTAAGTAGATGCGACAATAAGATGTGATGTCTGAGATAAATTTAATTGAAGGATATGTAAAATTAGGATGCAAATAAGTGTACTTATTTGGAAGTTTTTTTAATTCTTGTGCTCACCCAAAAAATTCATATCTTGATGTCATTCCCTTAAATTTATTTCATTTAAATTTTTTTATTTTGGCTTTTTATGTCATCTTTTTTATATGTTTTTGATACAAGAGAAATTGACACGCCCACATAGATAATGTCCACCATAGATCTATTTGGAATTTTGGGAATATTAAAAAATTTATTTCAGTTAATTATATGTATTGGTATATATTCAAACCCATTTGGGTCTATCTCCCTCACCTCCTACTTCAGTTTTGGTCAAATAGTTGTCTTAAAGCAATAGAGAATACCTTAGGTGAATTTCAAAGAGTTGACCTTGCCTCTTCCCATTTTATTCATACTACATATCCTATAATATTAATGAATATTGACAATTACAAATAATTACCTAAAAAAATCAAGTTGAAAGTCATTGACTATTCTTGGACCCAACCCCTTGACTATGAGGGCCTACCTTTCCACTATCATAATGTTATGAGACAAGCCATATAATCACATATTTTTGTAGATCAAAAGTAATAAAGATGTCACTTGGTGAAAATATTCACTGTCAATTCATCTATTTGTGGGAAATGAAGAATCTAATTAGGATGACTTAGAACTAGAAAAACTTGAAGTGGTAGTGATACAAGAGGACATTATCCCATTCTTCCCTTACAAAACTACATGTTCACCCTCTTATGATTTTTTTGAAAAGTAGCTTCAAGGAGGCTAGTTAAATAGAGATTATCATTCCTTTCTCACTAAATGTTGAATTTGATGACAATAGGGATTAGAATATGGTGTGTAGGAAGAAGAATGGAAGAACTGAAAAATCTCATACTAATTCAGATCCTATTGGCACTCCATCGAGTTCCATAAGAATCTTAGATCAATAGTTTACTA
>JARHVA010002599.1:832500-1055000 GCA_037957365.1 Torreya grandis
TATAAAAAATGTTAATAATAGCCAAACTAATTAATGAAGTGCAAACTAAATGGGAAAAAAAAAGAAAAATTAAAAACCAATTAAATCAAGTAAAAATTAATAATGTAAGACACCTGAATAAAGTACAACTAAAGAAAACTTTCCTTTACAATTCCACACCTCCCATAAAAGTAGAGTAAATTGGCCATTACATACAAAAGGATGAATTTATTAAGTAAACATATTAAACACAATAGGCATTTAAATATAAAAAATATAATTTAATGTGAGAATTGGTACAAAATATTAGGTTAATAGAAGAAACCTTAATGTAAAATCACTCAATCCAAGAAAGTGCTTGGCAAAGAGGGTAGATGAGGATAAGCTCTAGAACTCGCTCTCTATATTTCAACTGCATAAAAACAAATAAGATTCTATCTATGGAGTGTAAGCATATGCACTTCACTACTAAAATGCATTGCATAACATCAAATAATAAAAGATGAGATAGCAATGATGTTGTGCATGCACCTCACTCCACGCTATGCAGTAGTCATAATCTATTCCCCTAAATTTATAAACTCTTATATTTTTAGAAGAAATACAGATTTACAAGAATACATACGTAGATTATGCCAATAGTTCTTTTGGCTTCTCACACCACACAAAAATTGAACTTTTTAAAATGTTTTCTTTGTATAGAAGTCCCCAGATCATTGTAAGAACCAAGACCAAGATGATAAGATCAAATTAATTTCATTAAATGCATTCATATCAGCTAGCAACAATTTATGGAGATACTTTAATTAAATAACATATTCATGTGGGTCTTAAAGCTACCAACACAACTATAACACAATGAGTAGCATTTAAAACTATTAAAGCTTGTTTTCATCTACCATGCATAGGATGGCCACTTGTACAAACACATCTTCCATCTGCTACATGGTTAATACCTAGACTCAATCCAAGTGAAGTGTCCTATAACATAAAAAAATCAGCCAATCAACTTGCACCAAATATTATTATTTTATCTACCCCATTAAAAAAATAACTATTTCACTTTGTAAAAGACTTATATATTTCAATTACACATTAATCAATGGAATATATCCAGCCCTTAAAATTATTATTTTATCTACCCTGTTAAAAAGTATCCCTTGGAACTAATAATAAGAAACATAAATATCCAACCCTAAAATGAAAACCTAATTTTTATTCCATCACTAAATTTCATTTAAGTTATGGAATAATATTTATGTACATGTATTCCATATAAGTATTCAACACATATTCTTAGTGGCTGTAACAAAATCAAATTTGAGCATACGAAGCAATTTTCATATTGTTATTTAACATTTTTTTTCTTTATATATAAGCACTAGACTATGATAATATGGGTTATCATAGAGTGTAATATGTTTGGAAACTACGTATAGCAATTAAAAACTATAGTTAGATATATATTTTACTTGGATTGTATAAACTATATTAATCATTTCTATTATTTACGTGATAGATAATATTGTGACATTCAATCATACGTTTGATAGAATATATGTATACATTTAGATTATTCCTATCCTTATCATGTTATTTTATTACTACTATGATGTATTTTGTATGAATCTATTGATTATACTATGTTAACCAAATATCGCATTGATGATATTAAGTAGTATAAAATATTTCACTATCTTATTCGCATCACAATTCTAGATGAAAGTAATCTGATCAAGTGGTGTGTATGAATTTGACTGATCTTTAGATATATAATTATTAAAAACTTTGGCCAAAGTAATGTTAAGTGAGACATTGTCATTTCATGAGTTTGGTTTACATGTTTGTGTGATATCTTGAGTATAATGGGTTTATATGATACATTGCATGTTAGTTTTAGAAATCATATAGCATACAGGTACTAGCTTGTCTGTCTGGATTCCTGCAGCATCACTATATACTCATCCATGAAGGGAGGGCCATTCCCTAATGGGATTAGTGTGTGGGATTGTCGGTCCATGGTTGGTGTGGAAAATTACTTAAATGATGCCTTACCTCCCCATAATATTACTACTTTTGAGATGACACATGAGATTTCCACACATACTAGAGTCTAGGGAACTATGCTCCAATGAGCTCTATATCTTATATATGTACATTGTATTGTATTGTATTATATTGTATTGTATTTAATAGTGAAACATTATCATGATGACTTTTAATTACTTATTTATTATACATTGACATTAGTGGTTGTAGGTATGTATCAATTATGTCTAGTTAAATGTAATTACTTTCTATATTTAAATCATGATGTGTTTCTTATGATGATAGTGATCAATCGCGTATGATGTAGTATTATTCATTTATAGTTAGGATAGTTAGAGTATTTTATATGATCACTAATTATATTATCATAGTGTAATATAAATAAAGTATATGTTGTTTAAATTTTAAATAAAATCATGTATTTCTAGGTAGATCCTGGTGGGGATGTTATAAATAGTACCCTTTTTATAAACTTATTATTACATGGATTTTTATCCATCACAATAATTCAATCAAGGTGATATAATATGTGTATAATAATTTATATCATAGTTTCTTTCAATAAATCACATTCCATTTTCTTGCTAATTTCCACATGCCTTATTTCAAATATTATTGATTTGGCACAAATTACCAACCTATGCAATTATTGTGGTATTGTAGTGCTTACTAGTATATATAGTCTAAGTATATACTACAATAAGATGTGATGTATGAGATAATTTTAATTGAAGGATACATAAAATTAGAACACAAATAAGTGTACTTATTTGTATGTTTTTTGAATGCTTGTGCTCACCCAAAAAATTCATATCTTGATGTCATTCTATTCAATCATAATAATAAAATTAATTGTTTTAACATTCCCAAAAGGATAAGTATAAGATGATATAATATTTTTTAATGTTTAACCCCAAGTTAAAAGTTGGGTCTGAAGAGGCAGTGGGACCCAACAGATAATTGTTTCCCATTTATCTCCATCTTCAATCAAAACAAGGGTGCCATACGCCAAGTCCCTACAAGATATAATATATAATTAAAATCTATTTAAATATTTTTTTATAAAAAATGACATAGTGGAGAACATTAATATCTAGCAAAATTAATTGAAGAATAATAAAAAAATAATTTACAAAAGACAAGTTTGAGAGTGATAGTAATTTTACTATGGGGTAAATAAATCATTCCAATTTTTTTGGAATAAGGCATAATTTTATTATCATTTAGAAAAATAATTTAATTTGTCTTCATGTGCTTAAAAATAATATTGAAATAAAGAGGGTTAAATTTGTTGTTCTAAGAATATTTGAAGAAATATTATATATTATGCATTATGCTAAAAAAGAACTAAAATATATATGTATCATTCCTTAAAAGGTCTTGAACTAAATAAAAAATATATTTTCTTGTTTGTATTCACCTTATAGTAAACACTATGTTTAAATGATATGATTGTATATGTTGATAAAATTTAAGAAAACATGTGTTGGAATTCAGATGTACTTTTTAAAAAATTATTGAAATAAAATAAAGGAATAAATATTTAAGAAAAAATGAATTATTTATTGTTAAAGGCATACATGGTATGTTATATTCTAAGAAAAGAGTTTTTGTGTGGAATTAAATTACTAGTCAGTTGATTTGAGTTCAAACACCACTAATGGGAAAATGACAAGCAAGATTAAAAACCTCTGCTAGAAGGAGGCATCAATAACTAATTTTTTTAAATTCCCTAACATACACATTGGTTCAAAGTTTTGGTGTGGAATTCAATTTAAATTTTAAAAAATCTTAGTGTGAGAGAGGCTACAATAAATAAATAAAATTAAGTGCATTACAAGGCACCTTGTTTCAAACCTTTTACATTGAATGAAGAGAAAATAGGTGAAAAGAGGCAAGTCTATGATAGAAAATTGACAATACATGTGAATAAATTGAGATTAAATTCAAGAATCAGAAACTAGCATGGAAGAATAGTCATCAAAGGTGAAGACTTACTTACACACATATTTTGACACAAAAATAGGGGAAGCATAGAAAGAGAGAAAAACAAAATAGATTTTGCTTGCCCAAATGAATCATAGATATTTTCACAATATGACTCTCTAAAATTAAGGAGGCCTATTAAAGCCATATCAAATCAAAAAATATTGAATTGGGATTAACATTGCATGAGGTTATTCCTCTGTCACAAGTGATCCATAAGCTTTGCCTTGTATTGCATTTATTTCAAGTAATTTTATGCATCCACAAAAGGTGCTTTATAAAAAAATATATATATATATATATTTTTTTTTAAAAACATTGCACATCAACTAGGGCATTTTATCTCTTGTCCATTTTTACATCAATTTATATGGATTCTATATGAAAATGAGATTTATCTCCAACAAATATCAGTGTTCTACACTAGAACTTCTCTAACATATCGATTAGGTCATATCTCCTATAGAAAAAAACCCTCATGTCGAAATGCCTTTTATATTCCTAAGAACAACTATAACTGAATATACATGCAATATTAAAATCTAAAAATCTTTTCACACAGAGTGAAACTAACTAAAAGGTACTCGTATCTTTTGAGATTAATCTTCCCATATTACCAATGCTGAAACTAATTCCATAACTCATTTCACTAAACAAGTACATAAGTTCTAAGAGCCTATGATTCACTTGAAATATCTTCATCAAGGTTTAATAACCATTCAAAACTCACTCTTATAGAGAAACTCAGTGGATATTAAACATAGAAAAATACACAACAAAGAAAATGCCCAATGATCTAAAAAATGTCAATAAGAGCCAAAAGATTGAATGAAGTGCAAACCAAATGGGAAAAACTAGGAAAAAATAAAAACCATTTAAATCAAGTAATAATGAATAATGTAAGACACCTTACTAAATTACCACTGAAACAAACTTTCCTTTACAATTCCACACCTCCCATAAAAGTAGAGCAAATTGGCCATTACCTACAAAAGGATGAATGTATTAAGTAAACATATTAAACACAATAGACATTTAAGAATAAACAATATAATTTAATGTGATAATTAGTAAACAATATTAGGTTATTAGAAGAAACCTTATTGTAAAACCACTCAGTCCAAGAAGGTGCTTGGCAAAGAGGGTAGATTAGCATACATGACTTGCTCTATGTATTTCAACTACATAAAAACAAATAAGATTCCATCGATGGAGTGTAAGAATATGCACTATGCTACTATAATGCATTGGATAACAACAAAGAATAAAGGATGAGCTAGCAATGATGTTGTCCATGCACCTCACCCCATGTGATGAAGTAATCATCATTTATCCCCCTACATTTATAAACTCTTATATTATCAAGAGAATATTACTTCAATACTAAAAATACAACTTTACAAGAATACATACGTAGATTATGTTAATAGTTCTTTTGGCTTCTCACACCATCTAAAACTCAACATTTTTATGCGTTTTCTTCATAGAGAAGTCTCTAGATCACTGTAAGAACTAAGACCAAGATGATAAGATCAAAATAATTTCATTAAATGCATTCATATCAACTAGAAACAACTGATGGAGATATTTTAATTAAATGATATATTTATGTATGTCTCAAAGCTACTAACACAACTATAGTGTAGTGAGTAGTATTTAAAAATATTAAAACATGTATTCATCTACCATGCATATGATGGCCACTTGTACAAACACATCCTCCATATATTGTGCGGTTAATACCTAGACACAATCCAAGTGAAGTGTCCCATAACCAAAAAATCCAATCAACCTACAACAAATATTATTATTTTACCTACCCTGTTAAAAAACCAACTATTTCCCTTTGTAAAAGACTTATATATTTTACTTACACATTAATCAATGGAATCTATCAAAGATATTTCCAGGATAAAAGCAAATGATTCAAAAAGTATCCCTTGGGACTAATAATAAGAAACATAAATATCCAACCCTAAAATGAATATTCCATCACTAAATTCCATGTAAGTTATGGAATAATATTTATGTGCATGTATTCCATATAAGTCTTGAAAACATCTTCTTAGTGGTTTCAACAAGAGAAAACCTGAGCATACCAAAGTAATTTACATATTTTTGTTTATATATCTGAAGACATACAAACATAGGAAAATGGTATGTGTGTTTAAAAGGAAAGATAGACATCTTTTTTGATTAAATTTCTTTCTGATTGTATATTAAATATTTCTATAGAAACACATGGTATCTTAATATGTATTACACACACACACATGAAAGATCATTACCAATGATATAAAACATATAATTTTTATTTATTTTTACTTGCTTCTATGTTTTATAATATTTGTTTTGAGAGTTGTGGATTTGAACCACCATTCCACCTCAGTGGGACTATGGCCTCCCTTGACCACATTCCCAACTAGCACTCTCCTTCTCATCCATCCACACACATGCACGCATGCACACGAACGCATGCACGCACAAACACACACACACACACACACACACACACACACACACACACACACACACACACACACACACACACACACACACACACACACACACACACACACACACACACACACACACACACACACACACACACACACACACACACACACACACACACACACACATTTTCTTTTAGGGAATAGCTTATGACATTGTGTATGTTTGGATATTTACCGAGAGGCAAATAAAATTTTCATGAGTTTGTTATTAGATTGTTATTTAAATATATTGTGATAACAATATATTCATTTATAGTTGGGTTTTTGGGAGTTTTTTTGTGTGAGATTTTGGTGGAGATTTGATCTCACCAAATATAGGAAATACTCTTCCTATATATTTTTACTCCCATATGGTTTTGTTATAGAGTAAATACATAACATAAATAATATACAATGAAATATTATTATTATTCTCTATTAATGGTTTCAGTATTTCTCTAATTTTTTTTAGCTTGTATAAACTTTGTAAAAATGAAAACTAGATGTATTATCTAGTATCGGAGCATCTATGGGTCTGTGAAATCATGTGAGGGGTAGCTATACTACATTTTTGTCACTAAGGATGATATATTTCTTATGAGACAAGAAAATTTAATTTGTTTGATTCTTTCAATTTTCATCTTCTATTGGTGGTTCGAGGAAAATATTTAATAGTCTAGTGGACTAGTGAAGTTCTAACAAAAAGAGATTGATTTGTGATATAGATTTTGATGTTGCCTATTAACTTGGCACTAGATATATCCATAGAAATCCCTAATTCCAACTTGAGACATAACATATTAGAATGAAGTCATAAGAGAATAGTAAAGATCAAAGATTATGTGTGCCATTTGTCTTTCACACCACCATTTAGATCTATACATTCGGATTCATTATTTTCTAAATAATTCATGTAGATACTCATCTTTCCTTCTAAAACTTCTCAATCCATTCATGTATTGGTGCTCTTACTAAATGTGATCTTCTCCAAGTGTCACTTGTTCACCTGTCATTCACATTATTTTTGAGACATCACCATTAGTCCATGCTCATTTTTTATGGACACATCATTGCTTCACATATGATTGAGTCTCTTCATGTATTGTTAAAATTACACATAGTCCATTGCCCATTTAGAGAAATATTAGTGTGACGTCAAACATCAGACCCATACGCTATTCAATATGGGCATCCCCATTTACAATTGTGCATTACAGTTATCTTGAGAGCTTCAGATACACTAGCACATTAAAATTTATCAAGCCCTTCATTAATTGAATTGTATGTTTGAGCCTTCTCTCTTAGATCAGTAATATCATTAATTTACTTTGCATTGGTCATAGTGTTATTCATTAATTCTCCAGTTTTGGTTTCGTAAGTAAAAGTCATATGATTCAGGTATAGGTCAATAGCAAAATTTTATGCTTATGATAAAATAATGTATATTAGTTAGTAGACCTTTATCATTAAGTCGATCTTATTGATATAATGATATTTTTCCATTTTATATCAAAATTCAATGTATGATTTTCTTAATGTCTAATGATTATATTTTTTATACTCATAAGCATATGTGCCATGCCAATAGGTATTTAGAATTAATATTTTTTTGAAAATTAACATTTATATAATTTTTTATTATTTAAATGTAAATTTTAAATATTGGTTTTAAATTAAAATTGAGTCAAAACCATTTTTTATATGTTGAGTTTATTGTAAATTATTTGGGTCCATTGTCAAAAATATGTCAAAATATCTCAGTGTCTTTTTACATAATAATTTTATCATTGAGTTAATGTCAAGTATGTCAAATTAAATTAAATGTATAAATGGAACATTACAACTTATATGTGATGTCCAAACTATGGGGGGCGGGGGGGCGGGGGGGCGAAGGGTGGCGGGTTCGGGGCAGGGGGGCGTGGGCAGGGAAGGGATTTCTCTCAGAAAATTCATGCAACTGAGCTTCATCAACATATTGGTTGAGTGAGTACCTTCATCTACTAGAGCAAGGAGGAAATGGAGGTTGGAGGTTCTAGACCCTCTTGTCAATCAGCAATGACAGGGCCTAGAATTATTTTAGTGATATTTTATGTGGTGTATTATTATAGTTTCCATTGTGTTTTTAAACTAATAATAGAAGTACATGCCCATTTAAGTAATGTAATTTATTTTCAAATTTTAAACATAATTCACTGATGTGAAACATTTTGAAAGGATAGAAAGCACCGATATAATTTAGTTCATAGATCTTGGAAAAGTTTATAGTAGATCTAGAAAACCATAAGAGGTGAATAGTTGATGGGTCTTATTCATGTCAAGGTTTGTGGTCAACTTGATTAAAACCATGGAAGGAATGAATCTTTATTTTTATCGAGGTCATGAGCTAAATAGGACATGTCATAGAGGTGAGCATATTGTAGGTGAGGGTGTGAATGTTTTTGAACCATGTAAAAAATAATGGAGGAATGTTAGGGATTAGTTTCTTACATTGTTGAAGTTTGGATAGTTACCAAGAGGTAAATAGTATATTGGTGAGTTTATTATTAGATTTTTATTCAAGTATATTATGATAATAATATATTCATTTATTGTGAGTTTGTTTGGAGTTTGTTTGTGTAAGATTTTAGTGGAGATTTGATCTCCCCAAATATATAAAATACTCTTCATATATATGTGTACTCCCATATGGTTTTGATATAGATGAAATATACAACATAAATAATAAAGTGAAAGATTCTTATTATTCTATATTAATGGTCTAACTATTTCTCTACTTATTTTTGGTTTAGCTTGTATAAACTCTATACAAATAGAAACCAGATTTATTATTTTCCATTTATTTTTTATTTTTTAATTATCTTTCTCTCTCTTTTATATATAAATTTTAGTTTTCTATCACTTTACACCTCTTTTTTTTTCTATAAAAAAAACTGAAAACTAAATAATTACTACAACAAACTAAAACAAACTCTTTTTGACCTTAATATAGTTACATCACCTCATATAAATAGAGGAAAGTGAAGAATCTAAAAGATTTAAAATAGAGTTAAAAACAACATATTAAAAAATCTAATCTAATTCTTTAAAATAGATATATCTAGTAGTACAAATATCAACATTATATCATGTTTTAAAACAAACATTGTGTGGAAATTAAATTAATATTTAAACACTCCTCCTTAATTTATACCATGATATGATTCAACATACAAAATACCCAAATTATATTTTAGGCATTAAAAACTCTCTGTAGCTAATGCCTTTGTAAATATGTCTATCAGCTAGTCTTCATATCTAAAAAAATTCAAATAGATTTATCCATTGTTTACCAACTCTTTGATGAAGTGATACCTAGTGTAAATATTTTTGATTCTTTTATGAATAAACATGATTATTTGATAGTGGAATTGTTGATTCATTATCAAAAATACTTGTGTAAAATTCTATTACTTATACAATAGATCTATCAACACTCTTCGCATCCAAACTGCTTGACATATATTACTGATATTGCTTCCATATACTCTACTTTTGCCAATGAAATTATCACTATAGGTTACTTATTTTATGACCATAAAACCAAACTTATTCCAAAATGAAAAATATATCTAGAAGTACTCTTCTTATTATTTGTGTTACCTACAAAATTACTATTAGTATAGCCAATCAGATCAAAATCATTAGTTTTGAAATATAATATTACATATCCTATTGTTCCTAAAACATATCTTAATATTATTTTTCCAACTTGCCAGTTCGAGTCTTTTGGTGACTTCATAAATCTTAAAAATAAACTAACTACATACATAATATCTGGCCTTATAGCTGTGAGGTACATCAAACTTCTAACAAGTCTTTTGAACATAGTTCGATCAACATTGGATTCTTTGTCTTTTTTGATGAGTTTTTTACCTATTGTAACTAGATTTGGTGTAAGATTTCAATTATTCATCTTGAATCTACTCAACACATCCTTGGAATACTTAGATTGACAAATAAATATACATCTATCAGATTGAACAACTTCAATGCTAGAAAATATTTCATCAATCCTAAATCTATCATTTAATTTTTTTTATTCATTATTGATTTGAATAATTCTATTAAAAAATTTATAGTAAATATTATGTCACGAACATATATAAATATACAATCAAAAACTAACCTTGATTTCTGATTTTTGTGTACAATGTAAGCTCATAATTGCTTCTGCTAAATCCATTGATTATAAATTATGATTCAATCCAACCATACCATGGTCTTGGTTATTTTTAGACCCATAAATATAATTCTTCAATAAGTATACCTTATCTTCATAACCATGCACCTCATAACCTAGTGGTTGTTCGACATATAGTACGTTTTGAGCAAATACAAATTAAACTACCTAATTCAAACCCAAAAATCAAACTACCTATTAAGAAGGATTATGGAAATAAATCAACATGATAGGATAAATCTTACCAATCCTTGATTGAACTAGCCTCTTTTTTAGATGTTTAAATGGATGGTTAATTGCATCTAGACTTAGTTTTTGACATTATGATGGAATGATTATGGATTATGGATGTTAGATTCATGGACATGAATTTACTATGAATTTTTATGTTGGTTTCTATGGAGGAAAAGTGGATTTAAATAAATTTATGAGGGAGAGATCAATGGTGGAGATTTAAAGTTTTGATGAGGGAGATCAAGGGTTGAGAATAGAGAGAGTTCTATTTTTAGAGAGTTCTATAATTCTCTTAGGGGTTAATGATGATTCAGAGGGGATTAAAGAGGGATTAGGGACTAGGGGTATAAGAGAGACTAGGAATAGGATAGTAGGTGAGCCATGGGATTTTAAAATTCTCAATTAATGAATAAGTGGGGATTATGATAGGATAATAGATATTTAGAATAATTAATGATAGAGTGAGATAGAACCATGGTTAGTAGATGAAAAGTGATAAAAGGGGATATTAGATAAATGATTAGGAATGGGATAAATTATTGGGATAAATGAAATTAGTAGATTTAGTGTTGACTAATAGGAATATTAGTGATATTAATATAGGCAAAAAAATTTAGATGCATACATTTTACACCTCTTTTAAAGATCATGATGACTAAAGCGAAGTGGAAAGAGTAATGGTCTTTGAAAGAAAAAATGTCATGGATGAATGTTAGTAAATTATGTTAGTGAAATCAATATTAGTGACTATGATTCCCTATGAAAGGGACATGCGAAGAAGAATGAGACGGATGGATATTCAAAAGAAGAAGTGATGGGTGGGATGAGATGAATAGATAAGGGGATGGGATGTCTGATGTGAGATAGAAGATGAAGAATATGAATTTGACTTGAGCAGTGATCTATAGATTGATGATGCCAATAGAAAAGACATATTTACTAGGATTAGAGATGACTTTATCATGACTATCAACACATCACAAGGGGAATCAATTGTAACATGATGATGATAAGATTAAGAGGCCACAAGCTTTAGACGTATCCCAAGTAAGGACACATGCAAGGGAGAGTTGTTAGCTAAGATTGATAATGATGTGATAAAATTAATGATGGGTGTAGCTCAGAGGTAAATAAGATTGATATGATGAAGGTGATGATAGATAAAAAATGATATGATTGAGTGACCAATAGAGTCCATTAAGCCATAAGATGATGATAAAGTTATGGTTCATGTCATGCCCCAATTGAGGAGGAACTATAATTTTCATATGATTAATTGACTAATTAGTGATTGATGGAAGAAAAGATGAATGTTAGCATTTTGTCAGGCCCAATCAATAGGTGAATGAAATTGATGAAAAGATTAGGGAGATGATCATGAGAATGGTGATTGATCAATTAATTGATTGATGAATTATTATTATACCTCAAAAATAATATGTGATGATGATGTGATGATGAATGATGGGGATAAATGAGATAGTGGTCGAGCTATCCTTGGGCACTAAAAAGTGGTCAATTGTTGCCTATATAGTCTTAGAAGACCTCAGATTAATGTAGTTCTGACTAGAAGATAAATGACAATGATGGATTAGGATTACTGATTAGAGGATGATTTTAGTGATTAGGGTATATGAATCAAATGATTGGATGAGGATGAAAATATTTGATGTTAGTCATATGAATCGAGAGGATTAGATTAGTGATGGGAATAAGGATGGTTAGATTAATAGATAAATGATTAGGGTGTGGATGATCAAGCCATCAAAACTATCATAAGGCTCATCATAGTCTAAGCAATCCAATAGATATCACACTTGGTTGTTTGCCCCATGATATAAGCATGACCAAGAGGACATTATGCCAAAGTGTATGGGAAAATGGTGAAATTTGCATCATTGAGGGCACTTATAAGCCTTATCATATCTTTGATGACCTCATAACATCCTCATTCATTTCCCAATAGACAAAAAGAGATGACATAAGACAAAAAAGACATATACATGATAAAAACATGCAAACAAGATAAACAAAAGAGATAAGTAACACACACAAGTATCTACATGCAGTGTCATACTATCTTGTAAAATAATGGGATGAATTATTAGGTGATGGTTTGATTTGATTATGGACTAATAATAGATGTGGATTGGGGATAGACTAGCGACAATGACGAGGATTGACTAGTGATTTGGATAAAAGTATGGACTTGGTGAGAGACTAGGATTAGGATAAGGATGTGGATATGGATGTGAAGATGACCAAGGATTATCAAAATACAAAACCTTTCAAGAGTCCAATATAATAAAATATTAGGATATGTTGGGATCAAATACCTTCCATACTAGCAAAATAGTGATTGGATGGGTGCTAGGTATGGAGAGGCATTGATAGAGAGGTGATGGGATCATATACCTTTCATACTAACAAATAGGAACTGTATGGGTGTTAGATACAAAGAAAAAATGATAAATAAGTGATGGGTGCTAGACTAATTTATTTTAAAATGTTGTGTATATCAATAATACCTATGTCAAAAAGGATGAAGATGAAGATATAGATAGATGACCACTAGGAATGGCTTACAAGATGGAATAGGAGATGGATATTAAATGGTTATTTGAGATCATGATAAGGACAATGGGATTTATGGGATGAGTATTGGATGTGGTGTAGGATGGTAAAGTTGATGGTATAATGTGACTAGGGGTTTATGCATAAGAAAAGACATCATAGACAATTTTTCACTTTTTCAACTTTTATAAAAAAAATTAGGGATTTTTGGAATATGTATGTACACTATACAAATAGAATTACTATAAAAGGGAATAACAAGCCTAGAAACTAGGATGAGGATTAATGGAATTATGGATAAGTGAAAAGAGGATAAGGGTGAGGCAGGAAAGGGGATGAGGACCAAGGAAGAAGGGACTAGAGATTTCTAATGATCACAGCATGAAGGAACTAGATGATTAATTATCTAAGTGTCTATTAGAATATATGCCAAGGTGATTCCAAAAACTTTACAAAGACACCTTTATCATCATTATGAAGGTCAAGACAAGAAGTAATGAGAGATAGGATGCATGATATAGTGGTGGATGATGGGCAAGAATAATGGATAGAGGGGATGGACAAGGGATGAATGGATTTGTGACCCTAAGTGTTGAGGTACAATGTAGACAATTGATTATTTTACCATTATGCTAAAAACTAGTTTTCATCATGGTACTTGTCCAAAGCATTAGAATATTAGTTTTCACCATTGAACAAATGATTTTTTTTTACTTTAGGGCATCTTGATTTATTGGATGTGGAGAGATGCAAGATGAAAACATTTTTGTGATCTTTAACCAACACTTGTTCTAGAGAAAGATGATGTTAGTATGATGTTGTCATTACTAGATGTACTAACATTTGTGTGATCTTTATTTATGATTCTTTATTATGACCCCTCCAGATATCTAGGCTAGGTGTCCTTTTCACCTCTAGGAGAGACAATGATGCCTGGGAGGGTGATGGGAGGTATAGATTAGATTAGATATTGATGGGGATGTATGGAACTTGAATGTATGGGAGGATAATTATAGGATGGTTTGATGGGTGATGGAGGATGGAGGATTAGGACTAGCAGTCATATACATCATTAGAAATGTCATACATTCTTCATTTGATTGGGGCTAGTTGACAAAAGACTGTAAGAGATCCAAGATGCTTTGACATTTTGGCTCATCTCTGATCTAATTATTTGATGGATTTTGACATTATTTGTATTTGTTGATAGGTTTTGACTTTGACTTCCCCCTCATTCCATATTTTGGGCTTCACTAGAGGAGATTGATTTTTGACTTGATAGATTATGATTATTTTGACTTTGACATTCCCCTAGTGCCTAATTTTGGGCTTCATTAAGAGAAGAATTTTTTTGATTAGTTCAGTAATTTGACTTTTCATGACTTTGACTTATGGTATCAAAGTTGATTTTATTTTTACGATTTAATTTGGGAATATGATCTTGGGTCTCTACATTTATGGCACACCTTATGTTGCTCAAGGAAGGGTCCAATGATTTATGTTCCTATTCATCCATATGGAGGGAGGTAATTAAACGATTGTCCATGGATGAAGGTGAGGGAGATGGTATGGTGAGGTCAATGAGTGGTGATGGGGTAGCAAAGTTTTGATATGGGTTTCTAGGAGACTCAGTTTTGATATTGGATAAGATCTCCTCAAGATTAGCAAAAAGATCACTAGACTATCGATTGTAGACACATCCATAGGAGGATTAGATTCATGTTGACAATCTTCAATAGATAAAGCATTCAAGAACTCTGTAATGAGTTCATCATCATGATCGAGATCCATAGGTATGTTTGGTGATGTAATTTAGGTATCTAGCTTAGAGGCATCCTAAAAAATAAAAGCATTATCAACATCTACTATAATATTGATGAGAGATAATGTTTTTGATGAGGAATCTTATTCAGATAGTGGTTTGAACATGATCTTGATGTATATAAGACTTGTGTTGACTATAATACACAAAATGTAATCCTATGAGTAGAAGATTCATTGTTCATAATTGACCTCTCAATAAGGGGTATTTTATTTGAGGGGTGAGAGGGTTCATGAGAGATGGGAGGATTACAATCATGGGGAATATACTTAGTTGCGATGGAGGATTTGACAAAGGGAAGATCATGGAGGATGGATAGGAAGTATTAACCTTGGCTTAGAAGGGGAAGTACTTAATTATGATTAGGAATGGAATCTTGGCATTCCACTTCTTGTTCACCTAGAGATTTAGACTCATCTGGTTCATCCTCAATTACTATATCACCACGATTAATGAGGTTTTGGACATACTCTTGGAAAGGTCAACATCGATTAATGGTATGCCCCCAAGTTTGGTGATACAGATAATAATGGTCAAGTTTATACCTAAATAGCATAGGCGTAGTGGGATCAAGATGTCATATAGGTGGATAGACCGTCATTTTGGTGGTGACTAGTTGTTTGAAAAGGGATTCCAAGGTCACAAGAAGGGGAGTATAATTACCTACTTCACTTTATGGCTTAGACATGGAATCATTGGACTTTAGATCAGATGGTGTTTGACATGATTAGGTGAATGGATTTGAGGTGGCCAAAATTGGATTCCCTTTCCTAGTATGGGAAGGGGTAGGTGATAGGCTATGACTAATGGATGGAGGATTGGTATGGGACTCATATGAAGGGGCTTGGATGGGAGGTGAAATGAGTTAAAGGGGATCGATACCTTTGGGAAGTGGAACACCCATAATAAGAAACCACCAGAGGATCTCATCCTTATTGGCAGCTATGTATTAGTCTATGAAGGTGGGGTCTAACTTCATGTTAATTATGGAGGTATGCTAAGGATTATAGATGGTTTCTTAGACAATGTAGGTCTGAAGGATCGAGCTAGTATGATATGTGATGATAGATGGATGGATGGAATTAATGGATTAAAAACTAAGATTGAATTTTAGATTGATAGTACAAGAGGTGGTAGTGACCTATCAATGATGCCTAGTTGTCAAACTAGAAAAAGGATTGGGGGGTTTGATGGGTGCCTAGATTTCAAGCTAGCAAGAGGATGATATGATGGGTGCTAATTATGAATAGAAAAGATGATTAGACTAGAGATGATTAGATTGATGATTGATGGGTTTGCTATATTGAGATTGACAAAGTGATAAGATGCTAGTAAGATATTGAATGGGTTTGAAATTTGACCAAATGACAAATGATGATAGACTAGGATGATAAGATGATAGGGTTTGATAACAGTAAGACTAGCTCAAGCCTTATACCAATTTTCTCCAAATGGGATGGGGTAGGAATATGTGATGAAGGTGATTAGGATAAAAGACAAGACCTCGAATGAAGAGGTAATGATGAGGTGTAACCTAAAGATCCAATGAGGATAAGATGATTAGACTAGATGGGTGATGAAGGCAAGGTCAAAACAAATGATGATGGATAGAGTGGACTTAGGAGAGGATGTGGATGTTGAGACAAGATGTAATTAAGATAGATAGGGGTATGGATAATGACATGTAAAGTAAGGATAAGATATGATTAAGGATATGTACAAGATGGTAACAAGATATAGGATATACAAGATTAGATGTTGGTGATGGGGGTGTGACTAATGAGGAGTGGAGAGGGGGCGAAGATAGGATGGTAGATGGGAGATAGTATGAGATGTGTAAGAGACAATATGTATAATGGGATGATGACTAGGATATACAAGATGATATGTACAAAGGGATGATAAGATATACAAGATGATAAAATGTTGAGGCAAGGATATACAAGATGGTGTGTGCAAAAGACCTAGATAGGTGTGTAGGTTTAGGTGAAGGTTGACTCGACTCACAAACAACACTAGTTTATCACAACACACATCAAAACAAGTAAGTCACAAAACCTATGATTACTAAACTTAAGGGTGTCTAACATGATGCTTGAACCATCAAATAGCTTCATTGGTGAGGCTATAGGCCGATGACTTGTTACAAAATCGATCAAACCCTCTTGACCCCATTTGCATATAATGGCTACTTAGAAGTTGATACTGACTCTAGTAGTGAGGCACCTATTATGACCGAATGATCATATGCTAGGTTTACACAAGGCTTCTAGGTGTATCCCCTATGTATGTGAAGGTATAGTGGGGCCCAAGTCCATATAGGATGTTGTCTAACCACCTTGTAGTTTGGAGCTTAAGCACCCCTCGCTCCATAGAATCTTTTATGAGGAATTCTTTTTTGGTGATGAACGATAGCTCTCCTGATTTTTAGACTCTGCTAGAACATGAAGTTTGGATTAGTGTATGGTGGTGAAATCCATAATTACTATCCCCCTAGAAAAAAAGAAAGGAAATGAGGTTTATAAATAGTTTTTAATCTTCCAAGAATCATCACAAAGACACAAGGAGGAAATCATACACTACTGTAGCCCTTGGGTTACAAACAAGCAAACTAAAAAGATTAATTAATCGATTAAGATTAAGTGTGAGATATATACAAGATGCAAAAATATACAAGACAAAATGATTTATACAAGATGTAAGACAAAATGATTAAAGTGATTTTTAAAATGATTTATAAACTACCAAAAGGAATCTTTGACAAGCGGCCTGCAAGAAAATAAGTTAGTAGTTTGATTGGTAAAAGAGGCAACCTGCAAGACAAGGATTATTATTTTTTGATGGACAATCTTGAGGGGAAACCTACAAGACAATGATGTTAGACAAAAATGTGATCTTCAAAAGAATATGTTAGAAAAACAAAATAAACTCTATAGTTATCCCTAGAAGAAATAATATGTTAGTCCAATAGGCCTTAAGAAAAACACTCTAAAAATCGCAATTTGGCTCTTGATTCTTTTTGGGGTGAGTGGGCCATGATGCGAGGGTTTGGAGGTGGCATCCCCCAACGGGTTTAAGGGACAGTGCCCCTTTCATGGTCAAGGGGTAGATCCCTTTACAAGGTCTAGGGGCAGTGCCCCATGCATGCTCACTATCACGGTACATGGCAGGGTCGAGGGGCGAGGTTGAGTGGTGGAGCCCCCAATGCCAAAGGTAATTTGGGCCTTGCAAGAGGCCCAAAATGACTCAAAAATCACTAAAATTTATAAAATGGAATGCACTCAAAAAGAAGATTTTTGATGTAAAAAGAGGGTTAGTAGTTTCTAATTCGAAAAATCTAGTGGATGATTCATCAAGAATGACACTAGTAGAGGAGTGATCCTTAAAAAAATGACATTAGTAGTCTAATTTAACCTTTAACAAGCAAATTTCTAAATTAAAAAAAATTGACCTTATTTTATGCAATCTTCTATTTTGGATAAAATACTATATTTAATAGACTGTAAATTTTTCAATGACATAATAAGATAAGAAAATTAAAAAAAAGGCCTTATAATTATTATCAATTATTAAGCTTGGACTACATTAAAACTCTATTATATGATATGTAATACTAAATAAATATTATTTAACATGCATAAATCTACTATTACACCTTAAGTATTTTTAGTGACTACTATGACACAACTAGACCTACTAGGCTTATTTTTATTATTATTTTTAATCTCACTTTTATCTACCAAAAATTTCTTAATGCCTATAAGATCACATGCAACAGGGGATTGTGTACGGTTTTATCAAGCGCTTATTAACCATAAGGTTTGGGGAGTTAAAAAAGGCATAGAATCATTTATTATTATTATTATTTTATAATCTATATTTATTATGTATGTTGGCGATGTGACAAAAGACCATAAGACAAAAAATTCAATGCTTGTTAAACAGAGAGAACGGTATGCATGGCCCAGCAAGTGTGGGGTTTGGCTCAAAAATGCATGGCACTCGGCTCGATAAAAGAAAGAAAATTATATATATATATATATATATATATATATGGATTTGGAACAATGCTTCATACATCCGTTTAATCATAATGGGAAGGTAAATTTTCACAGGGTTTTGCATCTATAATCCTTCCAAATAAACATACACCCAGAATTATGGAAGGATACACAAATATATATATTTATATTTATATATATATATATATATATATATATATATATATATATATATATATATATATATATAGTTATTATTTATTTTTATGTTTTTTACATAGACGCTATAAAATCTTTGATATGTCTAAAGACCAATTGATTGCCTACCACGTATAACTGGAAAAGTTTATTAAATATGAAAATCTTTTGCCAGAAGAAACTATATTTAAAGGAATATTTTAGAGGGTATGAAGATGTGGTTATTGAATGACTGGTGGTTTAGAAGTGTCCAGGCGATCCGTACGTATGTACAAGAAGCTTCAGATAACCTTAGCACATGTAGATCCGTTTTCCGGAAGAAAAAATGTCTCAAAGAAAATGTATCATGTTTTTAAACTAGACAATAATGTAGTTGAAGCCATATGACAATGCATAGAGGATGCAGGAATGCTCATAAGACCAAATTGTTGAGTAGAATGACTAATGGTTGCTGGGTAGAACGCCGAATGGCTGAGCAGAACGCTTAATGGCTGGGCAGAGCTCTTGACGTGGGTTGTTTGCCAGAATATTTCAAGAAAATATTGTCTCCTAGAATGCTACAATTTCAGGGTATGGATATTCATAAAAAATAATGGAAAGTGATTTTTTTTTGGATAGCATGGTCGTGGCTACCTTATAGACATGCATGCAAAATGTGGAAGTTTGTAGAAGGCACATGAACTGTCGACAAAATGCCTTCAAGAGGTATTATCCTATACTACATGTAATTTAAACAGATCAAATAAATGACAATACAAGTAAACAATAGAGACCTCAAAACATCTGGTCAATAACACCCAGATCACAATATATCCTACAAGATGTACTTAAAAATCAAAAGTATCTAAAAGTTAGCATAAAAACTGAAAATAAAGCTTAAAAAGCTTTGTAAATATCTATAAATAATTTTGAAATCTTTATTCCATCAATTTTTTCTTTTTTTATTTATTTTTATTCAACCATCACCTGTAAACTTAAGAAAACATTCACGAAGGAGGAAAAGGTTAGTTTAAGAGGCGTTGGTCCCATCGTGCAAACCAAAATGTAATAAAATTTTGAGAAAATATGAATTAAACTACCTAATTCAAATCAAAAAATCAAACTACTTATTAGGAAGGATTATAGAAACAAATCAAAAAGATAGAATAAATCTTACCAATCCTTGCTTCAACTAACCTCCTTCATGGATGTTCAAATGGATAGTTAATTGCATGTAGACTCAGATTTTGATATTATGATGGCATGATTTTGGATTGTGGATGTTAGATTCATGGACATAAATTTGCTATGAATTTATAACTTGGTTTCCATGGAGGATGAGTGGATTTAAATAGATTTTGGAGGGAGAAATCAATGATGGAGATTTGAAGTTTGGATGAGGGAGATAAAAGGTTGAGGATTAAAAGGAATTTAAAATTCCTTGGAAACCTCTAGATTTGGAGGCTTCTAGAGAGGAGGGGTGAGAATAGAGAGAGTTCTAGTTTTGAAGAGTTCTAAAATTCTCTTAGGGGTTGATGATGATTCAAAGAGGATTAAAGAGGGATTAGGGACTAGGGATGTAGGAGATCCTAGGAATAGGCTAGTAAGTGAGTCATGAAAATTTAATATTCTTAAATAATGAATAAGTGGGGATTAGAATAGGATAATAAAGATTTAGAATAATTAATAAAGGAGTGGGATAGAACTACGGTTAGTAGATGAAAATTGATAAAAGGAGATATTAGATAAATGATTAGGAATAGGATAAATTAGTGGGATAAATGAGATTATTAGAATTAGTGTCAACTAATAGGAATATTAGTGATGATAATATAGGTGAGCGAATTTAAATGCATACATCACATATATTTATTCTTCTAAAAAACTATTTAAAAAAGTTGATTTGACATCCACTTGGTAAACCTTCTAATTGTTTTGTTGTTATGGGTAAAATCATTTTGACTATATCAAGTCTTGAAATTGGTGAAAAAGTCTCAATATAATCAATACCATGTTGTTGAGCAAAACCTTTTGCTACTAACCATGTTTTTTACTTGTCAACTTCTCATTGTGTATTGAAATAGGTCTTATAGACCCATTTGACTCATATGTTGTTTGTACCTTCAAGTAGATCCACTAGTTCTCATGTTTAATTTATTTTACTAGAATCTATCTCTTCATCCATAAGCTTGATCCAATAAGATTTCTTTGTTGTTTTTTCAAAATATATAAGATCATGAGAGAATAAATCAATATTTGAATGTAAATCTGAATTCTCTTCTCCTTGATCATAAATTTATTTTGAACTTCTTATTTTCTTACATTTGTACCTTGATATAAATGAGGAAAGTGTAGGAACTAGATCATTACTTCTTTGTGAATTGGGACTCGCATGAAATGATGATTCACCTGGTACAAAATCCTTGGTATTCATAGCTCTCCTGAATTATCTCCTTGCAGATTTTTTATTGGAGTACATGCTGCTTGTGAACTTATCTATGAATTTGGTTGGCCACCTTGCACACATTGTTCTACTGATTCTTCTTCTTTTTGAGGTATTGTTTCTCCAACCATAATTATTCTATCAATACTTTCATCCCAATCTTCCTCTTTTTTGAATTCAATGTCTCAACTAATGATTACCTTCTTGTTCATGGGATTGTATAACTTGTAATATTTTAACTGCTCACTATAAGCAATAAATATATATTTTTCACCTCTATCATCAAACTTTCTTCTTGTTTATTCTAGCACATGTGCACATGCCACACATCCTAAAAATCTTAATTGATATACACTATGCTCACTCCATAATTCATATAAAATTATGTTCTTAACACTCTTTTTAGGATATATGTTTAGAATATAAATCACACATGAAACTGCTTCTACCCAATATTCATTAGAAAAGTGATTGGTTTTCAACATGCTCCTAGCCATATCCGTGATTATTATGTTCTTCCTTTTTACAGCATCATTATGTTGTGGTGTGTATCTTGTAGTAAATTGCTTCTTAATTCCATGATATCTACAAAAATATAGAAAATCATTTGAAGTGTATTCACCACTTCTTTTTGACCTGAATACCTTGATATATAGGCCAATTTATTTTTTAACCATTGCTTTGAACTCTTTGAATATTTCAAAGACTTCATACTTGTGCTTGAGAAAATATATCCAAGTTTTCCTACCAAAATTATCAATGAATGTTATAAAATATATACTTCCTCCTAATGTTGGAGATTGCATATATCCCCATATATCAGTGTGAATAATCTCTAATGGTGTCTTTGCTCTGTAAGACATTTCTATTTAAAAAAATTATCTATGTTGGTTTTACAAAATATAACTCTTACATAAACTCAATGGCTGCTCAATTAGTGGTAATCCTCTCACCATCTGCTTCTTTTATAATAAACTCAAACCTCTAAAATGAAGATGTCCATACCTTAGATTCCATAACCATGTCAGATCTAAATGGGTTGCCTTGTAATTTTTTTGGGCTCTTCTTGTCTTGACTTTTCACTCTTGATTCAAAGTGGAAACATTTTATTCCTAGTCATCTTAACCTTTGCAATCAACCTATCACTTGAAAATTTATCTAATGTAGTGCACACATTATCTTTGAATGATATTTTGTAACCTTTCTACATAAGTTGCCTAACACTCATGAGAATATGCTTTAAACCTAGCACAAAGTAAATATTTGGAATATATTTTCTTTCACCATGCTATGTGAAAATGTCAATCACACCTCAACCCATCATTGATACTTTATTATCATTGCCTAGCTTAACTTTGGACTTCACAAAATTATTTAAGCTTATAAACAAATATCTATTTTTTATTCTAAAACCAAATATCACTAGAACTCTCTTGAGCAACATGACATGTAATGAATAATGACTCAGAAATGCTTTTAGATACATCTAAAAAAATTGCATTTTGTTTACTCTCATTTTATTATTTTTTATAGCACTCATATGCATAATGACCAAAATTCTTGCAATAATGAAACTAAACACTGGATTTATCATACCTTTAGAAATGCAGATGACACTTGTTACATCTTCTAGAACTATAAGTATTAAAAATTTTGGTTTGTCCTTTCACCTTGATCTAGACTACTCCTTCCATCTCTTTGATTATTTTTGGCTGTGCCTTTGAAGCTTGATCTTCTTCATTCTCTTTGTCTACCTCTATTGAATTAAACTTGTGACTTAAAAGCATTATCTAAAAAGGAACTACTATTCTTATTAATTCTTGATTTATGAGATAATAGAGACCCCATCAACTAATCTATAGATCAATGTGTTATATATTTAGATTCTTTAATAGCAATAACAATATAATCAAACTTATCAGGTAGACTCATGTGAATATTTTACACAACCTTATGATCAAATATTTATTCTCCACGTGATCAAATTTGATTAACTACATTCATGACTTGATTGAAAAATTGGTCTACAGACTCTAAATCTTTCATCTACACATTCTCAAAACTTGTCCTAAAAGATTATAATTTATCCACTTTTACCTTGATGGTTCCCTGATAAGTTGTTTCTAGAATATCTCATGCCTTCTTGGACCTAATTGTTACTAAAACCCTAGGTAAAATAGACTCATCCATTGCCTATTGAATAAAAAATAGGACTTTTCATCGTTCTTCCTATTTTCTCTAAGAAGGTCCTTTTCTGTTTACGTCAAAGCCTGATAGGTTGTCTAGAATATCCCATATCTTCTTGGACCTAATTGTTGTTGTAACCCTAGGTAAAATAGACTCATCCATTACCTATTGAATAAAAAATAGGACTTTTACATCCTTCTTCTTGTTTTCTCTAGGAAGGTCCTTCTTTTCTTATATCAAATCCTGATAAGTTGTTTGATCTGTAGGATCTAAGAATCTGTTCTCCATTAGATTCTATACATCCTATGAAAAAAAATATGTTTTCATTTTGATTGACCAAAAATCATAAATTTTACCTATAAAAGTTGGACTTTGAGGCTGAGTGACAATATTATTTGTTTCCATGATTTTCTTCATTGAATTAATTTCCTATTTCTCCTTCTTAATACTATAAAATAAGTATAATTTGATGGATTCATATGCCTTTCTCTTTATCTTCTCTAAATTTCTCTTTATGTTCTTTGATAACTGTAGAGTAATAGTCTTCTCATAAGAATGAGATTTAAAAATATATATATGATCTTTTGTTCAAAGTTAATCTCAATTCCCTCTTTTAAAAATATGCAAAAAAATCAAAAAATTCTCCTTAACTAAATTGCCAAACACTATAATCTGCAAAGATGAATAAGCCCACACTCGTCATTTCCAAAAAAATCATAGGTTTGTTCACCTTCCCACACTTTTGGTTGCACTCTACTCCCGACCCGCCACCTAGTTGCTCTCTTTTCCAATGCTTTGTCTGAGCTAGTACGTATATTCTCATTATCTCCCTTACATGCCTTCTCACATTTTGTCATGGATCTAATACCACACTATAAAATAGATAGTTGATAGAACTAAAAAACTCTTGAACAATGAAAGCCATGGCTTTTTATTAAAAACTTCTTTCCAATCTTAAGACAATTACATCACCTCATATAAATAGAGGACAACGAAGAATCTAGAATCATTAAAATAGATTGAAAAACAACCTATTAAAAAATCTAATCTATTGATTTAAAACATGTTGAAACTTGTAGCTCACAAGCAAAGGAAATAACAACAAATTGGCTGCTCTCTATACCAGATCAATAGAGTGAATAAAAAACTCAAAAAATAATCAAAATATGTAGCAATAAACAAATACAAATAGTAATCAAGTAAACACATAATAGCTATATGCATTAATCTTTGCTAAAATGATTTTACAAACTATATGCATTAATCTATATATCTTAGAATTATTTTTCTAGCTTTCCAATGAGACTCTTTTGGATTGTCCATGAATCTTAAAATAAGAATAACTCCATAAATGATGTCCAATCTTATGGCAGTTAGATACATGAGGCTACCAACTAATCTCTTGAATAAATTTGCATTAACACTAGAACTTTTGTCATCCTTACTAAGTTTTAAACTCAATGCAACCGGTGTAGGAGATGGATTTACTTTTTTCATCTTGAATCTCTTCAAAAAATCACTAACATACTTATTTTAACATATAAAAATGCCTTGATCACTTTGACTTACCTCTATCTCAAGAAAATATCTCATAAGCCCCAAATCAATCATATCAAATTCACTTTCCATAGCTACCTTGAATGAGTTAATTGACATGTTACTTGTGAATATCAAATCATCTACATACAAACAAACTATCAAGATTTTCCCTTGATTCTTCACTTTCACATACAAGTTAGGTTCATTTCCACATCTATTAAGCCCATTTTTCAAGAAATAAGAATTTATTCTACTGTACCAAGCTTAGGAGCTTGCTTTAAACCATATAGTGCATTTTTTAGCTTGTATACCTTATGTTCTTATCCTAAAATTTCATAATCACATGACTATTTTATGTATATTTCCTCTTCCAAAATGCCATTTAAGAAATTTTATTTTATATTCATTTGTTAAACCTTCCAATTATTTTGAGTTGTTATAGATAAGACCATTCTAATGGTATCCAATCTTGTGATAGGTGTAAATGTTTTAATGTAGTCTATGTCAGGCTATTGTGTGAAGGCTTTAGCTACTAGTCTTGCCTTGTGTTTCTCTACTTTTTCATCAACATTATGCTTGGTCTTGTAAACCCACTTAACTTTAATCACATCCTTGCCTTTAGGAAGCTCTACTATATCCCATGTTTGATTATTTTTAATTGATTAAATTTCCTCATCCATTGATTCAATCCAATTATCATCTTTAATTGCTTCTTCAAAATAAATTGGATCAACTTGTGTTAAGAATGCAAAATTAAAACATAAATCAGCATTTTCATCCTCTTGTATTTCATCATAAATCTCCCTTAGACTGCGTGTCTTCTTTAAAGTTTTTATAGACCTTAATCTTAATGATGCAAGTGTTGGATTAGAAGATGCAATGCTATTACTACTTTTTGGAGTAGTTGGATTAGAGTGGTAGGTGCCTTAGAAGGCATTGTAGGAACATTGTCTTGTGTAGTAAGATTCACAACCTGAATTTCATTCTCTTCATTCTCTTGTGGAACACTAGCTGCAATAGTAGTTATTTTGTCTATGTTGCCATCCCATGCTTCTTATTTAACAAAATCAACATCATGGCTTATTATCACCTTTTTTTCAATAGCACTGTATAGCTTATATACCTTAGATTGTTCACTACATCCCACAAATATGCACTTCTCTCCTCTATCATCTAGTTTCTTTATCAACTCTTGAGGTATCAAAGAGTATGTCACACATCCAAAAACTCATAAATGTGCAATATTATGCTTCTTTTTTCTCCAAGATTCTTTTGATATTTTATTTATCACTACTTTTGTTGGACATCTATTTGATATATATACCAAACATGCAACCACTTTGGCCTAATACTCATTTGGTAGGTGTTTGGATTTTATCATACTTCATGCCATTTTTATAATTGTTCTATTCTTTCTCTCAGATACTCCATTTTGTTGAGGAGTATACCTTGCTATAAATTATTTCTTTTTGTCATTTACCTTGAATTTTTTTTGAAAATCATTTGATATGTATTCACCACCTCTATCGGTTCTCAATATTTTTATATAATATCCATTTTCTTTCTCAACTTTTACCTTGAACTCTTTTAAAATAACAAATACATCTGATTTATATTTCAAGAAATAAATCCCAACTTTCTTGATGAAATCATCAATAAATGTCAAGAAATAAAGACTTCTGCTTATGGATGGTATTTGCATCAGTCCACAAAGATCTGAATGAACTATCTCAATTCGTTTCCTTTCCCTATTAGATTTACCAACTAGAAATTTATGCCTATGTTGCTTTGAAATTATAAAACACTTTCATTTTCTCTTAAGTGGATCTATTGATGAAAATCCATACACCATTCTTTTCCTATATAACAGTTATAATCCTTTGAAGTTTAAATGTCTAAATCTCAAATGCCATAACCAAGATTCATTTTTTTATGAATCTTTGAAAGCTAATTCGGAAACCTTTTGCAATCCCTGAGGCTCTAAGAATAGTTCACTTTGGATTCTAAGAGGAAACATCCTATTTTTTGTCATTTCAACTTTTGCAATCAGCCTATTGCTTATTAGATTATGCTATAATCCAAAAACATAGTACACATTAGGGATATGCTTCTTCTCACCTTGCTTAGTTCTTATGTTAATTGATCATTTTCTCATTATTGATACTTAGTGATCATTGCCTAATTTTACCTCTAATTTTACTGAATCATCCATTGTTGCAAAAATCTCCTTACTACCATTCATGTGATTGCTATATCCACTATCTAGAAACCATACCTCCTTATAAATCTTTTGTGCTACATTGCATGTTATCAACATGGTGTTTTGTTCACTATTATTAGGTTGATTTTCATTTGTAAAGTTTGCCTTTTGTTTATTTATATCATATAACGTTTTCCTACATTCAGATGCAAGATGCCCAAATCTTTTATAATAATGACATTGGATGTTGGATTTATCATACCTTTCTTCTTGATTATGGCTATGAAAATAAATTTTGCCTCTTCTTCGTCATGATGTATGTAGGTTTGCTTTTAGATTGATGAAATACTCTTGCTCCTCTTGATGAAAAATGACCTCTACCCCTACTATAATTTGATCCTCCTCTTGTTTTACTAATTGAAAGTTGAGTTTAAATGCATTCTTCAATGAAGATGAAATCGAATTATTCAACCTTTGCTCTTGTGATAATAATGATCCCATTAAATCATCAACTGATAACTAGGATAAATCCTTGGATTCTTTAATGGCCACTACAAATGAGTCAAATTTTGGAGGTAAACTTCTAAGTATTTACTCTATAACCTTCTAATCTTCTAAACTCTCATCACAAGTTGTGATTTGATTCATAATGCCCATTACATGTCTAAAAAATAATTCTATATTTTTTTATTCCTTCACATGAAGATTTTCAAAGTCTCTCCTTAGTATTTGCAATTTGATAGTTTTTACCTTGCTAGTGCCTTGATATGCAGTCTGCAAACTTTCACATCCCTGCTTTGACTTGGTTGTTGCTACAACACATGGAAAAATGGACTCCTCCATGGCTTGCTAGATGAAAAATAGATCTTTAACATCCTTCTTGTTTTCTTTCAGCAATTCCTTCTCTGCTTGTGACAAAGCTTGCAATGCTTGTTGGGTAGCTAGTTTATAAAACCCATTTTCTACTAAATCCCAAACATCTTGTGAGTAGAACAATGTCTTCATTTTAATGTTCCAAAAATTGTAGTTTTTTTCATTAAACAAAGGGATCTGGGGTTAAGTGATGCTGCCTCCTACACCTGCCATGGTTGCTTAAAACAAACAGTCTGCTTCTTTTGCTTTTAGCTGAGTTTATCGCCTTTTTTTAATTTTTGCCTTTTGAAAAACTTGATCTCTTCTTCTTAGGATCTTCTTCTCTGCTGTGAAAACAAACTCTTTGAAAATTCTGAGCTCCTCAGGGTCTTTATTGGGCTCTGATACCAATTTTTGAAACTTGCAGCTCACAAGCAAAGGAAATAACAACAAAAAGGCTGCTCTCTATACTACATCAATAGAGTGAGTAAAAAACTCAGAAAATAGGGGAAATATACAATAATAAACAAATACACATAGTCATCAAATAAACACGGAATAGCTATATGAATTAATCTTTGCTAGAATAATTTTAAAAACTCTTACAATCCACAGAGCTGTGCTGCCCACATAGTTATCAATCAATTTTTTAAGAAGCAGAGCTGACCACATAGTTATCAATCAATTTTTTAAGAAGTAGAGCTTCGCTACTATATTTTTTTTTTACATATCAAAAATAGAGCATACAAAATACAATTTAAAAAATAGACCTGTAAGTCTCTCGAAGCCTGTAGAAGTGGAGAGAGACAAGCATTAATTTAATATGAATGAGCTATAGCTCACGGAACATGGCAACAGTTTTAAAACCATTAAAATAAATCTTTGTATATATCTAAACAAGCCAAATCAAATATTTCATATTTAATGCAAAGTGACGGAATGTGTTGCGCTCGAAGGCAAGTTGTAGTGGGGATTAGACGAAATGCACTGAGCTGGAAGTCACGTCCTCCAACAAAATAAATACATCTAGCAGCCCAAAATATCAGCGTTAAATCACATTTTAAAAGAAACAACATGTGGAATTTAAATTAATATTCCAGCAAATACTACTTTTCATATATAAATATATAGATATTAATATATTTATATACTATGTAATATTGAAATACATAATACACATGTAACTTAAATAAATTAGGAAACAGAATAATTTCCTAGTCTTACGGTAATTTCCTATACCCGAAACATTTAGTATTTTTAATGAATTTTAAGTAATACACACAAGGGTAATTTAGAGGTAGTTTTAATGTGTCCAAGTAAGATTTTTAGGATACAAAATTCACTCATGGGTAATCTCCAATTGCCCGAAAAAGGCTTCATAAACTCTCAGATGTAATTTTATATTGATTTCCATGGTTAAACGGAGGCTTTTTGTTATTTGTAATTTTAACTTGCACGATTCTACGTTATTTTTTCTACAACTTAATTGTGTCTATATTTAAACTGTATCAATTTTCTTGTGGAGATTATCAGGTTAAGCATGGAATTATCTAAGGAATAACTCAAGAGGTTCTTCACTTGGAAGGAAGTCCAATAGAATTGAGAAGGAATAATAGAGCTAGAGCATTCATGTACTTCTATGCAGAATTTGTGTTAGAAATTTTAAAAATAAACCAGTGTTATAGTTCCTCACTATGGTTCAATTATTTCTTTTAATGCAATCAATGCAAAATAGATTGTATTATATGGACTGTATCAAGGAATTTTCTTATTCAAGAAAGATTTTTTTTTTCTTTCAAAATGATGTACAATTTTCATTCAAATTCTAACAGTGAATACAATTACAAGTTCCTAAAAATATTTTATTGCACACTAGCTATGGAATAGCATGCACAAGCCCTAAATAAAAATATGCACAAGCCCAAACTGGATCATACAAGAGGTAACAGTGAATTTATAATAATATCAATACACTTTATATATTTTTAGTAGAATAAACATAATACCATTCCCATGGATATTGTAGCTAACTATATACTGAACAAAACCAAGCCACATAGCCAAGGCATGCATTGATAAAGGAAACAAATATTGTTAATTTGTCTTAATAATGTTTATAGTGCAAGGCCCAATGAACAAAATATACACACAGATTAACATGATTTTGTACATAATTTATCAATGTATAAATTTAAGTATATAAAGATAAACCGCATCCAAGAAGAAGCTAGAAACTCATAGCTAAATATATGTAATATTCATAGCATGGAAGAAATGCAGAAGAAATATAGAAGAAATATAGAAGAAATAAGAATTGCCAAAATAAAAATTACTACTTCAAATTATTCGAATCATTCTCCTTCTTTTTGAAAATAAAGATCAATTACAATGTATTAATAGAATTACATTTGAACATATTTTTCTAATTTATAAATAAAATATTCTAAATTTATCTAAATAATAATTTGCATGTAATATCAACTAAAGCTTACTCTAGCTTTTCTAAGGCTTTATTTTTTCTAAAAATATATTAACTAAAACTTAAACTAGCAAACTATAATTAAAACTAATTGTCTAAATTCTGCATATATGCAGGGAAATAATTCTAACTCCTTGCATGATATATGCCTCTACAATTGGGAATGATTAGCATCAATTATCAACATACTCCATCTTGATGCTAAGAGGGATCACAATCTGATCTTTGAGTATCAAAAACTGATCCTTTGCAACTGCCTTAGTGAAGATATCTACCAATTGTTCTTTAGTGTTGATGTATTTCAATGCTACTACCTTCTTTTGCACTAAATCTCGGATAAAATGATGCTTTAAATAAAAATGTTTTGTTCGGCTGTGATGGATTGGATTCTTGGCCAATTTGATGGCACTAATATTATCATAGAAAATCACTATGGGCTGAATTTGTATCTCTCCAATTTCTTCAAGAACTTTTCTAAGCCATAATGCTTGTGTACCTGTTGAAGTGACTGCAACATACTCTGCTTCTATAGAAGAAAGGGCAACTATCATTTTCTTTTTTGAGCTGCAAGTAATCAAACTAGAACCAAAAGAAAAATAATTACTATAAGTAGACTTTCGGTCATCCAAACTATCTCCTCAATCACAATCACTAAAACCAACAAGATTGAACCTTTTATAAGTGTAGTAATGAATACCGAAATATAGATTGCCTCTCACATACCTCAAAATTATCTTGAATACCTTCATATATATTTTAGAAGGCTCTATCATGTACCTTGAAATAAGTGAAATTGAATAATCAATATCAGGTCTTGTGTAAGTTAAAAACATCAAACTTATAATAATGCTCCTATAAGTTGTCTCATCAACTATGTTAGCACCATCATCTCTACACAACACAACTCGATGAGCAACTAGAGTGGAGACTAGTTTACAATCAACCATATCAAATTTCTTCAACATAGCTTTGACATACTTTGTTTGTGAAATTAAAATTTCATTCTTAGTTTGATAAACCTCCAATCCTAAAAAATATTTCATGAGACTTAAATCTTTCATTTCAAATTCATCCATCATAGCAACTTTGTATTCATCCTTCATCTTAGAACTGCTACCCATATAAAATAAGTCCTCAACATACAAACTTACAATAAGAATATCATTACCTTCTTATTTATATTAAAGGGTAAGTTCACTCTTACTTCTTTGAAAGCCATTCTCCTAAAAATATCCATCAATCCTAGCATACCATGCTCTTGGTGTTTTTTTTGAGGCCATACAAATCCTTCTTCAAGTTGTAGACATGATTTTATTTTCCTTGTACTTCAAAACCTTGTGGTTGTCCACATGTACTTCTTCTTCTAAGTACCCATTCAAGAAGGCACTTTTCACATCCATATGATGGATGCTTCAATTTTTTTGAGTTTTTAATGAAATCAGTATTCTAATGGTTTCTTATCTTGTTACTAGTGCAAATGTTTCTTCATAATCAATGCCATACTTCTATGTGAAGCCTTTAGCAACCATTCTTGCCTTATATCTTTCAACACTCCCATCACTATTGTACTTAGTCTTGTAGACCCATTTCATACCAATCTTTTTCTTTTCATGTGGAAGCTTTGTAAGCTCCCAAGTATCATTTATGTGAATAGAATCTATCTCTTCTTGAATTTCTTGCATCCAAACCTCATTAGTACTTACATCTTCAAAACATGATGGTTCAAAATCAACCTTGGTAAGTAAAGCAAAATTCATTGTCTCTCCTCTTGGATTTTCTTCATGTGCTTGATTTTTACTCATTCGATAAATGCCACTCAATCTTCTTACCTTCCTTGTAGAACTAGGACTTGAATCTAGACTTACACATGGAATTGAATAACTAAATGAAGGTCTACTTGGTGGATTTGTAGCACTTGGAATAGAAATATTAGTGGGCTTCCCATGATCAATATCATCCATAATAACATCATTTAAAACAGATTTTGACTTCTCCATATGGGTTTTTTTATGACCATAAACTCCCCCTTCATCAAAAATCACATCTTTTGATAAAATAAGCCTAATAGTGAGAGGATTATATAACCTATAAGCCTTACTTTCCTCACTATATCCAAAAAAGATACATGACTCACTTTTGGGATCTAACTTTTGTCTCTTTTGATCAGGAATATGAGCATAGGCTAAAAAACCAAAAACTTTGAAATAATTAAGATTCGGCTTTTTCTCATACCAAACTTCATACGAAGTCATCCTGTCAAGTGAACTAGTGGGACTATGATTGAGAATATATACTGCTGTAGCAACTACATCTCCCAAAAAATAATTGCTTAATCCCTTTATTTGTAGCATACTCTGTGTCATCTCCACCATTGTATGATTTTTCCTTTCAGCTACACCATTTTGTTGAAGTGTGTACATAGTGGTGAGTTGTCTTCTAATGCCATGTATATCACAATAACATTGAAAGGATTTTGAACAAAATTCTCCTCCATGATCGGTCCTTAAGAATTTGATTTTGTACCCTTTTTCATTTTCCACAAGGGCTCTAAACCTCTTGAATGAGTCAAGAACTTCACCTTTGATCTTTAAAAAATAAACCTAACACTAGCATGAGTAACCATTAATAAAATCAATGAAATATGATGAATTACCCAAACTCTTTGTCTGCATAGGACCACAAATGTCTAGATGAACTAACTGAAGTGGATAAGAGGCCCTCCATGCATTGCCTTTTATAAATTTATCTCTTGCTTACTTTCCTTTACCACATCCTTCACAAACTTCTTTGTGCTTTTCAACCTTAGGCAAACCAGAAACTAATGCTTTTGATGTTAGAATCTTCAAACTCTAAAAATTTAAATGCCCATACCTGAGATGCCACATCCAACTTGTATCCTCATATGACATATTGACAAGGCTACTATTATGTTTATGAAACTTCAATGGGAACATCCTATTCTTTGTCATAGGCACAATTGTAACCACCCTATTCCTCGATTCTTATCATAAATTATACTTTGCTCATTTTCAAACACCACCCTATAATATTTCTCACGCAATTTCCCCACACTTAATAGATTATTTTTTAATTGTGGAGTGTAATAAATGTCTTTAACACTCTTCATACATTCTTTTGTATGGACTTCCATATCTCCTTTTGTAGTAACCTCCAATGATTTGTCATCACCAAGCTTGATCTTGGATTTATAACTTTCATCCGTTATTAAACAAAAAGCTTTTCATTCCCTGACATGTGGTTAAAATATCCCAAATCTAAATACCAAAATCTTTATAAACATTTTTAGATTTGTCATAAGATAAAAATAAATTATCTGGATGATTATCATCACCTTCTTGAGCATAATGAACACTTTTATCATTATTACCTTCTTTTAATCTGCACTCTTTTTCAAAGTGGCCATACCTATTACAATTATACCATTGTACATTTTTTTATCAAATCAGCCTCTACCTCTTGCTCTGAAACCACCTCTTCCTCGTGAACCACCTCTGCCTCTCTTTCCTCTTGAGTAATTTTGATTTTGATACTACTATTGACATCTTCATTCTTTGTGATTTGCAATTTGGAGGAAAAGGCTTTCTCATCACTATCTCCAAATGAATCTCTCAATCCTTCTTCATGAGACATCAAAGATCCAACTAGATGATCAAATTGAAGGGTAGACAAATTCTTGCTTTCTTTTATAATTATGGTAACATGGTTCGACCTCGGTGTGAGAGTCCTCAACACCTTCTTTATTACAACCTCATTGTTCATAATTTCACCAAGTGTATCCATATTATTGACCACATCTTTTACTCTAACACTTTAGGTACTCACATTTTCAGCTTCTTGCATCTTCAAATTCTTGAATTCTCTCTTAAATGTCTGTAACTTGATAACTTTGACTTGATCACTGCCTTGGTAAGCTTTCTTTAGAGTCTTCCAAACATCCTCAGTTATCTTTGCTCCTGCAATTCCTATAAATAGGCTCTTATCTAGAGTTATTTGAATATGAAACAAGGCTTGAGCATTCTTCTTCTTCTTAGCCTCCTTCTTAGTTATTTTATCATTCACTATGAGGGCATTCCAATCAGCTGGATCTGCATAACCTAATTCAAAAATCCCTTACAAATCTTTTCATATCAAAAAAGTCATCATTTTGATGCACTAATAATCATACTCATTTTCATCAAATTCTAGAATGGACAAGGAGTTAGAATTCGACATGATAAACCTTTGGAAAAATTCCATCCACCAAATATTTAACCCAAAAGAAAATACTTGTTCTAATACTGAATGTATAATTTCAAATATATAAAATTAAGCCACAGCCAGGAAGAAGCCAAAAACTCATAGCCAAATATATGAAATATTCATAGCATAGAAGAAATGCAAAAAAAATACAGAAGAAATAAGAATTGTCAGAATAAAAACTACTACTTCAAATTATTCAAATCATTCTCCTTCTTCTTGTAAATAAATATCAATTACAATGTATTAATAGAATTACATGTGAACATGATTTTCTAATTAATAAATAAAATATTCTAAATTTATCTAAATAAAAATTTGCAAGTAATATCAACTAAAGCTAACTCTAGA
This sequence comes from Torreya grandis, assembly GCA_037957365.1. Taxonomy (NCBI): domain Eukaryota; kingdom Viridiplantae; phylum Streptophyta; class Pinopsida; order Cupressales; family Taxaceae; genus Torreya; species Torreya grandis. The sequence goes on from JARHVA010002599.1 coordinate 868,345, forward strand.
TTTTCTAAGGCTTTATTTTTTCTAAAAATATATTGACTAAAACTTAAACTAGCAAACTATAATTAAAACTAACTGTCTAAATTCTACATAGATGTGGTGAAACAATTCTAACTCCTTGCATGATATACAGCTTTACAGCTAGGAATGATCACATCAATTATCAACATAAAGTATAGTGTAAATCTCAAATCATTCCTCTAGCAGATTTTTATATAAAAAATGTATGCCCAAAGTAAATACAACTTATAATCTAATTAAGATAGGAAACATAGCTATAATTCATTATTTAGACTATCAGTGCATTGCAAAAAGTATTGGATAATCAATAGACAAGCAATATAAGATTTAAACCAAATCTAATTGCAAAAATAAATTAAATCTTTAATTTTACTACTTTCAATTGTCTTCTATCCTGTATTGCATAATCAACATGTATACCTAAATTAGCATAAAATATTTTCCTATGGGTTTGGAGTGCCACTTGAATAATCTTGTAGACATTGATGGTTGCACACATTAGAAAAGAAGTGAGTCACATTGAAAGAGTTAGATGTAGTCTTAGGATGATGAAGGTTGTTTGGGTAGTGGTGTAGGTCTAAGTAGAGGTGGTCAATGTTTTTGGGCATGGTGGCTCCCAATTTTTTGTTCATATTCATCTCTCTTTTGACTCTCCACTCAATGCACTGTATGAGTTAACCAACACAATCTTGATCATCACAATGGCCATGCTACTCCTCGGGCATCCCCTGCTCCCTACTCCAAACGGCACCATAACGAAGTAGTCTTTTCCTTTTTTGATATCAAAATTTATACCCATAAATATTTTCATCTTAAAATCCATTGAATATTCCCAAACACTTGGATCTATGTTATTTGGTGGATAAACCATGAAAACTCACTTGAAACAACACTGAATGCCCTTTTTTCATACCAAATTGATCCATGGTTTTAGCTTCATTTTGATAGGAATTCCCAAAACCATTGTGCATGTGCCACATATGGCTTATGTTGGTCATGATAGCTTACCACAAAATATAAATAATAAGCCACCTTGAGGAAATGCAAATAATTCATTTTGAGTGAACTCACAATGGACACGGGGCAATATTATTACACAAGGTGAAGGTTTAAATATTTATCTTATATTTTTTAATTTTAAAATTAATTTTTATTTTATTTTAAATATTAATAATTTTATATTTAATAAAAAAGTGTAATTATTAATAATTTATTTTAAAATATTAATAATTTTATAATTAGAAAAAGGTGTAATTATTAACAATTTAAAATATTTATTAAATTAAAATATATAAGATAAATATTTAAAATTAAGTTATCTTGTATTATATATATTATAATATAATAAGTACACATTTTTTTTAAAATAAAAAAATGAACTAAAACAATCAAGATCATAGATTGTGATCATGGTTCTATGTTACATACATTGTATAATGTAATGTTTGAAATCAACATCACATTAGGGATTTGAAATGCACATATTTACAAGTCATAGGGGTACACTCTAAAAATGTATCCATTATAGAAGATTGTACAAATTTAAAGTAGATTTTGTATTTAGAAAGAGAAATTTGATTTTAGACCATCTTGCAACCACTAATAAAAAGATTAATTCATTTTGAACATTCCAATAAAAAGGTCCATAGTCCATAAAATAAAACCCAAACACTTTATTTTCAATATTGTTTTTATAAGTGTTTGAAGTGTATGACGTGGATATAACCTATAAATTGAGAATTAAATATATGGGCCCTATGGTGTACAATATCACTTGAAATAGCCTAACATTTCTCATCTTCATCATTAACATGTAATTTATTGAGGTGTTAATTTATTGGCAACATAGACAAACATAAGCTATAATGTAGACTTTGGTGAGGTGGGGTAGGTGGCGATGGGACTCAATTTACCCATAAAACTTAAATAAGCCAAGAAGGCTTGTTATGTTTATGAGATCATACTACATGCCCCCTGAGCCCTAGAATCACAAGAGCCATTGACGTGACAATATCCTGGACACCCAAACTCAACAAATCAATTAAATGGTAGAACTAGATCTCTTAGATAGAGATTTAGCACATGGTCTCCACATGACAACCTACCAATGGATTGAAGGCCCAAAGGCATAATCAAAAATTTGTAACAAAGAAAATTAGGAGTTCCTAGGCTTTCCCATAATGTCAATATGAAACATTACTTATCCATAGTCAGGGACCAAACATGAATAACCACGTGTATAGTTGGAATTATTGAGCCTCATTTTCATGGGTGCCAGTATGGAATGTCATCTCTCATAACTTGGGAACCAACCATGAGAAGGCATGTGTACATTCGTAATCTTGAAGTCCTAGCATTTTTTGGTATTTTAGTCTAACATTATAGGGTATTGACAATGGAAACTAGTCATGTTTGTACACAAATGCCATTGGAATTTTATAACCAATTTTACCTTATAAAGATTAAGATTTTTAAGTCTTGTGTAAGGATGGAAGAAAATTGAGGATGCTCCTTTCTCCTTAGGAACATTGATCTCTTAATAAAGATCCTAGGAGAAACAAGTTTATAGCAAACCCAAAGGGTGTAAAATGGATTGAAGGAGATCAGAAATAACTCTAGGGCCGACTCACCGGGATGATGCAAGGTGGAATCATCCCATTATCTTAGGAGTGGGGAAGCACACTCATAACCATGGGGATGAGAATATAGTACCCTATCAAATGGTATGATTAGATCCCCCAAGAGTGGCAACACTCGACTATATTTTTGTTACATAAATAGTAAGAAAAAATCCTGATGTGAATTGCACTGAACATTAGAGGTTTTAATGATATATTAAAGGTGAGATGATATTGTAGACCTTGTTATAAGTACCATAAATCTCTGAAAACTTGGAAAATTGAAATTTATTTTGAATCATAAATTTCCCTAGATATTCTTGGAATGTCATTGTCGTATAACAGAGGAGGGTTTCTATGAATAAATTTCATGGTTATTATCTTAGTAGATCTGTCTAGATTTTTAGCCCAAGGAACTATTAAAGGATAACTTTTGCATTCAAATAAAGCAATTATATGTATCAATTCACATAACTCAAACAAATAAAAAATGAATATCAATGAACAAAAAACATAACCTGGAACATAAGTAAATTACTATAAATCTCTAAAAATTTGGAAAATTGAAATTTATTTTGAATCAAAACTTTCCCTAGATATTCATGGAATGTCACTATCATATAATAGAGGGAGGATTTCTAAAAATAAATTTCATGACTAATGTCTCAGCTAGATTTTTAACGGTGATTTACAACCTTGCAAAAGATTACCACCTGTTAGTGTTTTCTACCATCGTTGATTGGTAACCTACTAAGTGTTATCTAGAGTTAAATGAGTGCCACATCATGGGTAATACATTGTCATTCCTACCCCCAATATGTTGTAGATTATCATTTCCTTTTGTGTTTCTCATTGTTTTTTTTTTAATTTTATTTTTTACATTTTTTGTTGTCTTTAATCTTTTAATTTTTTTTAAATTTTATTTATTTTTATTAAATTGTTCTTAATGTTAATATCAATTTAATTTAATTTTGATTATTTAAATTAAATTTTAAAAAAATAATTAAATTAACATAATATTAATAAATTTAATTTAATGAAAACTATATTTTAATATACAATATATGCCATAATTTATTGTAACATATAAGATAACATACAATATGAAAATATTTTAACATGCATTTTACAATACAATATAATATAAAAATTTATTTACTTACAATATTATATAATATATTAATATTATATATATGATATATTAAAATATATATTACAACATAATATCAAATAATATAAAAATATATTTACTAATATAAATAATAGATTACAATATTATAATTATCAATATATTAAATAATATATTTTTGAGATAAGATTTAAAAATTAAAAATATTCTTCAAATTTTGAGTTAAATTATGTTATATGTTTTTAAATAAAACCCCTCCCAAGAAAATAGTTAGAATAATATTTTAATGATATGGAGTGAAGACATTGAGGTTCCCAAGTTTGTTTTGACAAAGTATTTCATGTGAAAGCATACACTAAAGGGCACATACTCTGCACCCATTACAAAGTGGTTTATAGCCTGCATGGTGGTGCCATCTTGTATTGAATGTTTTTTATTTGATTATGGAAAGACTCTATGTCTGATATCCACTGCATCTAACAAGTTTATAGATTGAATTGCTTTATTTGTTCATATCAATGCTTAAGAAAAAAGATCCTGGCTTGACCATCAATTCCAAGTGGGAGGGAATGTAGTGGGTTAAATTTTGATTAAAAAGAGAATATACCTCATAAAAGAAAAAAAATACTTAGTAATCACAATATGATGTGAAAACTTATGTATTAATACCTACATGATTGAGTTTCAAATTGATTAATATTATTTAAATTTTTTTGATGTGGATGATTTCTTGTATATTAATAATAGATTAATGTTTGCATAGTAAAGGATAAAGGTAGTTTATCACAATATAACACGTAAAAGGGGAATATATTTCAAAAATGAAAACAAAACATATTATAGATATACATGGGATGTAAAAAATCCTACACATGTACTGATTGCTCCTATTATCCGATGTAATCATTGCTAGATGCTTATAAAAATGGCATGGGTTCTAACCATACATAAAAAGCACAAGGAATAATACTCAATAAAGCAAGAATTGACATTGAAAACATTGATCACCATGAAAAATATGTAATGCAGTATCAAGAGTATGTTCAATCAATGACATGTATATCTATCTTGCATTTACCTTTGAATGCTTTACAAGAATGAAAGAAAGTAACTACGTAAATCTTTGAAAATTAGAAGAAAAAATATTAACATAACTACATCCTCCACACCATTCATAATAACTCTATCTTTGTAATTATTGTTATATACAATCAGAGAGAGAGAGAGAGAGAGAGAGAGAGAGAGAGAGAGAGAGAGAGAGAGAGAGAGAGAGAGAGTTGTAATTATTTTTACATACAATGCATTTTAGAGCTTTAATACTTTTATCACTAGTATTTATTATAAAAACTAATATAATATTAAAATATATATTATATAACCTATTTATACAAAGGTAATCAAAGAATTTGATGACTAAATTATGCAATTCAAAACCAAAAAGATTTACAATGTAATGAATAACAAATATAAACACTTAGTAAAAACCACACAAATCAAATTAATTTATCATTGCAATAAACAAATATGAACAATTTTTATCTAACCTCCAACTTTTCTTTCACTATGGGGGAAACTACTAGTATATAATCATTAAGGATGCCCATCTATTGGGAGAACTAATTTTCTTCTTTAATCAAATTACAGATCTGCTTATAAGGAAATTAAAAATGAAGACATAAAATGTAATAAATCTACAAGAAATAACATCATTTGTATTTCTCTGAGTTCAAAGGAGTAGTTGATATCTAACCATGTGTTTAATGCACATTTAGTAAGCATCTATGTGTTTAATTGTTTGATATGTACAGATAATAGCTCTATTGATACCATCTTCATTTTATTTCTAGCCATAAATGTGTGATAGTACTTATGCATGAAATAAATCTACATTAGACTATAAATTAATCATTTTCGACTATGAATGTGTGGCTATAATTATACATAAAATAACTCTATTTACAACAAAAAAAAATTAATTATTCCAACCATGAATATCTGAGTAGAATTATAAATAAAATAACCCCGTGATAGACCAAAATTTAATCATTTCCAACCACGAATTTGTGGTTTTAATATTTATAAAATAACTCTATTTTAAGGTACAACATGGTCATTTATAGCCTTCAATATTTGTACATACTTATGTATAAAATAACACTATTTAAGGCATTAACATAATCATTTCAAGCCATGATTATATTGTGATACTTATACCTAAAATTACCTTATTTAATGTATTAATAAACATTTATATCCATGAATATATGGTCGTACTTATTCATAATATTACTCTATTTAAGTTATTAGCATAGTCATTTCAAAACATTAATATATGGTCATACTTATATGTAAAATTAATATATTTGATATATTTATTAAGCATTATGTATTACACAAAATTTATCATTTGGTCAAACAATTACCATACACTTTAAGCATGTGAGAAGTTTTCTAATCATTTAAATATTTTATCAAGAAATTAGCATGGATCTAAGCATGTATATTATTTTATCCAAACTATTGGTTGACATTTGAAAATTTGTGCATTTTGTTATATATTTAGCATGCATCTAGTTTATGAGTGATTTAATCAACCAATTGGCATCCATGTATACATTTCATCCTACATTTAGTAGGCATCTATCATGCAAGTAATTTTATCAAAAAAATTGCATGCATTCAATAATGTATGCATTTGATATTTCATTTAGTGTTCATATAACATATGAATTATTTTATTAAACAATTGGCTTGCATTCAGGTATGTATGCATATCGTCATGCATTTAACATGTATGTAACTTATGAGGAGTTTCATCAAAAAATTGACTTGTATTCAAATATGTATGTATTTCTTCATATGTTTAACATGCATCTAACATATGGGGTGTTTTATTAAAAAAACCATGCATTCAAACATGTATGCATGTTGTCATACACTTGGCATCCATGTAAAATATGAGGTATTTTATCAAACTTTGTCATGCAATAAATTATGTACATATTTTGTCCTACATTCTACATGCATCTAACATATGAGGCATTTTATCAAATAATTGGCATGTACTCAAACATGTATGCATTTTTTATTACATTTACCATGCATTTGATGACTATTCTTTCTAAGAGTTCACTTGAGTTGGAGGATGATGAAGTTATCTCATGAGCTGAGCTTTGAGCTCTTTGTTGGTTTTAATCACTAGATGAATAAACTCTTTGTGAAATAAATATCCAAGTTGATGTATGAGTGGATGTACCACTTGTTAGTCTAATTTCAATAAAGGGTCAATTATCTCTTATTTACACTTGTTGCTCTTCTTGTTTCTCTGACCATGCTACTTCCTCAATGAATTGAACATCTTAGTTGATTATAGGCTCCTTAGTGATTAGATTATCAACCAGTAATCTTTTGATTGCTCATTATATCCAATAACTATACATTTTTCTTATTTTTTCATCCCACTTTGATCTTTGTTGCTTGGGTATATATGCATATTTGACACATACAAACACTATAAAGTATTCAAAACTTGGTTTATGGCTACTCCATACTTATTGAGGGATCATATCTCTAACACTCTTTGTAGGACAAATATTGAGCAAATATATTTTTGTTGCTACAGTCTCAACCTAAATCTTATTGGAAAATCCTTTCCCCTTCAACATGCTTCTTGACATCTCTTGGATTGTTTGGTTCTTCCTCTTAGATACACCATTTTTTTGTTGTCTATACCTTACTGTAAATTAATTTTTTATGCAATTTTCCTTGCAAAATTTTATAAACTAATTTGATATGTATTCTCCCCCCTTTATTAACTTTCTCAAAATATTTATGTAATTATCACCTACTTCTCAACCATAACCATGAATTTCTTGAAGGTTTCAAATGTCTCTGATTTGTTTTTTGAAAATCATACCCATATCTTTCTACTAAAGTCATCTATAGATATCATAAAATACACATTATTAGATAGGAAAGGAGTCTGCATAGGACCACACAAATATGAATGTATCAGCTCAAGAGGATTTCTTTCTCTCCAAGAATTACCCATGGGAAATACACTCCTATGTTATTTCCCTATTATGTATCCTTCACACACTTTGTTAAGTAGTTTTTCTATAATGAGTAGCCCTCTCACTATTTGTTTCTTGTGAAGAATGTTCAACCCATCAAAACTCAAATGACCATACCTTAGATGTTAAAGGATAGACGCATCCACTTTCATTATTTTGAACATCATTGCTAACTCACTTTGCATCTTCAAAGGAAACATTAGATTGCATGTCATATTGACTTGTGCAATCTACTTATTGTTATCACTTCTATCATAAATTATGCATTCTCCATCTTCAAATCTTACCTTATATCCTTTTTGGATAATCTTCTCAATGTTAATTAGGTTGTGCTTCAACCCTAACACATAATAAATATCTTGAATTTGTCTCTTATCACCTTACTTGGTGTGGATATAAATGTTGATTTTAATGATGATGGGGACCTTTTCATTGTTTCCCATCTTCACTTTTGATTTGATTGAGTCATCAATGTTATTAAACATCTAAAGTCATTTCCACTCATCTGATTTATATAGCCATTGTCAAGATACCATATTTATCTACTACTTTGCTTGGCTATATTGCATATTATTAACAACTTTACACCTTTCGCACTCTATTAGGTTCAATGTCTTGTGCCTTGGATAAATGTATTTTCCATATTCAAATCATACTCTTTATTTATACACTCATAAGCATAATGTTCATACTTCTTGAAATAATAACATTGTACATTAGACTTATCATACCTTTTTATAGAACCACCTCTTTAAGTGATACTACTCCTTCCTCTTATTCTTCCATGTGATTTTTGATGATCATGTCTTCCACCTTATTAATTGATGAAAGTTCTTTCTTTACCTTTGTTGTTTGGTCCTCTCCCCCTACCTCTCACATTGACATTAGACTTGAATACTTAGTCATGGGAGGAGGTGGCATACCTATTCAACCTTTATTCATGTGTTTGTAAGGAACCTGTTAGCTTATCAATCGTCATTTGTCTCAAATCTTTAGATTCTTCAATTACAACCACTATAGGGTCAAATCTGATTGGAAGAATCCTCAACATCTTCTCAATGATTCTATCATCTTCAAAATCATCTCCTTTTATCTTAAGTTGATTGACTATGCTCATATTCCTTGTGAAAAAGTCATTAACTGACTCATTTTCTCTCATATGTAGGGCCTAAAAGTCCAATCTCAATAGCTTCAACTTGACAAGATTCACCTTGTCACTATATTGATATACATTTTGTAAAATGTCCCAATCTTACTTATAACGGGTAGGTGTTGCTATCCTTGGGAGGACCGAATCAACTAATGCCATCTAAATATAGCTTAGAGCTTTGGCATCCTTCTTTATATTCTCTTTCAAAAAAATTATTCATCCTTGAGTGAACAAATTGAATGTTTTCAGGTATGTAACTTATGTATAACCACATTATAAAAGCTCCCACAACTCTTGTGAGTAAAGAAATATATACATCTTGAGGCACCATGCATCATAGTTATTTTATTCAAATGTTGGATGCTATTGATATGAAGTGTTGTTGCAACTGCCATGTTTAATAGTCCTTAAAAACCTCTTGTCTCTAATACCAGTTGTTGGAAAAAGGGAGGAAATATGCAACACTAAAAATGGAAGGGAGAAAATTAAAACTCAAATACTTAAATGGTTGGCTCTTGACAATATCCAAAATCAATGATATGATGTAAAAAACACTAAGAACAATAGACTTAAAATGCTAAAAATATGGGAGACAAAGATAAATTAAAAACTCACACATGTGCATATATTATATTAATTCTAAAGCTATTACAATAACCAATTGCAAGTTCCAATCAACTACAACTACAACTATTATAAAACTCTTATAAAAAATAATATTTTATATTATATTAAGTCCTTTCTTGTTATTTGTTGCTCTATATGCTATTGTAGATACATTCTCCCTCTATTATGTTGAATAATCTATGTTTTGACTGCTTTCATGTTTGGACTACTTTCATCAAAACATTCTTGTTGTTGTTGCTTTGCTCCTTCAACTCTGCCTACTATAATCACTATCTTCTCCTTGCGTTCATTCTTTATTTTTCTTTTTGTCTCCTTCTCTCTGTTTTTCATAATCTGCTGCTGTGTATAAATAGTTTGTCCTTTTCTATTCTCCTTGTCTCTCTCTTTTTGTCTTCGCCTACTTTTGTCTTCACTTCCCGCTTAACTCAAATGACTACAAGAAATTCAAAATTTGAACTGTTGTTCATTTAATTATGTTTGGTGTTTTCAAATCACTACTATAGGAGAGATCCGGAGCTATTAGTGGCAAGTGGAAGAAGGTAATAATAATAATATATTTTAACAAGCCTCTCACTACTTCCATTCCATACAAGCCCTGCAATAATCCCATTCCAGGAGACCACATTCTGCTTTGTTATTTCCTCAAATAGCTTCAAAGCTTCTCCCACGTGTTTTCTCTGCACATATACCACAACCATTGTTATCCAAAACACAACATTACATTGTGGCATCTCTTGAGAGAGCTTCAGTACCACATCCATATCCCCACTTTGTGCATATCCTTCCATAAGAAAATTATAACATTAAATATTTTTTTTAACTGATATAAAATAATTGACAAATCTTCTCATATAAAAAATAAAATAAAAAACAAAAACAAAATATCAAAACAAAATAGGTCACAATTTTATTTTTTATTTTAGATAACCAAAAAAAATAGGCCACAATTTTTTGGGTACGTGCAATCATTGTTTTTCAACAAACAATGTTTTCTTGACATTTTTTTTTTTTAATAATGCAGCCAGTCTTTTCATTTTAATACATAAGAAACCTATATATTATAATTTATTGGCTAATATTGTTGGAATTTGTTAATCTTCAGTTGCTGCATTTAATTCTGCCTGTCCCCGCATCAATTTTTGGGAATCTTCCAAATCTATCCTAGCAACCGTTTGTCCAGCTAGCATTGAATGTGGTAGGTTATTTTAAAATCAGATTTGAGCACCCATTTTCATGGGCATGAAAAACTACAAAAAGGAAAGATTGTTCGATCAGTTTTTAAGGAGGGAATTTTTGGAAAAAATGAGACAGAGAGAATAGAAGCTTGCAGTAGCAGCAGAAGGAATGTGTGAAAAGAATAACATAGAGCATAAGAATATTGCAACAGTGAATAGAGTCTTGTGTGCAGTAGTAAAACGTATGCACGAGTACCTACAAATTTCCTATTGGCAACGCCAAAGATTGGAGCAAGTCAGGAAAATAGAGCAGTAGCTCTGCACTAATTTGTATGAATTTTTTTTATTGTAATTATATATTTCATGTTTTGAGTCTTCTATCTGCTCTCTCTGCCTCTTGTCTTTGTGTGTTTGTTTTATGCTATCCACATTGTTGTAGCAATAGTTTTTGGGACAACCATCAAACTCCCATGCCTGCCAACAAGTGGTAACAAAGCCCGGTTTTTGTGGGTAGATAGAAATTATTTGTGGGTGTTCTTGGATCCTCTAGGCATTCATAGCCTTCTCAAATTTGAGAAGCATGACAAATGGGGACAAAGGTTAGAAGCAGCCATCAAATTTTGATGGGTAAAACTATGATATATGGACTAAGAAGATGAAAACAATCTTGATTGCAAAAGACCTATGGGAGCTAGTCATTAATGACTTCACTGATACTACAGACCCAACAGCATATGTAACCCTATCTAATACCCAAATAGATCAGTTGAAGGAAACCCATATGAAGGATGCAAAAGCCCTCAACTTGATTGATGCAGCCTTGATAGAGGCTATTTTTCCCTGCATTGCAACAACAAACTATTTAAAATAGGGATGAGAAATACTCCAAAACAACTATAAGGAGATTGATAATGTGAGATTGGTAAAGCTCCAACTATTAAGAAGAGATTTTAAGACTCTGCAAATGAATGATAGTGAGTCTATTTCAGACTTTCACAATAGGCTTTATGCCATGTTTAATCATCTTAGAATAAATGGAGAAACCATGGATGATCAAGAAGAAGGAACTTCAGAAGAGGAGCTTCAAACATCCAAAAGGAGGCAAGCACATCATAGCCAAGCTATCAAGATAAGAATAACAGTTCTAATTAGAGGTATGATAAAAGCAATGTGTAATGCTATTCTTGTCATAAGATTGGTCATTATGCTAGTGAATGTAGGAAGAAACAATGTGATCATGGAGGCCAAAATGCTAATGTAGCAAATGAGAACAATGCTGAAACTGAAAAATAGTCAAATGTATTTATTGTTTGTAACCTTGCTGAGAGGAGTAGTGATGAAGTATGGTACTTAGACAATGCTTGTAGCAACCACATGAGTGGTAACAAAATTTTTTTTACCTCCATAGATAGTTGCATACAAATTGAAATCAAAATGGGAAACAATGAGAAAGTTCTCATCATGAGAAAAGGTACAGTCAATATACAAACCAAGAATGGTGAGAGAAGGAAGATCCAAGATGTCTGCTATGCCCCAGGCATAAAACGTAACCTATTGAGCATTGGACAAATGGTCCAAAATGGTTATAAAATCTTGATAGAGAATGAAGAGTACACGATATTTGACAAAGGAGGTAGCAAGAAAGGCATTGCAACAGTACATATGATAATAAATAGAATGTTTCCTCTAAGGATGCATATTGAGTCTCTGGCATTATCTTTGGTGCTATCTCTCATGTAGTTTCTAGCACTATTTCCATCGCTCACAATAGTGGGATAGGAATATGCCTTTAAGATAGACATCAAAGATCTATCCAAACTGTGGCATTTGAGGTATAGGCACTTAAGATTTTTGGTTTGAGTTTATTCTCTAAAAAAAGCATGGTTAGAGGGTCTACCGAACATTGTTGAGCTCGATGGAAAATATGAAGCTTGTATTTTAGGAAAGCAATATAGACAACGCTTTCAATGAGTATTTTAGGAGAGCAAAAATACCATTGGAGTTGGCGCACTGAGATTTGTGTGTTTCTATGAAAACCCACACCTTGGCTAGAAATATTTATTTTATGACATTTATAGATGATTATAGCCAAAAAATATAGATTTATTTTTTGAAGAACAAATTAGGAGCCTTTGAGAAATTCAAGTGGTTTAAGGCCTTAGCTGAAAAGCAATGTGGCCACTCTATCAAAGACCTAAGAACGGATAGAGGGGGAGAGTATATATCAAAAAAAAAAATGAATGTCTATAGGAATAAAGGCATAGAAAAATAGTTTACAACAAGGTATACTCCACAACAAAATGGAGTGGCTAAAAGGAAAAGCAAAACCATTCAAGAGATGGCAACAAGCATGCTGAAAGCAAAAGGAATATCATGTGATTTTTGGGGTGAAGCTATAGAAACAACATTTTACCTATTGAATAGGTGTCCTACAAAGGTTGTTCATGATAGGATTCCCTAAGAAGCATTGACAAATAGTAAATGGAGTGTTGAACACCTAAGAATCTTTAGGTGTGTGGCATAAGCATTCATGTCAAAGGAGAAGAGATAGAAATTTGATGATAGAGGTGAAAAATATATATTCATAGGCTATAGTGAAGAGTCAAAAGCTTACAAACTATATAATCTCATCACCAAAAATATTGTGACCAGGAAGGATGTTGAATTCATTGAGAATGAAGCATGGGATAGAGTGGTGGATTGCACCATAGGTATTTCAGTCACAAGACCTCTTGAAGATTAAGAAGCTCTAGAGGACAACAACTCTAAAGGAGCTCTGGCAGCAATAGCTCAGGGAGAAAATACTATAGAGCCTTGGAGAATAGTAGTTCTAGAGGTGTTCAGTAGAATAGTATCTCTAGAAGTAGACAATAGTACCACAGCTTCGAAGATCAGCAACTCTACAGGTCTGTAACTCCAAAGATCAATAGCTCCAGAGTTCATCAGAGCAGTAGTTCTGAAGGTCAGCAATAGAGTAGCTTTAGAGGTTAGAATACTAGCAACTCTAGGCTTAATTCAGACCCTACACTCGCATCATTAATGCTATGCAAGACGAGTGTGAGGGAGATTTATGACACCACAAGGTATGTTGATTTTGATGAGAATATGGATTTAGCATTATTTTTTTATAGTGATCTAATGCACTCTGAGGAAGCTATGAAAGAAGAGAAGTTGTGTAAGGCCATGGATGAAGAATTGGATGCTATATAGAGGAATGATACATGATAGTTAACTGATTTACCTAAGGGTAAACAAGTGATTAGAGTTAAGCAGGTCTATAAGACCAAGTCTATTGCTGATGAAAATATTGAAAGACATAAAGCAAGGCTAGTTGTCAAAGGATACAAACAACATTCTAGAAGGGATTATGATGAGATATATGCACTAGTTGCAAGAATGGAAATAGTTTGGGTAATCATAGCAATAGCAGCCCAAAAAAAATGGAAGGTGTATCAAATGAACATGAAGTCAAGCTTCTTGAATAGAGTGCTAAAAGAGAAAGTTTATGTGGAACAGCCACCTGGCTATGAAGTCCTAGGGCAAGAGGACAAAGTATATAGGCTCTAGAAAGCCCTCTATGGGCTAAAACAAGCACCCAATGGATGGTATAGTAGAATAAACTCATATCTAGTGAGTAATGGCTTTAGCAAAAGTAGTAGTGAGCCCACTCTTTACATCAAAGTAGCTAAAGTTAATATTTTGATTATTGTTTTGTATGTAGATGATATGATTTTTACTAAAAATTGTGATCTCTTCATTGTTGATTTTAAACAGGGAATTGAAAATGAGTTTGAGATGACAAATGCAGGTCTGTTGAAGTATTTTCTTGACATTGAGGTCAAACAAATAGAGCATGGCATATTTATTTCACAAACTAACTATGCCAAATAGATTGTAAAAAGATTTAAAATAGAGAATAACAAACCTGCCCCAACACCAATAGCTTCAAGTCTAAAACTGAGTAAAGAGGACAGCAACAAAGAAGTAAACCCAACCCTCTACAAGAGCATGGTTGAAAGCCTCATGTACTTGACACCTACTAAACCTAATTTCATGTATGCAATAAGCTTGATTTCTAGGTTCATGGAGCAACCTAAGGACACACATTGGCAAGCAGGGAATAGTTCCATGTGAATAACACAACAAGTTATGGCATCTTGTATGGTGCATCTAATGAGTTTAAGCTAGTTGCTTTCATAGACAATGATTGAGCAGGTAATGTAAATGACAGGAAGAGCACACTAGGTTATGTTTTTTAAATAGGTTTAGGACCTATTTCATGGGCATCCAAGAAGCAGCCCATTATCTCTCTCTCCACAACATACGCTGAGTATAGTATAGCAAATGCAGCAACATGTCAGGGTATTTGGTTGAGAAGAATCCTTCCAGATTTGAATGAGCAGCAAGAAGATTGTACAACCATTCATTGTGACAACATTTCATCAATAGCCCTGACAAAGAATCCAGTCTTCCATGGATGAAGCAAACACATTGAGATCCATTATCACTTCATAAGGGAGTTGGTAGAACAAGGAGAGATTGCGTTACAATATTGTAAATTTGAGCAACAGCTCGCTGACATCTTTACCAAAGCATTACCAAAAGATTCTTATGAATGCCTAAGAGATAAGCTAAGCATTGTACACAACTCTAAAGGTGTGTAGCTGTAGAAAGATAGATACAACAAAGCTATGAATTTTAATAGGGTAACTATGGAACTTGACAATCCAACTATGGATTTCATCAATCTAGCTACAGATTTCATCAGTCCAGCTATGGATTTTAGCAGGATAGCTATGGATTAAAAGTTTAGCTCTGGAGATGTAGAAAGGTGCTCCAGAGGTAGTTTAGAATGATAGAAACAACTCCGAAGATCTGTTCTAGAAAGGTAAATGCAAAGGTTTGGCTCTAGAGATTAATTCTAGAAATAAATTCTTGAATGACAGGGTACTTTAGAATAAGGGGGAGTGTTGGGATTTATTAATCTTCAGTGGCTGCATTTAATTCTGCCAATGGCTGCATCAATTTTTGGGAATCTTCCAAATCTGTCCCAGCAAGCATTTGTCTTGGCAGCATTGAATGTGGTAGGTTATTTTGAAATCAGATTTGAGTGCCTATTTTCATGGACATGCAAAAAGGAAAGATTGTTCAGTCAGTTTTTAAGGAGGGAAAATTTGGAAAAAGCGAGATGGAGAGAATAGAACCCTAGAGTAGCAGCTAAAGGAATGTGTGAAGAGAATAACAAAGAGCAGAAGAATATTGCAGTAGTGAACAGAGTCTTGTGTGCAGTAACATAAGGTACGCACAGGCAGCTACATATTTTCTACAGACAGCTCCAAAGATTGAGGCAAGTCAGGGAAAAAGAGCAATAGCTCTGCACTAATTTGTATGAATTTTTGTTTTTTAATAGTAATTTTGAAAAGAAAATATTTATATATATATATATATATATATATATATATTTTGGTGAGTCTTCTATCTGCACTCTTTCCCTCTTGTGTTTGTGTATTTGTTTTATGCTATCCACATTGTTGTAGCAATAGTTTTTGGAACAGCTATCAAACCCCCTGCCTGCGAACAAATATTTCGGAAAAGCCACAGATTTTTATACTACTATTGATACGTGCAAAAACATAGACCAATATCATAGAAATGTAACAGCTTAATAACTCAATGTACATTTTGCGTAATGATTTTTGGAATATTTATCAATTGGCGATCTAATTTTTGAACTTTTTTTTGTTGAAAATAATTATAGAATCTGCTAGTAATAGTAATACGTGCAAGCAGAATAATGCATCTAATAACTTCCTGTACTTTTTTTAACAGAAGTTAATTTGTCAATTGGAGAATCTAATTTATGAAAATTTATAAATAATTATAGAATTTAACAATAATAAGGTTTGCAAAAACAAATCCGAATATCGGCTAATGATTTTTTTAATAATTTGCCAATCGCAGAGTCCGTATTTTTTTCCAATGTTGAAAAGACCATAAAAATTTTCGTATCTGAAATCATTGAATTCGAAGAAAGAACATCGCGTTGACGCATTTTGTCAAACGCTTGGCGTGCATCTGCCATACTCCCGCATTTTCTTATGTATGTCCACAAGTGCGTTGCCCACAACGGCATCCCCTCAAATCCTTCCCTTATCACATCTTCAGGAATCTCAAACCCCCACCGGCCACAAGAACACCGTACAAAGAGAAGTGATTTGGCTCAATTCCTGTTCTCTGAATTAATTCATACAATTCAAGGGTTTGCTCAGCAGCCAGGCCTTCCCTTGAATAATAAGCTGCAATCATTACAGTCCATGAGACTACATTTTTTTTCTCGGCATTTAGTCCAAAATCCTGCGGGCCCCTAATAGCTTAGCAAACTTTGCATGTAGGGTTATAACTTCATTGCAGAGAGATATTATGCTATGGAATTTAAATGCAGATTAGATCATGTAGGTGGGTATCATTTTGCCCTTCTAAATGTTTTTGTAGCTTAGGCAGCCTATCCTGAATATCATAGGCGGGAGTATTCCATAGTGTAACAAAAAAAAATAGGGCTGCTTTTAGTTAGCCCAGCTGACAGTGTTATAACACGGCTCTGAACAATTATAGTTTGTTTTGGAATTGGCATTATTGCACTCTGTTGTCTTAAACCAGCTGAATTGGTGATTGTTAATATAAGGAATAAAAGATTTGTAGGGTTTGTTTCCTTCGCCTTCATTGAAAGGTGTATTGGGTATATAAAAGGATTTGTACCTTAGTAGATGGATGTAAGCAACCATCATCCTCACCAGTCAAACTAAAATCTTTTCAATAAAAAAAAAAATTGAATAATCAATAACTTTAAAACACTTTCATTGAAAGTTGAATTGCAATAAATAACAAGAAATATACCATACATCATTTTTTTAAACGTTTACATCCACTTCGTTTTATAGAGTTCTTAGAAGATTACAAACATCTTTTGAATTTCTTTTTCACGTTTGTTCCTAGACTATTCTATCACTGGCATTTCTAGATGAAAAGTTTTAACGTAGATAGTGGAAGAAGAACCTGGACATTGACTAACGATATTTATAGATGGAGAATTTATTGTGGATGGTGGTGAAGTTGGAGAATTTAATGCAGACAGTTGGAGAAGATGGAGGCGGTAGAAATTACTAGATAGTTCTAACACTCCCCCCTAATTTCTACTATCAATATTTACAATGCCCAAATTTTCTCTCAAATACTCAAATTGTTCCTGTGTTAATGCCTTTGTGAATATGTCTACAAGTTGCTCCTTTAATCTGCAATGTTGTAGGATGATTTTTCCATTGTTGACCAATTCTCAAATGAAGTGATATCTAGTGTCAATGTGCTTTGTCGCCTTGAAAAAAACATGATTCTTTGATAGTGCAATGGTGGACTTGTTGTCACAATAGATTGTAGTAGGCTCCTCTTGCTCATACATTAGATCCTTCAAGATTATTTGCATCCAAACTAATTGACATGTTGCTGATGTACCTACTACATACTCTACTTCTATTGATGAGATTGTCACTATTGATTGTTTCTTTGATGCTCATGCTACAATATCTGTTCCAAGATGAAATGCATAACCAGATGTGCTCTTTCTATCATTTATACTTCTTGAAAAGTCACTATCTGTATATCCAATCAACTGAAAATCATCTGAAGTAGAATACATTAGGTCATAATTCATAGTTCCTGCAATATACCTCAATAACCTTTTTCCTACTTGCCAATGTGAGTTCTTTGGTGAATCTAGAAATCAAACTAACTCCATACATTATATCCAGCCTAGTTGATGTAAGATACATCAAACTACCCACCAATTTTTTGAATATAGTTGAATCAAAATCTGTCTCATTATCTTCTCTACTTAGATTTGTGCCTATAACCTTTTTCCTACTTGCCAATGTGAGTTCTTTGGTGAATCCATGAATCTAGAGATCAAACTAACTCCATACATTATATCTAGCCTAGTTGATGTAAGATACATCAAACTACCCACCAATTTTTTGAATATAGTTGAATCAAAATATGTCTCATTATCTTCTCTACTTAGATTTGTGCCTATAACCTTTTTCCTACTTGCCAATGTGAGTTCTTTGGTGAATCCTTGAATCTAGAAATCAAACTAACTCCATACATTATATCCAGCCTAGTTGATGTAAGATACATCAAACTACCCACCAATTTTTTGAATATAGTTGAATCAAAATCCATCTAATTATCTTCTCTACTTAGATTTGTGCCTATTGCCATAGGTGTAGAAACTGGACTACAATTTATCATTCCAAACCTTCTCAAAACATCTTTTGCATATTTACTTTGAGAAATAAAAATTCCTTTATCATTTTATGTAACTTCAATGCCAATAAAATATATCATCAAACCCAAATCTATCATCTCAAATTATTTATTCATTGTAGATTTAAATATGTCTATAGAAAGATTTCTTGTAAAGATCAAAACATCAACATATAAGCAAACAATCAAAATCTGACCTTGTTCATTGACCTTTATGTATAATGTAGGCTTACTAGTGCTTTTACTAAATCCATTTTTTATCATGTATGAATCAATCATGTTGTACCAAGCTCTTGGTGATTGCTTCAATCCATAGAGTGCCTTATTCAACCTGTAAACCTTGTCTTCATATCCTTGTGGCTACTGCACATAAACTTCGTATTCTAAATATCCATTCAATAAAGTTGATTGGACATCCATTTGATAAACTTTCCAATTGTTTCAAACTGCAATAGCTAGTACCATCGTAATTGTGTCAAGTCTTGCTATGGGTACAAATGTTTCATTGTAATCAACTTGATATTCTTGTGAAAATCTTTTAGTTACTAATCTTGCCTTTTATTTGTCAACTTCTCCATTTGCCTTATATTTAGTTTTATAAACCCATTTCACACCTATGCATTATTTATCTTTAGGTAAATCAACTAGATCTCATGTATCATTTTTCTCAATAGATTCCATTTCATCATTCATTGCATGAATCCAATGTTCTTCCTTAATTACATCTTCAAAATATACAAATAAAGCAAAATTAGATTGCAAATATATCCTATCTCCTTGATCATATATTTCTTGCAAGCTTCTAGCCTTTTTGACTCTTAGGCTTGGTCTCAATGATGCAAGTGTAGGATTTGAATCATTACTTGTGGACTTGATGATTCTCCTTGTTCAATTTACTTTTGTGAGTTTTCTCCTTGTGGACTTATTTTTGGTGTTCCTCCTTGCTCATTTGATTTTTCTCCTTGACCTTTTACTTCTTTTTCTTCATATGGTATTGTTGTTGTACCTGTAATTGTCTTGTCTATGTTTCCATCCCAAGATTCTTCTTATTTTAATACAACATATTTACTTACAATGACTTTCTTGGTTATAGGGTTAAATAACTTATATGCCATAGATTTTTTTATCATAACCAATAAAATGCATTTTTCACTTTTATCATCCAATTTACTCCTTATTTCTTTAGGCACATGTGCATATAAAATACAACCAAATACTCTAAAATGAGAAACTCTATGATGCTTACCACTCCATGCTTGTTGTGGAATCATGTCCCTCACACTATTTGTTGGACTCCTGTTCAATATATAAACTGCACAAGGTACTGCTTTAGCCCAATATTCATTAGATAGATTCTTGCCTTTCAACATGCTCCTTGACATCTCTATTATTGTATGATTCTTCCTTTTTGCAACACCAATCTACTGAGGTGTGTAACTTGTAGTGAACTACTTATTTATTCCATGATACCTACAATAATCCAAAAACTCATTTGACTTGTATTCTCCTCCTCTATATGATCTCAATACCTTGATGGATAGGCCACATTGTTTCTCAACCAATGCTTTGAACTCCTTAAACTTTCCAAATGCCCCATATTTATATTTGAGAAAATAAACCCATGTTTTTATACTATAATCATCAATGAATATTAGAAAATAAATGCTCCCCCCTAATGATGGTGTTTTCATTGGATCACCTATATCTATATGCATAATTTCTAAAGGTGCCCAAGCTCTATACGACATTTCTTTTGGAAAACTCTCTCTATGTTGCTTAGCCAAAATATAACTTTCACATGAACTCAATGGTGCTTCAATGGGGGGTAAACCTTTTACCATTTCCTTTCTTTGCAACAAACACCCATGCTTGATCTTGACTTGATGCCTTGTAACTTTTTCTAATCTCCTCCATCATTTCACTTTTCAAGCGAGGTGGGAACATTCTGCTATTTATCATTTCAAATTTTGCAATCACCATGTTACTTGGAGAAATATCAAATATAGTGCAAACATTATCCTCAAAAGTAACTCTATAACCCTTTTGAATAATTTTTCCCACACTTATGAGATTATGCTTTAAATCAGGTACAAAATAAACATTAGGAATAGTCTTCTTCCTAAGTTTTGTTATCACATTAATTACACATTTTCCCATGTCTTCAACAATATTATCATTACCCAATTTGATTTTTGATTTAACTGAAGTTTCCAAATTCTCATACAACTCTTTTTTTTTAGTCATGTGATTACTCCAACCACTATCTAGAAACCAAATGTTACTAGAACTTTCCTGAGCTACATTACATGTAATAAATAAAGACCTTGAATTACTATCTAAAAAGTTTGCATTTTGCTTTCTCATATCATCTTGTTTCTTTCGACATTCATTAGTAAAGTGATCATACTTCTTGTAGTAATAACATTGCACATTTGATTTATCATACCTTTGTGATCCCTAATTGTTATTACATCCCTAATTGTGATTTCTCCTTCCTCCTGGATCTAGACTCTTTCTTTCTTCTCTTTGAAAATTAGTTTTTCCTCTTCCTCTTCCTCTGCCTCTACCGAATGTCATTTGTGTTTTGAATTCTTGCTCCAATGAGGTATTGTCTTTCCCATTTATCTTGTCTTCATAGTTCTTCAAAGAACCAACCAACTCATCTATAGAATATTTAGTCAAATTCTTGGATTTTTCAATTACCACAACAATTGCATCAAATTTTTTAGGCAAACATCTTAAAACCTTTTCTACAACCTTTTGATCTATTAGCTCATCACCAGTTTGCGTTATTTGATTAACTAAATCCATAACATGATATGTGAATTGATCTACTGATTTAGAATCTTTTATTTGCAAATATGCAAATTCTTTCCTAAGTGCTTGTAATCTGGCATTTTTTACCTTACTAGTACCTTGATATGTCGTCTCTAGGATGTCCCATGCTTGCTTGGCTGTAAAAGTTGGCTTAATCATTCCAACAACTGACTCATCCAATCCTTGTGCAATGATATGCAAAGCCCTCTTATTCTTTGGCCTATTTTCTTTAAGAATATTCTTATCATTTGGACTCAAGGTAGACTTATCTTGTGGTTCAGTATATCCATTTATAACTATGTCTGATAATTCACATGAATCAAATGTCAGTTTCCTTCTAAAAGCCCAAGTATCATAATTTTTGCTAGAAAATATTGGTATTATAGGTTGATTTATACTTAATGCCATACCTTATGATTTCTTTTCAATACCAAAAAAAAATTAGATCTTCTTTCAAAATAAAACTTTACTTGTAAACGACAGCTTTCTTTGATGTCTGCGATCTTCTATGATTTTATAATTCCCCTTCGTGATATGCTAACTCCAGCGATTCTAGAATTAGATCTACAAACATGCTCTTTTGATTGACTATGCCTTCAATGCCTTAGTAACAATAATACAGCGTTCTTCTGTCTTCTACAAGCTCTGTGATCTCCTTTATCAGGACTTCACCTCCTTATGATGCCCAATGGCTCTACAACCTAACTTCGATCTCCCTTGTGATATGCTCCAATCTGCGAGCCATGATCGATCTACAACTTAACTCTGATACCACTGATGGTGGACAAAGGCAAAATAAAGAAATACAAATGTCCTACGGCACAATAAAATCAAATTCTTATTGCATTACTTAAATGTTTACATCTACATCTTTTTATAGAGGTCTTAGAAAATTAGATAAATCTTTGGAATTTCTTTTTCACGTTCCTTCCTAGACTCTTCTATCACCAAAATCTATGGGTGAAAAGTTTTAATGCAATAGTGGAAAAAGAACCTAGACATTGACTATCGATATTTCTAAATGAAAAATTTATTGCGGATGGTGGTAAAGTTGGAGAATTTAATACATACATTGGAAGAGGTAAAAATTACTAGATAGTTCTAACAAAAAATAATGTCGAACAGCTTTGACCTTCATATTGAAAGAAGGTCTTCATCGATGGATCTGTAAATAGACACTAATATCTCCCGTGGATTTGATGAAACTGACATATTACTCAGACTCAGGGTCCAGACAATCTGCATGTGTGCTCATCTTATGGGAGGTGGATATCTAAATCTGCCCAAAGTTGTTGGGATCAAACTTGAAACTAGGCTAAAGGCAATTTTAGACAACAAGATAGCATCTTCTTAGAGTACACTTTATCTAGGATTAACCAACAATCTTGGACGTACAGATAATGTTGAAAGTAATGGAGAAGATTCGTCTAAAAGGTTCTATCGGATCTATACATGTTTCCTTCAAGCAAGCCTCATGAATTTCTCTATAACTTATTATTTGGTTAGTGGAGGAGCATCAATAGAAATCTGAAACTTCTAGAGCAAGTCAACCTATGTCAAGGTATAATTTACTGGATAAGAATAGCATGTCCAACATACCAGTCTGCACCATCATTTTACGAGCTACATTGTGTTGGCAGAATAAAGTGAAAGGGGAAGATATACACCAGTAGGAAGAAGCTTCTGGATAGACCGGAGCTTATAAAACAGTGTTGGAGATGCACAAAATAAAATGCTAAAAAGGTGTAAAATCGGTAAAATAGGGGAGTCTGATTTTAAGCTGAAAACACAAACTTTTATAGTTATTAAAATGTTTCTATCAACTGATTATATAACTGAAAAGGCTTACAGTTACAGATGTTCCTAAAACTCCTACAAAAGACTTTCTATTTTGTTCATCTTTCTTACTTGCTATTGGCTTCTCTATTATGCTGATTGTATACACTTTGTTTGACTGTTGTTCTGAAGCTGATCAAACAGCTGCTCACTCTCTTTTCAAGACAGTTGTCTCACACAAGCATTCCTCTGTTGTTCTAGTTCTATATTCTGCCGTCTCTCTCTTTTTCTTTTCCATGCTGTACTTACTCTCCTGTTGTTGCTATGTTAAAAATTCTGCCACACTTCATTCTGTTTGTCTTATTTTCCTTTTGTCTCTTTGTTGCTCTGACTCCACCTACCACCCAGCTTTCCCCTCTATCCAAACGGCTGCCAAAAATTCAAATTCAAACTGTGCTGCATTAAATATGGTTTGGTGTGTTTCAAATGTCCCTACTGAAGAAGTCTCGAACTGCCTGGATAGATGAAAATGGCAGGGATATTATATTTTTAACACATTGAAGATTGTAAGGCGAAATTTGAAAATCTATCGCGAACCAACTGGGAATCTACCATACAAAGGCCTTTGGAGCATAGCAACAACGTAGAAAATTAATGAAATATGAAGATGACGAATCCCATATTCTAATAAATTAGGTGCACGGAGAACTGTTTTCTTTACACAAATGTGTTTTGAACACGTAGAAATGACTCTCTAAATATGGTTGTGCCCTATTTGTCCCAAATATGCTTACACACTAACAGGAATTTTGAGATGTTTGGCGTTGAAGAGAAGACATTATCTGCTGCGAGAGTTTTTTTCATACTCTTGTAGCTAGAGATAAGAAACAGTTGTGTTTTTATATTTTCTACCATCAGCCAAAACAAAGATCACACTAAAAGAGTGTTGCTGCACTTTCAATTGATTACTTAATTTGCTTGCATTATGCCTCTATATGAAGAGGTCTTTGACAGACATAAGAATAACAGCTTTTCTATTTTAAGAAGTTCATGACAACTTCCAAGATAGTACAAATGGACAAACAAAAAATAATGCAAAACAGAAATACTAGATATGGACTTCCAACATTCGTTAATTTATTCCACTAGCTATTAGAATATCCATTACTCCTAAATTTTGTTTGAAATGTTTGAAGGTCTTCTTTGTTAGTGCCTTCGTGAAGATGTCTGTTAATTAATCTTCAGATCTGTAGAATGTTAATTTGATTCCATCATCTTCAACCAAATCTCTTATGAAGTGTTAACGAATCTATATGTGGCTACTTCATGCATGAAACACTAGATTCTTTGTCAATGCTATTGAAGACATGTTATCACAAAATATGATTGTGTCATCTATTTGTTTCTTCTTCAAATCTGCTAAGACTCTCCTTAGTCAAATAGCTTGACATGCTGCTGCATTTGCTGCAATGTATTTAGCTTCTGCTATGGAAAGAGAAACTATGGGTTGCTTCTTGGATGCCCAAGAAATAGCTCATAAACCCATGCGAAACACATAACCAGAGGTGTTTCTTCTGTCATATACACCTATGTTGCAAGAAACGAGAAACGTGACGACAACGAAAACATGACAAGAAACATCATCGAAAAAGGTTGTGTATAAGAAACAAAATTTATATTTTACATATAATTTATATTTTTATTTTTAAAATATTTATATTTAAATATATTTTAATTTTTAATCTATTGATTTTATCTTTTTTATTATTAATATTTTATTTTTAACTCATTTTTAATATATATATATATATATATATATATATTAAATAAATCCACAATTCTAAAAAAGGAAACAAAAATTAAGAAAGGGAAAAATTAAAAAAAATTACAAAATCTGTAGAAACGTAGAAACAGCCGTTTCCATGCCATTGTCATTTCCTATCATTATTACACATTACGGCCTATTTTCATCATATTTCTTGCTATTGAGATATAAACTACCTACCCAATCACTATTTGTATGGCCAACTAGATCAACATCACTTGATGCAGTATAAAGAATGTTATAGTTCTTGTTTCTATTGACATATCTTAGAATTCTTTGTTTGACAATGTGTATCCTTAGGTGTTTCTATAAATCTAGAAATCAAACTTACTGCATACACTATATCAGGGCTAGATGTTGTCAAATACATGAGGTTACCTACCATGCTTTTATATAAGGTTGAATTCACCTCATCTCTGCAATCTTCCTTACTCAACTTGAGACTTGTAGTGGTTGGGGTTGACACAGTGTTACTGTTCAACATTTTGAACCTCTTTAAGATTTGAGAAGCATACTTTGATTGAGAGATGAATATTACATAATCCATCTATTGTACTTCTATACCAAGAAAATATCTTAACAAACCCAAGTCTTTCATTTCAAATTCCCTTTTCATTGCTTCTTTGAACTCACCGATAAAAGCATCATCATTTCATGTGAAGATCAAATCATCTACATATAACATAGAAATCAAAATGTTATTATGGATCTCCTTAATGTAAAGTGTGGGCTCATTACTACTTTTGTTAAAACCATTTGTAGTGAAGTATGATTCAATTCTACTATACCAAGTCCTTGGTGCTTCCTTAAGCCCATAGAGTGTTTTTTTGAACCAATAAACCTTGTTTTCTTTTTTTGGTACATCATATCTAGGTGGTTGATCAACATAGACTTCTTATTTGAGTACTTCATTTAGGAAGGAAGATTTCACATCCATTTGATATAACTTTCACTTGTACTGGGTAGTTATTGTTATGACAACCCACATGGTTTCCATTCTTGAAATAGGAGCATAAGTCTCATCATAATCTCTATCAGGTTGTTGTTTGTATCTTTGAACAACCAACCTTGCTTTGTACCTATCAATTTTTGCTTATGTTTTGCTCTTGGCCTTATAGACCCACTCCACTCCAATCACTTGTTTACCCTTAGGTAAATCAACTAACTCTCATGTCTTGTTTCTTTCTATTGCATCTATTTCCTCATTCATGGCTTTCCACCATTTTTCTTCTTTTACTACTTCCAAAAAAATATAGGTTCATCTAGAGAAAATAAAGAAAAATTCAAATTTTCATCATCATACTAGGAGTCACCTTAGATTTCCCTCAAGCTCCTTGTCTTTCTAGGCATAAGAGAAGCAAGAGTTAGATCTAAAATGCTATTAGAGTTGCTTGATTGAAGAAAATGTTGTGAAGGTGACGGAGGTGTTATTGATGGTTCACTTTACTGATCTATAACTTTTTCAATTTGAGCATCTTCATTTCCATCATCTATGAATATCAATTCTGAGATCCCTGATGCAATGTCAATAGTGCCATCCCATGATTCATTTTCAATGAATTAGACATCCCAACTAATCATAACCTTCTTTGTAATAAGGTTGAACAATTTGTATGCTTTATTGTCTTCACAATAACCAATAATGATACACTTTTCTCCTTTATCATCAAATTTATGCCTCTTTTCCTTTGGCACATGTGTGTATGCCACACAACCAGATATTCTTAGATGCTCAATACTATACCTTCTATTTGTCCATATTTCTTATGGAGTCCTATTTTGAATAGCCGTTTTGGGAAACCTATTCAACAAATACACTATTGTTGTTATAACTTCACCACAATATTTTTTTGAAAGTCCTTTAGCTTTCAACATGCTTGCAGCCATCTCTTGGATGGTCCTATTTTTCCTTTTTGCCACTCCATTTTGCTATGGAGTGTATATAGTTGTGAACTACTTTTCAGTTCCTTCATTCTTACAAAAATTTAAGAATTCTTTAGAAACATACTCTCCACCTCTGTCTAATCTCAGGGCCTTGGTGAAATTCCACTCTATTTTTCAACCAATGCCTTAAACCATCTAAAATTCTCAAAATTCTTAGACTTATTCTTTAGAAAATAAATCCAATTTTTTCTACTATAATCATCTATGAAAGTTAATATTTATGCATTCTTAGAGTGGGTGAAATTTTTCATTAGGCCACATAAATCTAAGTGCACCAATTCCAAAGGTAATTTTCCCCTTCTAGACATCCTTGATTCAAAAGGTTACCTATGTTGTTTCCCTAGTATGCATGACTCACATTTTCTTTCAGGTTATACTATCCTTGGTAGACCGATATCCATATTCTTCTTAGATAAAATATCTAATCCACAAAATCCACCTACCTTTGAAATTGTCCTGAGCTTTGAAGGCTTACTCTAGGGAAGAAGGTCTGGATCTATTCAACCAATGTTCATGGGTTTGATGAGAACCCATCAATTCATTCACTGCCATCCTTGAGAGTTTTTTGGCCTCCTCAAGAGCTATGACAATTGGATCATATCTCATAGGCAAACTCTTAAAATTCTTTTCAATCATCCTTTAGTCATCTATAATTTCACTATTAACTCTTAACTGATTTGTTAAGTTAGAGATTCTAATTTGAAACTCAGAAATAGACTCATTTTCATTCATTTAAAATGTTTCAAATTCTCTTCTAAGCATTTGGATTTTAACTAACTATGCCTTAACGATACCTTAGTAGGAATTTTGAAGGATATCCCATGCTTTTTTACATAATTTATTGCTATAATTTTTGGATATATGGCTTCTACCATTGCTATCTCAATTAGATTTAATGCTTTAGCATCTTTCCTTCGATTCTCCTTCAATTGGGTCTTTAGGGAATTTGTAAATTCATTGTACATAGCTTGATTGGTCATATTTATGAAACCTATGATCACGCACTTCCATAAATCATTTACCACCAAAATCTTCATCATCTTCTTTGCCTAAATGTCATAATTTTTTCTGTCAAGTGTAGGCAGATGCTACTAAATATTCTTGTTTGATCTAGCCATATTGTGGATATGACCAATTTGATGATAACAATGAAGAAAATGCTTTATCCTCTAGGTTTAGTATTTTGTGTGCTGGTTGGGCACTTTTCATTTCCACTATGATGGTAGATAAATAATTTGACCAAATGCATACAAAATGATAGTCTTCACATAGAATATTACAATGATCTATTATAATATGATAATATCTGATATAAAAATAATAGATCACAATGATCTATTATCATATGAGTCAATCCTAAAAGAAGAGGATGAAGATGTATTAATTACAATAGTTTATTCTATCTTATCTACTGCAACAACAATCTCTTATTTGATAGTTATGATCTCTCCCATGATTTATTCCTTCCTAAGTAGTTGCACTTATGTGTGCAGGCAATGATCTCTTTTTTTAATTAAAATGCTTCTACTTCTTTGTGGACTACATTACTTCTACCCAAAAAATAGTGATCTCTATCATTTTTTTTCATATATGTTTCTCCTTCTAAAAGGTCCATAACTTTACTGGTAAGTCTCCTTTAGACTGAGTGGTCAGATCTCCTTCAAATGCTTCTCCATGAGCTATTGAGTGCTCTCTTCTTCTTGATAGTAATGATCTCTTTTGATCTTCCATTGATAACACCAAACAACTACTTTTGCAATTCTATTCTTCCCTCCAACTATGCTCTCTAATGCCAGGCTATTAAGCTCACTTTCCACGTCGCTAAGTTGGCTTAGTTGAGCACTAGCTACACTTTCTTTGGCAGTGGATGACTCTGGCTCTTCAACGATCTTTTTGGGCTACTCTTTCTCCTTTCTAGATCATCAAGTTATTCACTCATTCAACTCTGATACCATATTATCAACCAAAATAGAGATCAAACTAAAATAGTATTGTTGCACTTTAAATTAATTGATTAATTTTCTTACATTGTGCCTTTATATGAAGAGGTCTTTAACATACATAAGAATAACAACTTTTCTATTTTAAGAAGTTTATGACAACTTATAAGATGATATAATGGATAAACAGAAAATAATGTAAAATAAAAATAGATATGGAATAATTATGACTTCTAAGAAAAACATATTAAAATATAAGTATTTTTTATTTCTACCTAACACCATAGCTAGCTATGGAACTTGACAGTTGTAGCCATTAAATGTATTTTTTTTTAATTTTGAAATTTGGACTATCATTTAGAGTTGGGTGTTGGAATGGGTGTTAGGTAAGTTTGTCATAAAGAGACAAAGAAAAATAGAATGAAATTTAGAATGCATTCAATGTAGAATTAGCATAGAGAAAACATAGTAACAACCTGTAGGAGTGTATAGCAGGGAAAAGAACAGGGGAGAGTAAAGATGTAGCAGCAAGATATTGGAAATTCGAAGCTTGTAAAAAAAAGTGAGCATGGAAATATATTTCAACATATCAGATCTATAGAGAAGACCATCAGTCCATAGGAAAGAGGAAAAAGTAGCATAAAAGTGAATGACCTATAGACTGTGAGGAGGACACAATAGAATAGGGGGAATATAGAGCAACAATCAAGGAAAGTTGTTAAATGTATTTCTTTGTAAAATTTTATTTTGTAAGAACAATAAATATATGATCTAGTTTATGTAATAGGAGGTTTGAAACATTTTAATAGATATAAATTTTCCATTTACTACCATACTCTCTCCTCCCCTATTTCAATTTTTATTTGCTACCCACTTGGGCCTTTCAAATTTGGTATAATTTTTTTGACATGTAATTTTGGTATAATCTCTCTCTTCCATAGCCATTAGAGATTTAAGAATTTTTCAACAACTAGTATCAAAGTAGCTAGGCTATGAATCTATTTAGACATGGCAGCAAGAAGTTTAGGGTCATGGTAGCAATCCCCTATATTTAATGGGAAAAACTATGATGTGTGGAGCATCAAAATAAAAACTATAATCAACTCTCAAGAGCTATGAGAATTTGTTGAGGTTGGGAATAATGAGGTTTCAGATATGATATCCTTCAATGTATTAACTCAAGCACAAAGGAATGTGCTAAAAGGGAATAGGAGAAAGGATGCCAAGGCACTCGTCTATATACAAATGGCAATGGCTGATACAATCTTTTCTAGGATAGTATTAGCTATCCATTCCAAGCAATCATGGGACATTTTGAAAAATAACTATCAAGGGAGTGACAAGGTGAAATTTATCAAATTTTATATCTTAAAAAGAGACTTTGACACCATATAAATGAAGGAGAATGAGTCTATCAATGACTTCTTCACAAGAACAATAAATATTGTAAATCATATTAACACATGTGATGATAATCTTGAATATCATAAGATCATTGAGAAGGTGTTGAGGATCCTTCCATTTGGATTTGAATCTATATTGGTTGCAATAGGAGAGTCAAAGGATTTGAGGCAAATGGTGGTGGATGAGTTAATGGGTTCTTTACAAACCCATGAACAAAGGTTGAATAGGTCAGCCACCTCCTCCCATGAACAAGCATTTGAGACCAATGTGAATGTGAAAGGGGGAGAGGACCAAACAATATAGGAAGAGAAATAAATTCTAGCAGTCAAGAAAGTGAAAGACATAGCCATCAAGAGTCACATGCAAGAGGAAGAGGAAGGAACAACAACACTTATAAAGGAGGTTCTACACAAAGGTATGATAAATCTAACATCCAATGTTATTATTGAAAAAGGTATAGACATTATGCTAGTGAGTGTAGAAAGGAAGAGTATGACATGAATAAGCAAAATTTAAATTTCACTCATACACAAGAGGCTGAAGATAATAGGAATGAGAAAGGTGGAAGTTTGTTTATAACATGTAACATTGTTGAGTAAAGTGGCAAAGAGACATGGTACTTGGATAGTGGTTGTAGAAACCACATTAGTGAGAACAAAAAGATGTTCACCCACATAGATGAAACAATAAAATCAGAGGTGAATATGGTAAACAATGATAATGTTTTTATCATGGGTAAAGGTAGCATTTTTATTGCATTAAGCAAGGTGACAAAAGGCAGATTCATGATGTTTACTATGTACTCAGGTTGAAGCACAACCTTATTAGCATTGGCTAGCTTGTCCAAAATGGGAAAGAAATTAAGCTTGAGAATGATGAATGTATTATTTTTTATAGGAGTGGTTGCAATTGGTATATTTCAGTAATCAAGATGACAAGTAATCAAATGTTTCCATTGAGAATGCAAAGTGACCTCACAGTAGCATTTAAAACTATGCTAGTAGATGAGTATACTCTTTAGCATCTTAGGCATGGGAATTTGCGATTTGGATGGTTGAAACTTCTTCACAATAAGAACATGGTGAAAGGGCTACCTTGTATATAAAAACCAAACAAGGTTTGTGAAGGATGCATATTGGGGAAGTAACATAGGAGTGCATTTTTTGTGGGTAAAGCATGGAGAGCTAGAGCTCCTTTTGAATTGATACATTTACACTTTTGTAGTATAATAAAGACCCCATTATTATCCAAGAATGTCTATTTATTGACATTCATAGATGATTATATCCAAAAAATATGGGTGTACTTGAAGAAAAAATCAAAAACATTTGGGACCTTCAAACAATTCAAGGCCATGGTGGAGAAGCAAACTAGCCACTACATCAATATTTTGAGGACAGATAGAGGGGGAGTGTATATCTTGAATGAGTTGATGAATTTTTGCAATGATCATGGCATAAATAATAAATTTATAGCTAGGTATACGCCATAGTAAAATGGTTTGGTCGAGAGGAAGAATAGGACCATCCAAGAGATGGTAAGGAACATACTAAAGGTAAAAAGTTTGCCTAATGATTTTTGGGTTGAGGTTGTAGTAATAACCATGTATTTATTGAATATATGTCCAACAAAGAGTTTAAGGGATTTGATCCCTTAAGAAGCATGGAATAGCTAGAAGCCAAGTGTAGAAAACCTTAGGGTGTTCAATTGTGTAGCATACACACACATGCCCAAGCAAAAAAGGACAACATGGGATGACAAAGGTGAGAAATGCATATTCATAGGGTATAGTGACTGGTCAAAAGCATAGCATTTGTACAATCCCATCACTAAAGAGGTCATAATCAGCTAGCATGTTTAGTTCATTGAGTATGAAGCTTGAGAAGAGAGACAAGAAGAAGAGTGTGTGGAAACAAGGGCTAGTTGACCCTTTATTGAATCTAAAACAATAGGTGGTACAACAACCAATGCACCAATTTGGAATCTTATTTCACATATGGATAATTCATCTAATGGCAGCAACCATCATGGAGGTCAAGGAGTTATTCAAGAGTCAACATCATCCTCCTCCAACTCAAATCAATGCCAAGCAAAGACAAGGATCTTGAAAGAAGTCTATGAATAGTTAAGGTATGAAGAAATTCAAGATAAAACTATGAATTATTCTTTGTTTTTATCTCTAATCCTATATACTTTGAAGAAGTAGTCAAACACAGAAATTTGTGTGAGGCAATGGATGAAGAGATGCACGCCATAGAGAGACATGAGACTTGGGAGTTAGTTGACCTACTAAAAGTAAAAGAGGTCATAGGAGTTAAGTGGGTGTTCAAAACAAAAAGTACTCTTGAAGGCAAGATAAAGAGGAATAAGGCAAGGCTAGTGGTGAAGGGATATAATCAAAGGCCCAAATGTGATTACAATGAAATGCTTACACCTGTAGGAAAGCTAAAAATGGTAAGGACAATCATAGCCATTATTGCCCAACACAAGTGGCAGGTTCATCAAATAGATGTGAAGTTAGCATTTTTTGAGTGGAGTCCTAGAAAAAGAGGTCTATGTTGGAAAACCACCCACATATTAGATTCTCAAGCATGATAACAAAGTGTGTAGGCTAAAATTGTCATTGTATGGACTCAAGCAAGCCCTAAGAGCATGATACAATTGTATAGACTCATACTTATTGAGCAACGACTTTGAAAAAAGTGCAAGTGAGCCCACACTACACATCAAAACATGAAAAGAAAGTATTGTATGTGGATTATCTAATATTCACTAGTAATGTAATTCAATCCATTAAAGAATTCAAAATAGCCATGAAAAATGAATTTGAGATGACTGATTTGGGGTTCATGAAGTATTTTCTTGAATAGAGGTCAAAAAAATGGATGAAGGCATATTCATATGCCAAACTAAGTAGCAAATGAGATTTTGGAAAGTTTAAAGATGCTAGACAATAATCCTATATTCACTCCAGCTGAGATAATTTTTGAGTTGTACAAAGATGATTGTAGTAGCAATGTAGACCCCACACACTATAAGAGCCTAGTGGGAAGCCTAATGTATTTGACTAAAACTAAGCTGGATATCATGTATGGAGTTAGCCTTATATCAATATTTATGAATATGCCAAAAGAGACACATTAAAAATCAGGCAAGAGGATATTGAGGTACGTGAATGGAACAAGGGAGTATGGATTTTTTTATGCAGTAGCAAATGAGTTTTAGCTTGTTGGTTACATAGATAGTGATTAGGAAGGTAGCCTTGATGATCAAAAGAGCACTTTGAGGTATGTGTTCCATCTTGGGTTAGGAGCCATATCTTGGGATTCAAAGAAACAACTAATAGTATCACTCTCTACAGCTAAAGTGAAGTATATAGCAGTCAATGTAACAACATACTAGGCTATATGATTGAGAAGGATACTTTTTGATTTGCATGAGGAGAAACAAGGATATTTTATTGTCTATTGTGACAATGTATCACCCATAGAATTATCAAATAACCCTATTTTTCATGATAGGAGCAAGCATATTTCAATAAATTATCACTTTATTTGAGAGATAGTTAAAAATCGTGTCATAGAACATAATTTTTATAAGTCTAATTAGCAACTAGTTGATATTTTTAATAAGTCATTGTCTAAATAAACTTTCATGCATTTAAGAGGAATATTAGAGGTCATTAATGCTGCAACATTAGGCATACAAAGTTTTATGGTAGCTCTAGACTCTTATAACATAAGTACAAACTCAAACAACACAGCTCTGAACTCCTACAACATAGCTACAAATTTCAACAGACCAACTATGAATTCCAATCCATATATAGATTTTGTTAGGGTAGATATGGATTTCAATAGGCCAACTACAAATTACATTCTAATTATATATTTTGGTAGGGTAGCTAAGAATTTCAATAGTCTAGCTACAGACTCTATCAATAGAGATGTGAACTTTCGTAACAAAGCTCTAGACACGCATAAAAGAGATACAGAAGTATTTGGGAAGCTAAAGTGAAGTTATAAGGAGGTTTTGAAGACTGAGAAAAGTCTAGCTGGCCATTGTAGGAAAGTCAAAAAGAAGGGGGAGTGTTAAAATACTATTATTTGTTATTTCTCACTAACACCACAACCAACTATGAAAATTGATAACTATAGCCATTAAGTGCATTTTTTTTCTTAATTTTGAAATTTGGACTATGATTTACAGTTGGGTGGCAGAATGGGTATCAGACAATTTTGTGATAAAGAGATAAAGAAAAAGAGAATGAAATGTAGAATGTATTCAATGCAGTAGCAACATAGAGAGAACAAAATAATGTATAGGATTGTAAAGCAAGGAAAATAGTAGGGGAGAGTAAAAATGTAGAAGTAGAATATTGAAAAGCAACAACTTGTAAAATAAGTGAGAAGGGGAATATATTTGAATAGAGTAGAGCATAGAAAAGACTAGCAGTCCATAGCAAAGAGGAGAGAGTAGCAGAAAAGTGAATGCAATGTAGCCTAAGAGGACCACATAATAGAATAGGGGAGAAATGGAGTCATAGTTAAGGAAAGTTATTAAATGTTTTTCTTTGTGAAATTTTATTTTGTAAAATCAACAACTATATGATCTAGTTTATGTAATAGGAGGTTTGAAACATTTTAATATATATAAATTTGCCATTTTTTGCCATACTCTATTGTCCCCTATTTCAATTTTTTTTTTGTCTATTTGCTGCCCACTTGGGCCTTTCAAATTTGGTATAATTATTCATGCATATACTTTTGGTATAATCTCTCCCTTACACAACCATTAGAGCTGTAAGCATTTCCAATAAAATAGATGTTTCTCATGCACTGTTGTACTAATGGGAGAGTCTGTATGGCTGATATGATGAACTATTTACATAGATCTCAAGATGAATTCATGGTTATTATATTTTGGACCCTAAAATTTCTCAAGTGCAAATTAGGAGTTGGAATAAATATGTTAAATTAGTTCCTTGTAGAGGCTAAAAATTTAAATAATATAAGGGGGTTTCAAGTGTCTTTTTATAAGGACCATCAAGTTGAGAGTAAATGGATCACTTAACTAATAGAATATTAGTAAAGAGCTAGGCATACGAGTGTTTCAAGTTTATAGTATGAAAATAGGAGAAATATTTTTATAGTGAGGGATTCTAATCCTCTGTTGGATTGTACAGGGGATTTCACATACCTAATTAGTGGGTTTGGAGGCCATCATACTGAGAAGCCTATACATTCTATAATTTTCTAGCTCATATTCTTTCTAAAGTACACAAACAATCATTGTACAATGCCTAGTTACACTATCAACTAGCTATGTAATGATAGATAGGTTTTGGAGTAATAAATTAATTAAATCTTGTAAATTCATGATCATTAGGAT
Source organism: Torreya grandis (assembly GCA_037957365.1). Lineage (NCBI taxonomy): Eukaryota > Viridiplantae > Streptophyta > Pinopsida > Cupressales > Taxaceae > Torreya > Torreya grandis. Next base: position 904,548 of record JARHVA010002599.1, read on the forward strand.
GAAGAAATCTTTCAAAAATATCTATAAATTAAAATATTGATAATGATGCACTTTCAACAACCCACAATCTTTACTAAGGCTGAAAAAATCCCTGTAAATACATAGCCCTACCTTGTTGCATCATCAACACTATGTTTTTGATTTCACTTATTGTGTTGCACCTAAAATCATATGAGATTTGATTATCACATTATCTCATTGAAATTGAAATAATTTATTTTGGGATGGCCTACAAGGAGGTTGGTTACTGAGGTGTTTGCAATAAAACTTGGATTTTTGAGCTTCACCAACTCCCTCTCGCACTAGCAAATTGGCATATGCAAGAGCACAAACAAGATTCTATGATAAGGTTGAAGATTTTGTGGTTGGTGGAGTAAGGTATTTGGGAAGAAGATGTTGGAAATTCACATAATTTTGTGATCTCCAATACAAGGATTTACAAAAATATTATAAGTGTGGATTAAAAGTGAGGTGAATAACACTATCAATAATATCAAGGAATGGACAACTGACTTTGTATGATATAGTCAAGCCATGAGAACCAAAAATAAGTTTCTATAATGAAAGTGCAATGGATTAATATATGTTGTAAGAAATGAGAAATGAGAAACTGTAACCACAACAAAAATGTGACGATCATAAAAAAAATTACAAATAAGAAACAATATATAAATATAAATATATATTTATTTTTCAATAGATCTTAATATATAAATATAAATATATATTTATTTTTCAATAGATCTTAATATTGTTAATAGTATAAAAATAATTTTATATAAAAATATGATACATTATTATAATATTATTTTATTAAATTATATTGAAAATGCATTATATTATCTCAAAGTATAGTAATGTAATATAATATTATCTCAATATAGTATTATATATTGTTTTATATTATATATAAGTTACTATATTCAAATACTACTTGTTACTATATTGAAATATAATCCCAAATCTGTCAACTCGTATTATATATTATTTTCAATATATAACACCATGAAATATATTATATTATAAGATATTATATATATATATATATATATATATATATATATATATATATATATATATATATTGGAAAATATTTAATATTATCTCTATTAAGAAAACATGTGAGTCTGAGAATTGAGATAGATTACTTAGCTGACCAAATCTATCAAAGATTAATGCTTGGTAGGTATTAATGCCTGCTACTTCACTTCTCAGTCTATTTTTGTTATTTGTCCCTTTATAATTTTCTTTTTCCAATTGGGTAAATTTTGACCTAACAAGATTGATAAATGAAAATTACAAATATAAAATATTTACCCTAATTGACCCTTCATTAATAGATGTAGAAGATATTATAATTTTAACGTTGCATTGAATGAGTACCTTGTAGCATTGTATAAAATCTATTTTTACCTATTTGTTTATTTATTTTAATTAAACTGGCTTGGATGATCCAAAAGGAATTCATTTATTAAATTGTACATATAATGTAGAAGTTGAAATCATGAGGCATTAAATTTGGAGTTGTAGACAACACTTGGCATGGGACAGAGGGAATTACAAAACATGGATTGGTATATTTCAGTTGGTGGTCATTAGCTAAGGGTCTTTATTCTTTGTAAAATATACTATTTATGGATTCGATTTGTTTCCCAGTAAATTGGTCACATTCCCTAGATTTTCATTGAGAAGATAGAATAGAAATTTAACACTGATGTTTAAACCTTGAAATGTCTCTACCCATCACCAGAAATGTTTCAAGATATCTTGAAACATTGAGTGGCCAAGGGAAACACAATGGGTGCTTCAAAAATGCTCGTTCACATTGTCATTCATGTTTCCCACATTTTGAAGTGCAACAACCCCTATCCATTGCATTTTTGGCAATAGAGATTAATCCACATCTAAACCTAATGGTTGTTGGTGGCCAAGAGAATTGACCTCCACCATTTGTAGGAAATCATGTTTGAAAGAATGGCATAGTTAATAGATAGTCTCTAATCACATAATGACACCACTTTTGAAACAATATAAATGGAAGATCTAACATCATACTAAGATATGTTAAAATAATACATACTAAATATAATAATCAGCTACTCAAGAAAATAAAATAATATTATATATCTACTCAGAAATGAGTGAACAACAAAGACTCAAAAGAAGGACCTTTTTATTTATAATTAATGAATTGTTGTTCATTATCATAATATATAACAATAAGGAAAATTATAATAATGAGTTTAACAAATGATGTAATAAGAGTTAACAAATAGTTTTAAAGAATACTACCCATAGTTTAATCTAAATAATAAATCTTATGCATCTAAATGCATGGAGTAAATAGTAGTCTATAAATAAATAATTAAAAATAAATATCATGCAATTGATTGCTAACTAATCATTGACAATGCATGTAGAACATCTTCTTCAATCACCCCCTAGATGATCAATGGGGATGATACCTAATTGATGTCCTAAAGCAACAAAACTAGATATAATAAGAGCTTTGGTAAAAATATTAGCTACTTGGTGAGATGTAGCATATAACTACAATTCCACTTACCCATCTTGAACCAAATCTTGAATGAAATGATGTCATATCTATAGGTGTTTTGATCTAGCATGAAATATAGGATTCTTTGTCACGGCAATAGTGCTACTATTATTAAAAAAAAGTGTAGTTGGATGTTCCTAAATCAAGTGTAAATCTTCCAATATATTTTGAATCCATATTGCTTGACAACTTATTCTTATTGTTACAATATAATTTACTTCTACTAAATATAGAGCCATGGTTGCCTATTTTTTACTACTCCAAGATATAACTCCAGAACCAAGTGAGAATACATAACTAGACGTATATTTTCTATCATCAATTGAACCAGCCAATCAGAATCTATGTAGCTAACTAGTTCAAAATTTTTAATGGAAGAATAATGAATGTCAAAATTTTGTGTACCACTTACATACCATAGGATTCTTTTTGTACCACACCAATGAGACTCATGCATATCATGCATGAATCGAGAAATTAAACTCACAACATACATAATGCTAGGTCTTTTTGTAGTGAGGTAGATGAGGCTCCCAATCAAACTTTTGTATAAAGTAGCATCCACTTCGGAATTTGCATCTTCCTTGGTTAATTTCTCACCAAAGGCTATGGTATTTGCAACTACTATGCATGCCTTCATTCTAAAACTTTTCATTTAATCAACTACACACATTTTTTGACAAATGAACATACCTATTTATTGTTATTTCACTTACACACAAGAAAATAATGTATGAGTCCCATATCTGACATTTCAAATTCTTTTTTCATTTTCGCCTAAAACTTCTCCATGAGAGTTTTAATATTACCTATATAACTAAGATCATCAACATAAAGACAAAAAATGAAACTATCATTACTTATTTGTTGGACATACATGGTTGGCTTTGAATGTCTTCTATTAAATCCCTTATTCAAGAAATAATTATCAATCTTTGCATACTAGGCATTAGGAGCTTGTTTCAATCCATAGAGAGATTTTTTTAACTTGTAAATCAATTGTTCTTTACCTATAATTTTATATCCCATGGGTTGTTCCACATAGACTTCCTCATCTATATAACCATTAAGGAATATTGGATTTAAATCCATCTAATATACTAGCCACTTCTATTGTATAGAAATAGCCAAAAAAAATTGAGCGTATCTAGTCTTTCAACTGGAGTAAAAGTTTATGAATAATCTACTCTAGTTGTTTGTGCAAATACCTTAGTAATTAGTCTTGCCTTATGTCTTCACACAGAACCATTAGCATAATATTTCACCTTATATATCTATTTGATGCCAATCCAATGTTTGTGTTTTGGAAGTTTCACTAATTCCCATATATTATTTTTATCAATTGCTTGCATCTCACCATTCATAGCATAAATCCATATTATTTTTTTCACTAATTCTTCATATATAGAGGGTTCGACTTGAATTATACTTAAAAATTAAAATTAGCAACTTGATTCACATTACTCATTTGATAAATTTCATTTAAACTCCATACATTTCTTGAATAACTTGGACTTGATGTTGCACTTGAACTATCTCCTAAACGTGTGCTAGTAGATGAACCTAGTGAACCTGATTTTGGAGAGCTCAAACTTGAGCTACTATTGGGGCTTGAAATTCCACTTGAGGTTATGGGGAGAGGAGGAACACTTCCATCTTTTATGTGCATCATTATTGGTGTTTCTTGTTGTGCACATTTTTTCATTGCAATTCTCCCCCTTCATCAAAAACCACATCCCAACTAACAATCCATTTCTTTGTGTCAGGATTATAGAATCTATATCATTTAATTGCATCATAATATCCCATAAATATACAATGTTAGTATTTTTCATCCAACTTCTTCTACTTCTAAACTTGAATATAAATATATACATGACAACCAAATACATGGAGATGAGCCATTGAAGGCTTGTGACCACTCCAAGCTTCTTTTAGAGTGATGTTGTGAACTAATTTTGTGGGACATCAATTAAAGATGTATATTTTTGTTTCCACTGCTTCTCCCCAATAATAATTTAGAAGATTTTTTTAATACAACATAATTCATGCCATTTTCATAATGGTACGATTATTTCTTTCTACAATACCATTTTGCTAGGGGGTATAGGCTATAATAAGTTGACTCTTGGTGCCATTTTTGTTACAAAAATCAAAAAAATCTTTGGAAGTCAATTTTCACCCTCTATCTATTCTGAGTATTTTGAGATAATACTCTCTTCATTTTTTATATATAGCATTAAATTTTTTGAAGCAATCTAAAGCTTTGTATTTATTCTTAATAAATTAAATCCATGTGTGGTGAGAAAAATCATCAATAAAAGTAAAAAATTAAAGATTCTTACCCAAATATTCCTCTGGCATAACACCGCAAATGTCAGCGTGTACAAGCTCTAGAGGAGATTTTGATCTCCAAGATTTGTTCATCAGAAAACTATCTTGATGCTACTTTCCAAGTGCACACCTTAAACAAAGTTCTTTTGCATAAATTGTTGAAAGTCCTCTCACTATGTTCTTCTTTTGAAGTAAATTTAATCCCTAAAAATCTAGATGACCATAACATTGATGTCATAACCATGAATCATCTTTGGGTGCTTTGAATGCATGCATAGTATTAGAAGGCAATGTGATAGAAAATAGCGTGTTCTCTATCATGGAAACCTTTGCTACAAGATGATAATTCACTGATTTGTCAAATATTTTGCAGCAATTGCCTTCAAACACAATTTTATAATTTTTTTGTTACAAGTTGTCCAATACTTAAAAGGTTATGTTATAATTTGGGCACATGTAAAGTATCATGAATATAAGTATTTTATCCTTTCTTAGTTTTTATAGCAATTATTCATTTTCCCATCACATTAGCATCTTTATCAACACTAAATTTTACTTGACTTTTTATAAATGCATGTAATTTGACAAAGAGATCAGATTTACTTGTCATAAGATTAGAGAAACCATTATCCAATAACCACACATCTTTTGATTTCATTTCAATAAATTACATGTGAAGAAGGTGGAGTGCTTGGGATCTTAAAAAGACTCTTTATTATAGTTGGATCTTGACTTGTTCAAGTTAGAATTTTTCTTTCTACACTCAAATTCATAATGTCCATAATGTTCACAATATTTACACTAGATGTTTATCTGATCCACAACACTTCTACCTCTTCCTCTTCCTCTTCCTCTTCCTCTATCACATCCTCTATTATTGGAAGGATCCCCTTGAAATTTATTTGTTTCAGAAAAAGGAGTTGTATATTTGTCTTCAACATTCATTGTAAACTAGAAATCTTATAATAAACTCTTCATAGAATGTTGCATACGCTCCTCAAGAGATTGTAAATAGTCAACCAACTCTACCACTTTGAAGGTGGTGATATTTTTACTTTATTGAAAGGATATCACCATTGCATTGAATTTAGGAGGAAGATATCTCATCATATTCTCTATAATCACATCCACTTGTGTTCTAAGTTGATTCACAACACCTTGAGTCCTAGTAATAACATATTGAATAGACTCAGCTTCTTTCATCCTTAAATTTTCAAAATTTCTTATTAAGGTTTAAAGTTTTACCAATCTAATTTTGTCATAACCTTGGTATGCAATTTTTAAAGCCTCCCATGCATCCTTTGATTTTGTCATGTTAGAAATACAAGTAAAAATTGAAATATCTAATGCATATTGGATAACAAATAGTGCTTGACTGTCCTTATTTTTATCTTCTTTCAACTAAGTTCATTGCTTTAATATCAATACATTTAGAGGATTCTAATATATGGGTTTTATGTATCCCACTACCACTAATTCCCAAATATATTGGGATAATAGTAGGGTATTCATATTAATACTCCAATAATCATAGTTGTCTCCTATAAATAATAGACATTGGAATGGAAATTTGTTGTCATTTGCCATTTTGGAGATAATTGATAAGTTGAAATTACTACCTACAAAATTAAATTTATGCAACCTTCTTTGGTACCAATTAAAATGATACAAATGGAAGTTTTAGCACTATAATTAGAGATCTTAAAATAATATAGACTAAATATAATAATCATCTACACAATAAAATAAAATAATGCAATACATCTGCTCAGAAATGAGTGAACAACAAAGACTCAAAAGGACTTTTTTTAATCATCAAATCATTGTTCATTATCATCATATATAACAATAAGGAGCGCTATAATAATGAGTTTAAAAAATGATGTAAAAAGAGTTAATAAACATTTTAAAAGTATATTTCCCATAGTTTAATCTAAATAATAAATTGCATTCATGTTAATGCATGGAGTAAATAGTAGTCTATAAATAGATAATTAAAAATAAACTATCATGCAATCGATTTCTAACTAAGCATTGATCATGCATGTAGAACATCTTCTAAAACTTTTGCCCAATTTACTAGTCTACATAAAATATGAATGAAATCATATTCAATAGTTTGTATGTTCCTAAATAGAGATATCATCACACAAGTTATTACTGTCAACATAGCTAAATGGGGTTTGTCTTCACAAGTAATAAGTTTTGTTGTTTGCTCTGCTTGATCATGTTACATTACATATAATTTTATTAGTTAATGTAGTCATGGTTATATTAAAATACAAACCCTGAGTGTTAGTATTAGTGCAACTACTAGTCAAGATATTTTCCTCCTTAAAAGGTAATTTTGTATTTTCTATCTAGCTCTCTATAACCAAATGGTTTGAAATAGAGAAATACAATACTTTCTATGAAGATCATTTCAGCACATAGTTTAAGTCCTTCATCTTCAACCTACCCAAATAAGTATATACTAGTAGTTGCTCTAAAGGTGCAAGTCATATTGGAAGGGATGTAATTTGTTGTTCGAGTGTAAATCAGTAATTGTAAAGGTGATGATGGAAAATGAGGTTATGTTTATTCATATAATGTAACAATGTATTATATGAAATTCCATTTCACAATAATTTTCAACAATGTTTTTTTCATCTAAACACTATTTATTAATACGTCTTAAGCATAAAAACACTTTCTAATACTGTTATCTACATTACTACTATTTATTAAATATGTTTAATAATATAGTACATTGCTAATAATTACAAAATCAATATATTGTATTATTGTGATATATTAATTATATGAATTATTATATAATATATCATTCTATTATAATTATTAATATAAAATAGAATAATAATATCTACAATAATAATATTTTTATAAAAATAAATTATACATATATATATATATATATATATGCTAATTTTATTTTATAATAATATTTATATAATATAAAATAATATAATATTTAATATATTAAATATTAATACTATATAATATAAAAAAATATTATTATTATAATATACTAATATTATATTATATTATAATGATATTTATACAATATAATATATTAAATATATTACTATTACATTATGTGTGTGTGTATTAACACTGGAGTGTGAACCAGTGTGGGACACAATCGAAGGCTCAGATCCTCATGTAATCTCTCTCTCTCTGTCTCTCTCTCTCTCTCTCTCTCTCTCTCTCTCTCTCTCTCTCTCTCTCTCTCTCTCTCTCTCTCTCTCTCTCACTCTCTCTCTCTCTCTCTCTCACACACACACACACACACACACACACACACACACACACACACACACACATTAAGACTGGAGTGTGAACCAGTTTGGGACATAATCAAAGGCTTAGATTCTCATCTAATATCAAATATATATCAAAAATTAGCAACAACAACCACCACCAGCCTCAAGAATAATCAGTAGTTATTAATGGCTTTAAGAACATAACCAATGGTCACAACCAACCTCATATACCTTTCAAGAGATTTAAACTTAGGTGGGGCTTAAAACAAACAAGCCACTTAACCAACTCACTCATATCTCATTGGCTAAATGTTGGGTAGTGGGTAAGTGAAAGGGTGTCTTAAGTTGACATGTTTTTTCTTTAAAAAAGGGAAAAAATCAACTTGTATGGATTATTTAAGACACCTAAGCTCAAAATTTGAATATGTCATAGAAACATGAATTTAGAATTTTGTGTCTAGTTTTTAAAGTACTATTTATTTTTTTGAAATGTTCAAGTATAATTTGATCAAACATTAGAAATTCAAAGAGTTAATATTGTTTTCTAAAATAATCAAAGTAGGTAGCTTTTCATGTAGTGCATTATTTTTTTAGCATCGTTTAGATTTTTTTAAATCCTTTGTATAAAGTTATATAAGATTGATCTAATTTGCAACTTATATATATATATATATATATATATATATATATATATATTTGTTTTCTTACTAATTTCACAAGTCAATAGACCCTAAAATATGATCAATAATGTATAGTCAAACGTGGTCCCCCCCTTAACTACCACAAAAAATATAAAAAATTAGATTTTTTTGAATGTGTATAGAATTAGGTCTAGTTTGCAAACATATTTGAAAATTTTAGTTTGAATTGACAAATCAAAAGATATATAAAAATAAATATGAAAATGTATAGTTGCGGCATATAGCACTATAAAAAGACTTACTTAGAAGTAAATATAGATAACAATATTAAAATTGTATTATATATATATATATATATATATATATATATATATATATATATATATATATATATATATATATATATATATATTTGTTTTCTTACTAATTTCACAAGTCAATAGACCCTAAAATATGATCAATAATGTATAGTCAAACGTGGTCCCCCCCTTAACTACCACAAAAAATATAAAAAATTAGATTTTTTTGAATGTGTATAGAATTAGGTCTAGTTTGCAAACATATTTGAAAATTTTAGTTTGAATTGACAAATCAAAAGATATATAAAAATAAATATGAAAATGTATAGTTGCGGCATATAGCACTATAAAAAGACTTACTTAGAAGTAAATATAGATAACAATATTAAAATTGTATTATATATATATATATATATATATATATATATATATATAGAGAGAGAGAGAGAGAGAGAGAGAGAGAAAGAGAGAGAGTGTGTAGTAAATGTTTTAGTAATAATTTTTTAATAAATAGTTTGATAAAATTCATAGTGTTTAGCATCGCTGAAGTTGTTTTTTGTTATTTTTAGCCCAAAACATGAATTAAGTTATGTGTTTTTAGGGCCATGTCTCAGGATCGAGATTCCAAGCCATTCTAAAGCCTTCAAGCCTATGTTTTAATTATCAAATATAATAACTATATACATATAATTATCATGTAGACAAAATAGTTTACATGAATTTCATATGCATTTCGCCATCTTATTATTTTATTATAATTTGCTTCAATTACCAAACTTCATGAATGGTCTTAGTAGAATTAAATAGTTGTTAACATTAAATTTTTGTAGATCAAAGAAATGTGAATATATAATTGAGATTACAATATTGATGTCATTGGCTCACCTAAATAAATTTGTGGCTATAGAATGTAATTTTGGGCACAATTAGCCCCAATGTCATCACTAATTGACTCAATTAGTCAATTGGGAAAATAAGTAATCTTATTTGCATTGAATGAGCCCTATGAACATAATTATTACTCTAAAGGATTTTAGGTGGGGTTAAATCTATTATTTTAAGGTTTACATTTTAACTCTTAAGGCTTAGGGTTTATAAGGTTTAGATTTTATGGTAGACCAACCATGAAGGAAATTGAAACCAAATTGAGCTTCTAAAACCCATTTATGATTGTAGAATGTGATTTTGGGATCAATTGGCCCCATATCATCACATATTGAGCTAATTTGTCAATTGGGAAAATCAGTGGTATAATTTGGGTTAAATTGAGACATGTGAACCTAGTTTTGTTAGTCTAAATCTCATTTTATTGGGGTGAAAAATATTCATTTAGGGTTTTAAGAGTTTAAGATTTAGGGTTTAGGGTTTAGATTTTAGGGATTAAGGCACATGTTTTATGTTTTAGCGTATATAACATCCAATCATGAAGGTAATTGGGGCTAAATCAAGCTCTTTGAATGTATTTATGACTAATTAATATGATTTTGGGTTCAATTATCCCCCATATGATCATAGATTAAGTCAATTAGTTAATTGTGGCAATAAGTGATGTGATTTAGGATAAATTGAGGTCTATGAACCTAATTCTTACTCTAAATGATTTTAATTAAGGTTATATCCATTGGTTTAGGGTTTATGTTTATAATTTAGGATTTAAGGTTTAAGATATAGGGTATAAGATTAGGGTTTATGGTCCAATTATGATGTCATATGAGGATAATTTAAATTTTTTGAACCTATTTGTGACTACAGAATATGAATTTAGATATAATTAACCACAACATCATCACAAATAGAGGTAATTAATCAATTGGGATAATAAGTAATGTGATTTGTGCTAAATTGATCTCTATGAACATAACCATTACTCTAAGAGATGTTAAGTTGGGTTAAATTGATTGGTTTAAGATTTAAGGTTTAAAATTTAGGGTTTAGGGATTAGGGCTTCTGGTATATAGGATTTAGGTTTTAGTGTATAAGGTCTAATCGTGAAAGTAATTAGGATTAAATTAAGATATTTTAACCTATTTATGACTATATAATGTGATTTTGGGCTTAATTTATCCCACATCATCATAGATTGAGCCAATTAGTTAATTGGGGCAATAATTGATGCGATTTGGGTTAGCCCTATGAAACTAATTCTTATTCTAAAGGATGTTAATTGGGGAAAAATTGATTGGTTTAGGGTTTATGTAACTTAAAATTTATAGTTTAGGGTTAAAGGTATAGGGTGTAGGGTTTAGGGTTCAATCATGAAGGTAATTGAAGACAATTTGAGTTACCTGAACCTATTTGTGACTATAAAATGTGATTTTGGGCACCATTAGCCCCAAAATCATCATAAATTAAGCTTATCAATTAATTAGGTTAATAATTAATGTGGTTTACACTTTATTGAGCCCTATGAAAAAAATTATTACTCTAAAGTATGTTAAGTGGGGTTTAATTGATTAGTTTGATTTTTAGCCTTTATGACTTAGGGTTTAAAGCTTAGGGATTGTGTTATATAGGGCTTAGGTTTTAAGGTATAAGTTTAATCTCAAAGGAAAATAAGGACAAATTGAGCTCCTCTAACCTATTTGTGACTACATAATGTGATTTTAGGCTCAATTAGCCCCCACATCATCACAAATTCAGCCAATTAGTTAATTGGGGAAATGAGTGATGTGATTTGGTCCAAATTGAGATTTATGAACATAATTATTAATCTAAAGGATGTTAATTAGGGATAAATTAATTGGCTTTGGGTTTAGGTTTTAAAATTTAGGGTTTAGGGTCCAATTACGAAGGTAATTTAGGATAATTTGAGCCGTCTAAACCTATTTATGATGTTTTTTATTTATTTAATTATCCCCCATATCATCAAAAAATTATTTAATTAGTTATTTAGGGTAGTTAGTGGTGTGATTTAGACCAAATTGAGCCATGCAAACTTAAATTTTAGTCTAAGTGATAGTAGTTGGGGCTCAAATGGTTGGTTTGGGATTTAAGAGGTTATCATTTATGGGTTAGGGTTTAATTACTTTGTGTTTATGAATTAGGGGTTAGGTTTGAGGGTATAAGGTGTAAGAGATCAAGGTTTTAGTGTTAAGGTTTTAGGTTTAGCAGTGTTTATGCATACATCTAATACTGTGTATGTGGTATTACCATGTACACAATGTTTTTAGTAGTAAAAATAAAAAAACATGTACCAATATCATTTTTATAGATAAAGACTTGTGTCCCCTACATACCCTACTCTATTTTATTCTATATAATATAGGTCTATTTTTCACTTATTTGATTATGTCCCCACCCTCAAAAGTAAAAAACTTTATCTACTCATGGTTGAATAAAGAGTGAAGATCTATTTTTTAATAGTTTGATCACTATCCCCACTTGGTACTACACATCAATAAATTATATGTTTAATAATGGGATTGTTTTCCCCACCCTCATAATTTGAAAAATTTATGAAATCATGGGCGACAGCTTTTGTAGTAGCAATAAGAAGTTAAAGCAAAAAATGTCTGAGCAAATAGAAGTGCAGAGAGAAAATCAAATGAAATGAATTAAAAAAACATTCAATTAATTATTCTATCCCTAATGAATTGAATTTCATAAATAATGGTGAAACGAACAATGATAGTATACCAAAAATTTTAATTACAATTGTCAATTTTGATAGTATAGAAAATTATAATGCAAGTCCACATTTAACTTTTATGGTTTTTAATTTTAGTGATGATGATAGTGTGCATGATGATGTAAATTTAATGGAAACACTAATTGGTGAAAGTGACAATCAAGAAAACAATATGGGAACACCGTTGAATGAAGAAACTATTAATGAAGAAAATAATATGGAAACACCAAATCAATCAAATTTACCACTAAGAACACCTCTTAAGATTTTAAAAAGAAAACCCATGTATTTAATTGAAATTATTTCAAATATATTGGAAACATCTTGGGTGATTATGTTTCATTTGGTTCAAATACTAAATGTTATAACCATCCTAACTTTGCATTCCTCTTGGCTTATCTAAGGATTTCTATAAACCTTCTTGAAAACATTGAATTGAGGGTTCAAGATTGCATTTGGAATTTGTCTCTATATTATGATAACTTTCTATTTTGATGTCTAAATTACTTTAAAATAGGGCATTTAGCCTCAGAATGTAATTTTACTAGGTGTAAAATGGGAATCTCTTGGTGGAATAATGCCCTCCCCAAATATATCTTTGTTGGAAGTGACTTTGAAAGGAATGTTTGTGAGAAGGACCTAGATGACAAAGACTTAGAGAGGGAAGATCTAGATCCAATCTCAAAAGCAACTGATGTAACTATCTCTAGGGAAGAGGCCTTAGAGACTAAAATACTTATTTCAAGGGCATAAAATCATATGGGTGTACTATTCGAATACAAATCTCAACCCTTAAATTTAATTGAAATATTTTTGCCCATAGACGATGAAGCTATGGACATTAGATAATGGACCAAAGTGCATAAAAACCAAAATTATAGAATAGCAATAGAAGCCTATAATCCTTCCATCATGTCCCTCTACTTAGGAGAGCCATGCATAAGTCTAGTAGAATCTCATTTAAAAGCTACATAAGACACTTCTTCCCCTATTTTTGGTGCCATAAATAACATTTTTGGGCTCTATTGTATGAAGGAAAAACATAAAATTGGCAAAAGGTTTTTAGAAATGTCCCAGCTAATAACAAGGTTGTTTGTGGTAGGTAATTACAACTATATGATTTTACTCTTTTTAAACTATTGGCATAGTGTTTTATTTTTTATGTCTTCTCCAATGTCTTTGATACAAGTGTCCCATTTAATATTAAATTTCACATCTTTCCTTCCTTTGTAACAATCTCTAGGAGCTTCAAAACCCATGACTTTCACCCTATTTAATAAAAAAAAATGATGAATACATTTTGAAACCAATGCCTACACAAATTTTTGAGTGTCATATGAGAAGAAAAGATAAAATAATTTTGCACTTTGAAAAATAAAATGAAACTCAAATATGCTATTTTTTTGTTATATTGATGAAAGTGCATAAGATAACACCAATAATGAATACCTTAGGCCTAAGAGTTCATCTAATATTGATTGTGTAAACAATGCAATTATTGAAAATTTTCATAGTGCATACCATCAAGTAGGTGTGAAGAAACACACCAAATATGGTAATGTTTCTCAATGTATTAGTACAAATTTAATGGTAAGTTTACAAACAAAAAATAATTGATTGATTAGAAAAGTAAGCTGAGCATTGCATATTAAAAAAAACATTGATGAAAGTAATTGGGAAACATATAAGACTTGATTTTTATACTTATAATGACTTGTGGGCATTTTCTGGTAGAATCCTATATAAATAAAAGGCTATACCCGATTATCTATAAGATTTACTTACAAAAAATTGGAATGATAACATAAGGGTATCACATAATATTAGAGATGTAGTGAAAAGAAGACTTTTGGTTCTCATAACTGTGAACTACACCATAAATATTTTTTAGATATGAATCAAATAAATTTTACTCTAAATTTGTTAAAAAATATCTATATATTTATATTACTCCAAGATATTTTCAAATGTCCAAACCCTTTTATGTGAAAATAAATCACACATGCATTACATTTTGTTGTAGGCAACTTGTTGAATTTTCCATGCATTATGATATATTTCATCATGTTCATTATATTTGCATACTGAGTGTGGAGTGGAAGACCTAGGAAAATCGACAAGAGAATTTATTCCATTTATTTTTTGTGAAAGATGAGATGGAATTTTTTTTAAACAAAACATGTTTGGATGAAACTTGTAGCATTTGTGGTGGATTTCCAAAATTGAAAAAATGTACCCATGAGGAGAGTACACACAGAATGTGACAATAACTAGTTAGCTTTAGTAAATATAAATTTGTGACATATCAACTAAAATATGGAAATGAATCTAAAAGGTCCAATATTTTTATGAAACAAATACATGTTTCCAAATTTATGGACAAATTTAGGGAGAAAATTTTATATGAGCATGTAAGGCACACACACAGAACTTGATGAGTAGATGAATAATTTAATTTAAGTAAGAACACCTTCCTGCTTGGTACTATTATTTTATTAATTGACTTTGTGCAACCAAAAAAGAGGTTCAATCACAATACTCCAATTTACTACAGGTTTCCCTTTTTGTGCATATAACATTCATGCATTCACCTAACAATATAGAGCATAATCAAAAAATATTAAGGGAGTACCACTTCTATGTCTGCTATGATCAAACACATTCTTTAGAGTATGTGCAAGGTTATTTCTTAAATTTTTATGGTAATTTGAGTGAAAGGAACATTACTTTCAATCAACATTATATTTGGTCAAATAAATACATGTCACAGTTTAAGAATGCATGGATGTTCTACTGGTTGAGCAGGATACATGTGACCGCTAGTGTACAACATATTTGAAGTTTCACTAAATCAGTCCATATAAAAGGGGAGCATGATGGTTCATGAGCATGTGTCAAAATAATACTTACAAGAGAGGAGTTAGAAGAGTTCATTGATTTGGAATATGGAAAAGACATGGTTGAATGGTGTAATGAAAATATGGTCCATGGTGCTCAACAAAATTCCATTATTCATAGATATTTTTGACTGATGGAGGATGAACAATTAGCAACCTTTGAAGATTGTATGATAGTAATAATATTGAGTGAGTTACACTCATTTAATATCTCAAACATAGGTTTTTAGATGGTTCATATGAGGTGCATGACATGTTTTTTTTCGGCATGCATTGACTTTGTTAAGAACAAATGCAAGTCACAAGAATGGGTGGATGAATGGAGTTGTAAGCCTCTAGTTATAATTGAGCATAGGAGAAATTTGGATGAAAATGGACCTCCTAATAAATCCTAAAAATAAATATTTTATTTTTTATTTTACAAATTATTTAAATACAAATTAAAAAATCATTTAACTACATGAGTTAAGTGGGACCATATATTTATATAATAACTCATAAAAGTATTTCTTCACTATACTTTCTATAATTTTTAAATATTACTTGAGCTTTTTTATCTCTCAAAAATCAAACATAATCTTAAATTTCTAAAAATTACACAATTTAATTTCTTATGTGAGAAAATAATTTTATATATTTTTAACTCACATTTGATTAATATAATGTGTGTTTCTAAATAAATTTAATAGTTATGAAATGTCCCTATAAAATAATATTAATATTTATTATCCACATAACAATATTATTCTTATAAATAATATTTATATATATTATCCACTTAATAATATCTATTGTCCTTATAAATAATATTTATATATAATTCATATAAATAATAATATTTACTAATATACACATACAACCAAAATGATATCCGTTGTTAGTAACATAGCTAAATCATATTATTGCAAAAGTTGTCACACTAACATGCACGGAAATCTTAGATTAGGCAATTAGTCAAATAATATATTGGATTTGGTGGAAGATGGAATATTTTTATAGTTTCCATTTGTCATTTTCATGGGCTTGCCTTAGGCATATTTCCTATTTCATATCTTATATTTAATGTTTTTTTAAGGATTTTTCCAAAATAATCAAGACATCATTTTCACCTCACAAATCTGATTGGAATGATAAGCACATGGATTGGAAGGATAAGACTGACAATTGGAATGATAATGGTCATCTCTAATTAGATCATTTTATTGTCCAAAAGATGATGATTATTTAATCCTTTTTGAGAAAATAGTTATTAAATACTAATAATATTGATAATATTTCCTAACCAATCCAACTTATCCCCATAAAAATTTAATTAACTTATCTTCTACGAATTGGAGAATATGATCTTTCATTTGTGATACGATATTATTTTGGTGATGAATATTTAATCCTTTCTGAGACAATACTTACTAAATACTAAAAATATTGATAATGTTTCCTAACCAATCCAACTTATCCCCATAAAATTTTAATTAACTTATCTTCTACAAATTGGAGAATATGATCTTTCATTTGTGATACGATATTATTTTTGTAAATCGTCTTGTTATAATCAATACATGTGGGTGAATTTATTTAATTGGCCCAATATTAGACATGATCCTGTTATAAGTCATTGTTTGTTCATTATGCTAATATAAATACTTTAGAAATTAAAATTACCAATGTATATACTATGCCTACATGAACATATGTGGCACTTGCAAGAGACACAAATAAGATGTATGCACATTGAAATTTGACATGATTAGTTATCTATGTGACACTAATTATTAGCCTTTTTAAAAAATTTGTGGATGTAGTAACGAATATATATTATCTTGGAAACATTTCACATTGACAAAAAGTTTTAAAATATTGAAAAAATTGATTTTTGTTATATATTTTTTTAAATTAGAAAAAAAAAAACTTTCAAACTTAAAATTATTTTATATAAATGATAATAGTTTTCAAAATTTTATGTAATGTTTAAGGGAGGTCCTTTCTATATCACAAGGATTTTTGGAGATTTTTACTAAATGAAAATGGAAAATCTAAATTTATTGTTCAAAATGTTTTTCAAAAAAAGAAAAAATATTAATACTTTTCATAAAAAAGAAGAGATAGGATAAAACAAATAGAGTCATCTTAACCAAAGTGAATTAAGTTATAAGATTTAGAAAGTTTTATATAATAATAATAAATGATTATATTTCTATTTTAAATAGGTCACCCCAATGGCTGATGTCATCATCTTTTAAATGATTTAGACTATTTTTATATGTCATCCTCCACATTTTTTAGATTATCTTAGGAAGCCCATTTTACATTTAAATTTCTCCTAATACCTTATTAGGTTCCACCAACATTACAACTTATAAAGCTTACATCATCACATGACTTTGATCATGTATCAGATCTAGTGAAACCATGTATCATATATTGAACATGTGTTTCATGTACTAAATTTAGTTAATATATTAGCAGATCATCTTATTAAATCATGTTTTGTTTTATGATGAATGGCATCTTTATGTAGTTATTATAGATGGGGAGAATGAGGATGGGACAAAATACTACTTGTATCAGTGTTTTAAAGGAAAAATAGAATTTGACTTCTACGATCATAGATGGGGAAAAAATTCACTATCCTATTGGGCATGTGATAGTTAATGGAACATGGCTTTGATGATATCCTATAAAAAAAAAATTAAATTTATCATTGTTTGAAGATTATGAAGTACATAGTAAGATATTCCACTATTCAAATTTGGATCTTGTAATAAATATTCAGTTACAAAAATATCATGGTAGGACATTAAAAAATATTTTATGGAAGGTTCATGAATCTGATCATGACGCAATTCTTGCTACTATAAATAATAGAGTTGATCCTATTTGATCATCAGATTGAACTCCCAAGGAATGATGACTTTTCAAATACAAATGTGTTTACTTTTATCAAATTTTATTTATTTCTGAAGTATCACATATAAATTTCAATTCAATTACATATTAACATATTTTTTGTAATTTAGTGGTACCAAATTAGCTTCTACCTTCACATAGATGGCCCCATTATTAAAGAATTCTATATTCTTGAATTTCAGAGAAGCTTTCAGTTCATGTAGATGATTGATTGTTTCACCTTATCTAGGGAAATGATGTCTTGAGGCTAGAACGGGTGATCCATCTCCTAACTAATCATATTTAGATGCCAATATTATGATTTTATAGGTTAATAACCACCCCCAACATGTTGTAAGTAATGGATTTCTAAGTGGAGGTCCTAGAAGTGGAAATGTCCATTGGAGGCAAAAAAACATGTCTCTTAACTACATAAAAGATGTAATTTAGGACTGATCATTGAATCCTCTGCCACAATTTCATCGATGATTTTCAATCCCAAGGATTTGGGGTACATGTAGAATAATTCAACATGTACTTATAAGTTCTTTAAATTCATGGATATGAATTACAGTTTCCATTCTATGCCTACCCAAAGTTTGCCTAAAAACAACAATTTTGCCTTGTATGGAAATGTCATCTTGAGGCCAGAAAGGGTGCTTTATTTCCTAAATAGGTATACTACAATGCCAATAATATGGTCCCAAAGGTTAATCAGCACCCTCTATGTGATGGTGATGCTATTTTTCCACCACAAGGCTCTGAAGGTAGAGATCTCCAACTACGGTTTGTATCTAGACAACATTTTTTTTTCAATGTTTCTTAAGGCTAAAACTATTACAAAAAAAGGTATTCAAATGAATTCCAAGGCCTTGGAAATGGGAACACATGTAAATTACACAATTTGAGGTGTTGAAAGTGATAGATTTAAAAGAGGAAGTCACAAAAGTGGAAATGTATATTAGAGGCAACAAACATGTCTCTTAACTACATAAAAGTTGCATTTTAGGATTGATCATTGAATCTTCTACCACAAGTTCATCAATGATTTAAAATATAAGGGATTATAGGTGAAATTATAGAATTTTACATGCATGTATTTGTACTTTTGGTTTGTGGATATGAATTACATTTTCCATTTTATGCCTGTCCAAAATTTGCCTAAAAAACAACAATTTTACTTTATAGGGAAATGTCATCTTGAGTCTAGAACAGTTTCTCCATATCCTAAACGAGTATAATAAAATGGTAAAAATACATTCCTATAGGTTAGTATACACCCTTAATTTGGTTTTGATGCCATTTTTCATCTCCAATTGTGCCTTGTATCTTGCGTCTAGAGAAATGTCATCTTCAGGATAGAATGGGTGATCCATATCCTAATCAGATGTATTTAGATGTAAATAATGTGGTAATATAGGTTAATATCCACCCCTCATATGGTTTTTATGTCAATTTTTAGCCATAAGGCCCTAGAGATAGATATCTCCAACTACATCTTGCATCTTGTATCTAGGGAAATGACATCTTGAGGCTAGAATGGGTGCTCTATCTCTTAACTAGGCATACTCATATGCCAATAATGTGGTCCTATAGGTTAATCACCACCAATAACATGATGTTTATACCATTTTTTATCCATGATGATTTGGATATAGAGATATCTAACTATGGCTTGTATCTTGACAACATTCTTGTCAATTTTGTTTGAGGCTAGAATTATTATAGAAAATGATGAATTCATGGATTTTGAGGCCATGGTTCTGGGAAAATATGTAAATTTCATATCCCAAGGTATTTTAAGTGAGGTATTTATAAGCTAAGGTCTTAGAAGAGGAAATGTCTATTGGAGGCAAAGAATCTATCTCTTAACTATGTAAAAGTTGTATTTTAGGACTGATCACTAAATCCTCTTCCTTGAGTCCTTCAATGATTTATGATCCATGGCTTTAGGGTGAAGGTAGATTAATTTAACACACATGTAATAGCTATTTAAATTAATGGATATGACTTATAATTTATATTTTACGTATGTCCAAAGTTTACCTGAGGAGTAAATAACATAGCCTTATAGGGACATGTCATCTTGAGGTTGAAAAGGGTGATTTATCTCCCAACTGGTAATATTAAGATTTTAATAGTGAGGTAATATATTTTAATAACCACACACAACATGGTGGCAATTCCATTATTTATCCACGAGGTCCCAGAGATATATATCTCCAACTATAGCTTAGATTTTGCATCTAAGGAAATGTCATCTTAAGGCCTAAATGGGAGTTTTGTATCCTAAATGGGCATACTCAGATGAATAAATGTTTTCCTATAGGTTATCAACACCCCTTACATATTTGAGATGCTAGGTTTTATCCATGAGGCCCCGATGATAGAGATATCCAATTGTGGCTTGCATCTTGACAACATTTCTTGTCAATGTTGCTAGAGACTATAATTATTGAAAAAAAGGTATCTACGTGGATTATGAGGCCCTAGTGGTGGGAACACATGTAAATTTAATATTATAATGTGTTTGAAGTTATGGGTTTTGAAAAGAAGGTTCTAAAAGCGTAAATGTCTATTGAAGTCAAAGAATTTATCTCTTAACTACATAAAAGTTAGATTTATAGGATTGATCATTGAAACCTTTACCATGAGTTCATTGATGATTTTAAATATCATTTATTTGGGATGTAATTATATTAATTCAACATTCATGTAATAATTCTTTTTTTTCATGGATATAACTTATATTTTTTGTTTTACACCTATCCAAAGTTTGCTTTAAAAACATCAATTTTGCCTTATAGGGAAATGTCATCTTAAGGATTAAACAAGTTCTCCATATCATAAATAGGCATACTTATATGCTAATAATGTGTTATTATAGGTTAATAACCAACCCTCACATGGTGTCAATGACATTTTTTAGCCACAAGGCCTTACAGATAGAGATCTATTACTGTTATTTATGTCTTGAATTTATGGAAATGTCATCTTAAGGCCAAAACATGTGTTATGTATCCTAACTAGGCATAATAATATGATAATAATGTGGTATGATATATTAATAACCACTCTTAATGTTTTCACGATGCCATTTTTCATCCATAAGGCCTTGATGATAGAGATATCCAACTATGGCTTGTATCTTGCATCTAGGGAAATGTTGTCTTAAGGTCAGAATAGGTGCTCCATCTCCTAACTGGGTGTACTCAGATGAAAATAATGTTTTCTCAGAATTTATTCACCATCCTTGACATGGGGGTGATGTTAATTTTTAGCCATGAGGCCCCAGAGATAGATATCTCCAACTATGGCTTGCATCTTGACAATATTTCTTGTCAATCTTGCTCGAGGCTAGAATTGTTGCAAGAAAGGATATATGTATGGATTTTGAGGTCATGGTAGTGTAAATTCATCTAAATTTAATATCTTTATGTGTTCAAAATGATGGATTTCTAAGCATAGTTACTTTAAGTAGAAATATTTATTAGGTGTAAAGAATTTGTCTCTTGACTACATAGAAGTTTCATTTTAGGATTGATCATTGAATCCTCTACTACAAGTTCATCTATGATTTTAAATCTGAGATATTAAAGTTTAAAGTATAGGACTTTGACATACAAATGATGGTGCTTTCAATTCATTGATATGAATTACATTTTTTATTTTACTCGTGTCCAAAGTTTGCCTTAAAAACAACAATTTTGCCTTATAGGGACATGCCATCTTGAGGCTAGAATGGGTATTCCATCTCCTAATTTGGTGTACTCAAATGATAATAATATGGTCTTAGAGGTTAATCACCACTTATGACATGGTTTTAATGCTAGGTTTTAGCCATGAGGCCTTAGAGATAGAGATATCCAAATACAGTTTATATCTTGCATCTATTGAAATGTCATATTGAGGCTAAAATAGGTGCTCCATCTCCTAACAGGGCATACTTATATGCCATGAATGTGGTCCTAAAATTTAATCCTCACCCTCTATGTGGTGTTGATTCTAATTGTCATCCATGAAGCCCTAGAGATAGAGATATCTAGCTATGACTTGCATATTAACAACATTTTTATTATGAAACTAAGGGACATTTTATAGCTCAATTTATCTCAAAATCTAGGACTAAATGATTGTATATTTCACCTAATTACCTTTATTTTCAATTCTCCTTGAAAAAAAACTTAAGTGAGAAACCTCATTTTTTTTAAAAATGGGTTCAATTTTGTTGTTTTGGGTCTTAAGAAGTTTTATAGGGCTTATGTAATCCATAATAATCCTTTTCTAGGCTTCATTGGTCCATATTTGGTCATTTAGAGTTAATATTATTTTTCCTACCAAAATGGAAATTTGAAAATTTGAATTTATATTGCATAGTTTTAAGGGTTTTGAGATGTTGTATGGGTCTATGTCCATTAGTTAGGATTCTATAGGATCAAATAAATCATAGTAAATGATTTAAAATCATTATATAAGTGTGAAAATGTCTTCAATTCAATGGAGCCTCATCCAACGTAGAATTGTAGCTAAATTTGTCACTATGAATGAATACCCAGTTGTTGATGGATGATGATGATGATAGTAGTAGTAGCAGCAGCAGCAGCAGTAGCAGTAATAATAATAATAATAATAATAATAATAATAATAATAATAATAATAATAATAATAATAATAATAATAATAATAATAATAATAATAATAATAATAATAATAATAATAGGATATCATTTGAGAGGTGATAAACCTAAACCATCCATTAAGGAGGTAAAAGCATCAAAAAAGACACATAAAATATGAACTTGTGGGTCATTTTATGGTTGTTGAAGGTCTCTAAAGGTATGATAGTTGTTCTTAAAGCATAAATAAATAAAATAGATTTGTATTTGATATTTTAATGCTTTCTTACATTCTATAAATACATACTTTTAAGTTTCATTTTTTATTTTGATCTTCTATGACGTTTTGAAGTACTTGATTACATATTGAGTTACAAAAATACAAAATTATGTGTTACAACCCTGAGAAAGGTTATTTTTTACATATATTTTTTATTATGGGGTTAATCTAATCATTCAAGAGGTAATATATGATATCATATGATCCATTTGAACTAATATAATTCTATAATCAACCTTTCAAGTGAATTTGAACTCATTTTACCCCTCTCGGGTATGTCATAGACATAAAAACCTAAGGTGGGATTTTGGTTCATAAATTTTGTTGTATCTTGTAAACAATCACTCCAAACCCTGTAAAATTTTTATGGGAGGTGTCAGGGGAGATAATTAACATTTTTTTCTAGTATAATTTTATTATATATTATAAATCAAAATATATTCATATTTCCATGACTATAGATTTATAAGTTGTCTTCAAAACAGGGTTCTAGATCACCAAAAGGTTTGTATCTCTTGATATATTCACTAAAATACCATGATACTTTATAGTTAACTTTATTATAATGGTTGACATATAATAAATTGGATATCAATCCTTTGAATTCCTTAAGAGGTAAGTTATTTTTTACTACTATTTTTTTCTATAGACTTTTTAGACCTTAAAAAGAGGGTATAAGGTTTGGAAACTTGAATAACTCATAAACTACCAGCTCATATCCTTTGAAATATGATAAAAACGTTTTATAAAGTGTTATTAAGAGGATCAAACTTTTTTAAGGCTTTATGTATTCTCATAAGTTCATATATAGGTGACTGAGTATGTACATACCTAGAATCAATCCTAAAACAGGGCCAATTGATAAGTAAATTTAATTTCCATAAGGCTTTAGTCATAGAAGACTATAAAAACTTGTCATATGTCATTATTAACCTATGAAGGAATTTTTTTTAATGATCATAATACCATTTAAGTCAAAACTTAGTTCCATAACCATTCTT
This sequence comes from Torreya grandis, assembly GCA_037957365.1. Lineage (NCBI taxonomy): Eukaryota > Viridiplantae > Streptophyta > Pinopsida > Cupressales > Taxaceae > Torreya > Torreya grandis. The sequence goes on from JARHVA010002599.1 coordinate 928,950, forward strand.
AAGCCTAAAATAAAGGCTATAAGTCTAAGTAAATTTACCATACATGTCAACAACATTCAACAGATTACAAGTTGGTTTTTTAATGCTCAATAAAAGTTTAAGGCAAATAATAATGTGAACATCTAATAAATTACAACAAAATACAAATGCTAAAATCAATTATAATATTTAAAAAATGAAATATTGAACAATATATGTATATAATATCCATAAAATCCATATAAAGGCTTACACAATGTGAACACTTGATACAATATCCTCAGTTAATGTCATATAGGCATACAATTCAAAATCATTATACATAAATCCATATAATCATAAAACAAAATTTCATAAGACATGATCCCAATCATCAAAATGCATCACTCGCTTTTCTTTTCTTGTAGTACCTCTCCCTTGACTGCCTTGCTCACAACTAGAGGTGTCAGACCTAGATGATTACGAGTCCTCCTCCCCTCAAAACTTACTTTTAGCTCCATTTTTTCATATATAAATATTTCCATATGATTTTCATGGATTCTAGCAAGATACTTAAAAAATTAGCGAGTTAATTTATTAAAATGATACAAAAAGTATTCGTAGGTTCACCTACTGTAAGTTGGAAGTTGTGGTCAATTTGGTACTAGTGGTCAATGATAGTTCCATGTTGGAAAATGGGAGTGTGAAATGGATCACCAATAGGAGTCATTAATATTCTCATGATAAAATAAAGGATGGGTCCACACACACACACACACACACACACACACACACACATACAAAATAAAAATTCAAAATTAGATCATAAATATTTATTCCAACTAAATAAATCATTGAAATATAATATAAAATTTTATAAATTAAATATGTCAATTATACCGCATCACACTTGCTAATCATTTCAACAAGACTAAATGACATCACCATAGGAGTCTATATAGATAATTATTTCATACATTAGCTATTTTCACAATTACAAATGAAAATTACAAAACATGAATCCATATTTACACTTAAACATTAAAATCACTCTCATGTACCTTGATGAGTTATTGTATATATGAATTCACAACTCAACAACACCTGTATTTGCTCACGCCTGAATAGATGGTAATGTCTAGTGTGGTCATCAATTGCACAAAAAAATATCATTGTTAATCACTTCAACATATTTATACAATAGCATACATGCACAATGAACCATAACATTAATTAATCCTTAAAAATAACCTCTGTATAGATGTTAGGGTGTGGAGCTAAAAGCTTCACCAAGGAGCATACTAAAACAGGTTTGGGTCTACACAGACGCCGGCGTCGGTCAAGAGCGACCGACGTCAGTTAGTAGTAGTTGCAGAGGCGCCTACATCGGCAGTAGGGTCGGCCGACGACGGTCACAAGCGAACAGGTAGGAACTGACGTCGGTTACCTGCGTGTCCAGAAAGCTATTTTCGTGGACAGCAGCGAGTGTTTGCATGATAAGTTTGAGTTGTGGACTCAAGCTTGCGTCTCTATTATTAGCATTACTATTTTTAGAGCCCTTGTTGAAGAGGCTTAACTGTCTGTTGTAAGAACATGCTCAAGTCTCCTAATTCTATATTAGGATAGATCTTCTTAGCTCATTGTGTGTTGAAGTGCAGAACTGTAAGAGTAGAACATTGTTGTGAATGTTTGAAGGATAGTACAGAGTTGCATCAATCCAGGTTGTTGGATTTGAGTGTACTTGAGAGAGAGCTCTTGAGGAATAGAGATCTAGTGAGAGATCTTGTGTGCATCTGAGAGAGGTGTGGAAGAACGAAGTTTCTTCAAATTGTATTCCTATTGTAAAGAGTTTCAATACAAGTTTTCAGGGTGTTTTCTTGTATATCTTGTTCTGTGCTATTTATCATTTCAGTTACTTATCTATCTGATTTATTTTCACGTTTATTGCTGTCACAATTGTAATCTATTGTTGGTTTGATCCCCCAACAATAGGTATAGTAGCAACAACACACATACTCGTGTGGTGTCTAAAATATTGCCGTAACATAAAAAAATGCATATACATTATTGAGATTTCTACATGAAAAATAATTATTACCTTTTAAATGGTACAAATATTAAAAAATATAACAATTCTAACAATTTTTTTCAATGACTAAAATATTAAAGATACCTAGGAAGTTGTAGCCAAGGTGTACAGATAAAATGTAGATGACTAAAACATAGTGAGGTTGATATCATCTAGGCCCACATAAATACTAGCATGAGTGGGTTGCATGATATCCTTCTCCTCCTAATGTGTAATTCATATAACACTAAATGATATAAAATAATGAGATCATCAAATAGCAATGCTAAATGAAGCCTTGCCATGTCCACCCTCATCAGTAGGAGTATGATAAATTTGGATCATATGTTGAACGAGAGTGTCAGTAAGCACCTTCAGTGCATGTAAGTTATCAATCTTTATAATATACTTTATTATAGAGGCTAGGGTCTCATTAGGATGTAGTTTTTCGATACATATTATCATAGACTAATTAGGTACATGATGTGCACTTGGTCTTTCCTGTGTAGATCCATTTCCTCTACCAAAGAACTTCAATAAATAAAAATAGTTTGGAACTTAATTCATCACAAACTCACAATATAGTTTTCTCAAAAAATACAATGGAACATCATTATTATTTCAAGGTGGGTTATCAAATGCCATCCACCATCAGTCCCCAATTTTTTTTATCAAATCATGAGTGCTCCAGTGAATTAGAATCTATTTGGCCATTAAATCTAATGGTACACTAGTTATCCCATCATTAAATAGGGCACAAATTTAGGATTTGTTTGTCTTTAACTTTCACAATGGTTACAGATAATTTGTTAAAATCATATGCCCTACATCTATTTCTATACTCATCCCACCTATCAATTTCATTGGTTAATGAGTCAATTTCACCTAATAATGTCTAGAATGTGTTTTATATAAAAATTTAGTGGGGATTGTTTGTATTTGGATCCCTCAATGTCTTAATCAAATTATAAATTTTTATCTTATTTTTAATTATATGGGTTGCTAAATCCTCTTCTTTTCCTTGGGGAGATTAAGGAACTATAGGAGGGATAAGAGGGTTTTGAAAGTTAGAAGGGATAGGATGGTTTTATGGGTGAGAAGGGATAGGAGTTTTTTGTGGGTTATGAGGCATAGAAGGGTTAGGTGGTTGTTTAGTACCACTTAGCACATTAACCTCTACATGCACTAAGAAAAAACAATTGGAATAAAAATGCAACAAAATTAACTAATTGTGTTTCTAAAAGTAGTAAAATGTGTTTGTGTAATCACCTAAAAGAGGTATTTAGATGTTTAGAATGATAATCTAGATAACCCATTCTTAGCTTAGTCCTAGAACTATCATGGTGCCTTCTATCACACTTTTCTAACCTTTGTGTGGACCACAAACATCTCTTATTAGCCAAAACATAGTCTTAGACTTTCAATCCCAAATGTTGGCCCTTCATGCCCAGCAACCTAATAGTTGGACATTAGCACCACATCAGGGACACTACATCCATATGGTGCTAGTGTCTCCAACACGGAACTAGTGTCCCTTACCCTAACTCTTTTGAATGTATATATTTTCAAATGTTAAACCCTCCTATGTTTGGCCTAAACACATTTTATTATCCACACAAGATATGGAACACTATAAATATAAAACTCTTAGACCTATATCCACTAGATGGAAAATAAATACAAAAGACCTATTTAAATAAGAAACAAGTTGTGCAAAATCAAGGTTATTAATCCTTGTTCTTCCCTACTTCTACATACTACCATATATAGTTTTACTAAGCCCAGATTTCAAAGATTTCCAATCTAGAGAAGACTTAAGGCATTCAACACCACTATTATTATAGCATTCACTTACACTTGTACCAACACTTATGTGGGATAACTACATTAGGCTTGATCCCTCTTTAGAGTATTGGTATGTAGGCAACTCTCTTCACAGTGGGGTGTTGAGGATGTCTAGTATATCCTACTAATGAACACATATTTTTAAATCATGTCATACTTGTAAGAAGGATTAGGGTTTACAAAATTAATCATCTATTATATGCATAATACATATTTTTAGACTTTGTGTATATAGGAATAAAACCCAAAAACTATAATCACCTAAAGGTGGTAATTGGATGCTAAGAGTGTCATTTTATTTACCCTATCCCTAGACTTTACATAGACTTGGACCCACATTTCCATCTATTCATTAGACCACATTCACTTACAACTAGTCAAGACATAGTCCCCAAACTATCACCTTTACCATAATCAAACTTTATCAGTAGTCTACCAGAAGGACATTAACGCCACATCTGGGACACTAGAGCCACATGGTGATAGTGTCCCTAACTAGGCACTACTATCCATAACCCCAAATCTTCCCAATAGATACATTTTAAAATGTGTTCCCATCCTAAAGTTGGCCTAAGCTCATTTTCTTATCTGCATAAGCAACAAAACCCTACAAATACAAGTCTAATCCACCCCTATTGACTAGATGGAAAAGAGATGCAAAATCTATTATAAGTAAAGACAAATTTGTGCAAAATCAAAATACATTATCTCTATTTTACCCTAATTTATACATATTCCAATATATACCATCCCTAATTCCATTTTTAAAGTATTTCAAATCTCAAGTATATTTAATGCATCCAAGGCCACTCTCATTATAGCATTCACTTGTACATGCATCAAACACTAAGTGGAAGCACTACATTAGAATTGATCCCTCTTCAGATTATTGGTAGGTAGGAAACTCTCTACATAGTGGGGTGTTGAGGATGTCCATTCCATACTACTAACACAATCAATTCTTGATCATGTCACACTTATAAATATAAATAGGGTTTGCACATCAAATCAAGCTTTTCAGGTATAATACACAGCTACAAGTTTCAGTCACACAAGAATTAAAAATAGGAACAGTCTCACAAAGGGGACATTAGCACCACATTGAGGACACTACACATAAATGGCACTACTGTCTAAACTAGGTGCTACTATCTAATGAATAGATGAATATCAAAATCCTATTGATGACATATACTACTATTTAGATCTTAAATTCTAGAACCCAGATCATCAGTGGTAGTTTTTAGTTAAGTCTCTAATTATTTTAGTTTATTATTATTCTTAAAAATTCAAAATAAGTCTAAGGTCATAACAAATTAGTAGATTAATTAATGAAAAAAATTTAACTGATTTAGACATCTTATCCCTTTAACTAAAACTAGGAATTACACATGTAGAATCCTAAAAGGTTAAATCTTTTAGTGACCTATCTTACTTTGAATTTTGCTTCAAACCCTAGCTTGCATTAATCTAATTTTTGTCCAATAAATCTAGGACTACTTATTTCTAATTTTTTGATTTTATTTAGATAACCTAGCTAATTAAAATCAATTTTACTTTAGGGTTTCAATTGATTTTACATCTAATTGAAAATGTTGCAAAAAAACACTATATTCAAAAACCCTAACCCTAAACACACTTAGGGTTTGTATCATTTACTATTTATACTCAAATTTTATTTCCAAAACTCAAATTTAAGATTCACATATCTTCTAATTCATATCATCATGATAATAATTATAGAATAAATAAATTATTTTTATTGTAAAGTTTCATATTTTCATTTGCATGCTTATTCCCTTTAATTCAAAATGAACTAAGAAAAAACATCAATACATGTATAGATGGTGCTTACTATAAAATACAATATTCATCATGTTACATATAATTTTATCTTTCTTCTATGTGTAAAATAATTAAGACATTATTCTTTAATTAGATAGACATGCATACATGATGTTTCAAATCCACTAAAATATATTTCATGTTGCATTTTTCCCATAGCATGTTATCTTTATTCTATGTGAAAAATAATTAAGACATTATTATTTAATCACATAGAAATATTCATACATGATGATTTAAATCAAATAGAATATCTTTCATGTTGTATTCTTTACATATCATGTTATGTTTCTTATATATGCAAAATAATTAGGACATTATTTGTTAATCAAATAGACATATGCATATATGATGTTTCAAATAAACTAAAATATCTTTCATGTTGTATTCTTTATTTCACATGTTATCTTTATCCTTTATTGAATTCCATTAACAAGTAAACCCATACACACATAGAGGATTTAGAACATAAACTAACCACTATGTTTTAAGTTTCAATGTCATATCTTATGCATAGGAAAGAATATGATTCCCCTCCTCTTCTCTATGAGGGTGATAGCTACTTTCCCTTTAACCAAGTCCATGCTATCATTCCTCTATGAGATGACACATCCTATAACACTACCACTAATCCCCCTTCTCATCCTATTCACACTTCTTCCCTATAGTATGCCTATATGTTCAAATAGAAACATCTAGGGTTTACACTTGTGAGACTCTACATGATCAAACTATTAGTATGACCAAGATAATTACAGGTTTACAAAATCATAATAAACTATTACATGAAAATATTACAATAATGAAAAATCAATTTACAAGAAATAGACCTCCAGGGCATAATATTATAAATCATTTTTATACATCTTAAACTAGTCAATTTGTGGAAAACATTGTTACATATTAAAACACAAAATCACAACAAAGTACATCTATAGCTAGTGATTCAAAAAGCATTCAATGTTTGACTAATAGTTCAAGTGAGACACTGAGGGAAATGATTAAATATAAGTTGATCAACCTACCTCCTCTACACCTAATGAGGAGATCTATATATTTTTTTGCATGTCATAGAATGCATGGGCACCACATTGATTCATGTTTATAATTGAAAAGAAAAAGACAAAATATAAAGGATATAGATGACTCATACAATGACACTTCATCTATGCAACATACAATTGCACATCTACCAATTTAAATGGGGTCAAATTTAGAAATAGTACAAAAATGGTTACCAAAACCTAACTTAGAACAACAAAAGGTTATAAAATAAAAATTATATCAAGAAACAGTCTAAATAACACAAATAAATCAGACAATTCTACCTCTCTAAAATGAGGCTCACCATTTAATATGGTATGAATTTGGTCAAAAGTATCTACAATAGTATGGTTATCATGGTCAAGGTTTGGGCAAACATACCCAAAACATCACTTCTCATATTCTAGTAGTTGATAATATTGGTCAATAAGATTTGGGGTTTATTGAACATCCTAAGGCACATTAGTCAAAGATACAGTTTATCAAGGAAAAACATCTAGATATATAGGAAATATTATAGAAAGATCCAGATCTTATGTTATGTAGTCAAAATCATGCTCAGTGAATAATCATTCTCAAAAAAGATTTTCTAGCAAAAGAGCCTCCATAATACAATATGTCTATTATAATCATATTTCAAAGGGAAAAATCACAATCAATTTTTTAAAGCACAATTCAAAAACATCATCTCCACAGTATCAGACAGTTCCTTCATGCACACCAAGTTAATATGATTCTTATATGGAATAATATTATGATTTAGATGAGTAACAGTACTCATACTCATATTGAAACAACATTCAACTATTGCATAGAAATCACATTGCATGAGCTATTATCATTCATATATTTGTCATGGGCCATGATGATAGTGAGTATCCCATGAGAATCATTTGTTAGTATGTTTCCTACCCTTGTATGTACTTCCTTATCTCTTTTTATCCTTATACATAGATTTTTTCATTTTCTTGTACATAGCTTATACTCATAAAACACAAAAACACTATAACATGTCAAAATATAAAAATATTCAAATATTTAAAAAACACAAAAGTTTTTATAGATTGTATGCATTTCTCTTTTTACATTTCTAAAAAAATTCAGATATGCATATTTCTATATATTCTAGTATAGTTGGTTTTATCATATACATATGCTTCACTTGTTCCTATCAAGTGCTTGTAGATTATAGATAGGACTCTAGTCCAATACACTAATACAGACCAACTATCATCTATCCATTGGGGGAATTTAAATTTATCCAAGTTTATAATTTGATATATCTACCCATTGAAGGCATCTCTTACACAATTGACATAACCAAGGTTTATTTTTTCATACTATGCATTCTAGTTACGCATTTATTTATCTTGATATTGATCATTGCTCCTCATTGTTCATATTTTTTTATAATTATCACTAGTTAGCCTCATTATATACTCATTCTATAATTTACATATATTTGTATTACACAATTATACATACTTTAATTTCTAGTTCCTATATTAGACTTGATTGTGTTTCCTATGCTTATTCCATCTTTGAGGGCATTTGAATGTGTCATTATTATTTATCTTATACACCACTTCTCTATTTGTATGCCTTGGACATGTTCCCATGTTATTTGTGTGTGATTTATTGCTTCCATATGTAGTCTTTTTAACATGTCCTTCTATGTGGCTCTACACTAAATTACTTGTTTCTTGCATATGTGGACATTTGAACATATCTTTGTATGTCTTCAATCTTAGATGTAGTGACATGTGCCCATGTCCCTTATATTGTGGTTGCTTGACCTATCTTTTACGTGGATCATGTGCTTGTATGTATGCTTCTACACCATGACACTTGTATTTTTTTGTTACACACACACACCAATTTTTTATGCCATGAGGGACCTCATAAATATACCAAGTTCCTATTTGGGATCCTTGATGGACATCATGCCCCACCTCCCTAGGTAATTACTAAGAATCTGCTATATACATTTATTAAATCTATCTTGACACCCTTGTGCTATGATATATTACAACATACATATTGAATTACCTAATCATGCTTAGATATGTTTACATTATGATGTTATGTTTTACATTATATTGGAATATCATGCACATGCTATGGATAACACATTTTATAGAGCTACTTCTTTAGAGGGTATGTCTTCCATAAATTTCACAACTACCCTCAAAATATGGGGAATTCACAATGGTTTATCATAAATTTCAAGCTCTTATTTTGTTTTCCATAGATACATTTTAGCACATAGGATCATTCTTAGATATCAGACTCAAGGAAGACACATAATAGATCAAAGACTCAATAATTAGTTTAGATCACATAGAAATCAGACTAGGCAAAGATTAGTGCCCAGATTGAGACACTAGTACTACATGGTGCTACTATCTACCATAGGGCACTATTTCCTAGTATCCACAACATCATGACAATCAGATCATTCAAACTAGTACACCTGGTATAGTACAAATTTGCATAAATAAAGTCATAGGTTTGGTAGTTATGTTCAAATTTAGCTCATATTCATTTATGCTATTTTAGATTCATATCAGTTGTTTAGATTTTGGGGCATCATGCATGACATGATAATTCATAGACTTAGATTAGTTACATAGGTTCAATTATTATATATTTGGCTAGATACCAGATTGGGGGTATGTGCATGACACATTGGTTTTCATATACTTAGTTTCAGACAAGATCAAATAGAATGGTGAATTCCATGTCATTCTCTACATTGTATACACTTGATATCACATTCCAAGTTGTCACCAAATTCATGCCTTACTCCATCTACATTAGTTGGCATTCCTGAGTGGCTTAGATATACCTAATATACCCAAGTGGCTACAGAGCTAAATACATAGTTAGATTTACTCATTCAAATACTTTTAGCAATTTGCATAGTTTAGTTATATATGTATGCACTTTATATAGGGATTAATGATGCATTCATGGACTACTTGAGTTCTTAATCCACCTACATGAGATAGTTTGACACACTTATAGTCTTATCCAATCTATTCACAGAGATTAGGATCCACCAATCAAGTGTGGACAATGATGGAGTGAAAACCGAATTGAGTTCTTGAGCTACCCATATGAGGATTGATCAAGCCATCATATTAGATCAAATTATTCAATGATATGATCACTATGCACACTCACAAACTTAGTTTATCACCAAGTTCATGAATTGGTTTACATACCCAAATATGTGTATTCATTTCTTTCCTCTATCTTTACTCAGTTATTTCATTTTACCATAGTCTTTTACTTTTTATTGTCTCGTAAAGACTAATTTTTGCATGTTTTATTGTAGGAAATTGATTTGGATTGTGTTTCACATACACAAACCCACATTCACATATTCAAACTCAGCTACATTGGCTTCACTTCCAAGGTAAGTCTAGGTACACTTCATTTTCATTTATACTAGTCATTTCACTTTATTGCATTACTAGAATATATGGGGGGAAATGTAATCACCTAAAAGTAGTAATTAGATTCTAAGAGTGTCGCTTAAGTTACCCTACCCTAAGCTTACCATATACCTATTATAAATCCTTAGACTTATATTTCCATTCATTCAACAAACCATATTCACTTACATCTAGTCAAGACACAATCCCTAAACTATCACCTCTGACACCAATCCAACTTTCTCAATAGTCTATCAAAAGGACATTAGCACCATATTTGGGACACTATATCCACATGGTGCTAGTGTCCCCAATTGGGAACTATTATCCTTAACCCCAACTCTTCCCAATAGATACTTTGCATATATATGACCCTTCTAAGGTTGGCCTAAGCTCATTTTATTATCTTCACAAGTAACAAAACTCTATAGATACAAGTCTAATCCACCGCTAATAATTAGATAGAACATAAATACAAAATTTAGTCTAATTGAATAAAAAGTTATGCAAAATCAAGGTACATTATCCCTTTTCTTCCCTAATTTATGCACACTACCATCTATAGCATCCTTAAGTCCATTTCTAAAGTATTTCAAAGCTCAAGTAGATTAAAGGCATCCAAGGCCACCCTCATTCTAGCATTGACTTCCATATACATCAAACACTAGGTGAGAGAACTAAATTTGACTTGATCCTATCAGGATCCTACTCCTCAATAAGAGTACATATGATTACCTTGTATACGCAACTAAACACGGAAATTAAACCAAAATTAACAAGTAACTAGAATTTAGAAATGACACAAAATATGAGAGATGATACAATCTATATTAATACTCATCTAGAAAAGAAGACAATGAAGAGATGCCACACTCTTCCCACACCTCTCAGGCTTCCCACACATAGTGTACAGTAATTCTCTTTCAAGAGTTCACTCTCCTCAATTACAGTCACAACAACCAACTCAAACATAGAGTTGTTGTTCACCTCCACTAGTCAGTAACAATACTGCCAGTCCAAGTACTCAAAGTACTCCAAGTAGATCTCTTTTGCAACAACCTATAAAACAACTAATCTTACTTACCATGTAGATCTCCCTGATCTTGGAACAACCTACAGATCAATGATCTTACAATTGGAAGGATTTCTTACTTTTCCTTAATTACAATACAAGCCCATAGGTCTATAAATAGAGCCCATACAAACAATAATTAGAGACTCATACTCAAGACTCAAACTAGTCTTCACATGCAAACACTCAAATCTTCCAAGAATAGACCAAGTCTAATTTTGGAAACTGCATGCACACACAGGTGACCAACATCAGTCCCTGTCTATCTAGGGATGACTGACGTCGGCTGATCCCTGACTGATGTCGGTTGTTAGACCGATGTTAGTTGCTGTAACACTGAGCATCCTCCTTGTTTGCATCCATATGAACCTTTTAGCTCCACAACCTAACAATCTCCCACTTGGAGATAAATAGCTGCACATGTACCTGTACAGCAACGTCTTCTAATTTGTTTCCTATCTTGTATCCCTCTTCAAGCTCAATCTTGAAGACCAACCACCACATACCCTATGGTGCACCTCCTATCATCCAAATAACCTGCCACATCCGCATCTACAAAACCATGTAGAAAAGAACTTGACCCTACATAGCATGTGCACCTGCTACTGGTCCCTCTCAAATACTTGAGAATTCCTTAAACTGCTCTCCAGTGCTTCTTTCCCAGATTGGCTCCAAACTTGTTGACAGTTCCCACTGCTTGGGCAAACATAGGTCTAGTACACATGTACTTAACCTCATCATGTGAATTGGGACACTGTTCTGTGAACTGTCCATCCATAGGTGTGCATACCGGTTCTGCATCCTACATCTTGAACCATGCCACTACCTTATTCACACAATCATCTGGAGACAAAATCAATCTGTGATCTTCCCTGTCTCTAGAAAAACTCATGCCAAAGAATTTTGATGCTCCCAAATTCTTCATGACACACCTCTGAACTAACTTTACCTTTAGCTCAACAACATCCTACATGTGTGACCCTGTAATAAGCATACACACAACATACAAAAATAGGATAATGTAGCTAATATTATCCAACTTGGTAAAGTACACACAATGGTCACACCATTATCCTACAACCTGCTCAAGACCATATGACCTGGCCTTCTGTCTCACGTGTCCATTCTCTCCTTTCTTCAACCTCAAAATCTATTCATCTTTTAGTGCTTTCTTCTAGCTAGCAAATCTACCAAATCTACCATTTGGTTCTCCTCCAAGGAATCACATTCCTCATCCATACCACACTCCCACTGTTTCATGGATTCTACTTGCTCTACTTCTTTAAAACCTAGTTATTAACCATCAGTGAGCAACAAGTTGTCTAAAGAAATGGAATAATGAATTTGAGGCTTACTTACCCTTTTAGTCCTCCATATGGGCATTTGAGACTCCTTGACAGCTTGTTGTCCACCTAAAATCCATTTGACAGTGACTGTTATCGGTCACTCCTCAATCTGCACCCGACCGATGTCAGTTCCATGCGACTAACCTGACTACCGATGTCGATTCCCTAACTGATGCCGGTGTCCACCTCACTGACATTGGTTCTATGACCAACATCGGTGTCCACCTGGTCACCAACGTTAATTCCCTAATTAACACTGATAACAAGCCTGCCTGACACCATCGACTCTGGTCTACACATATTCAACATCGGTACCTATCTGATCGATGTCGATTCTCACCTGGCCGACGTCGGTACCTGTGTTTTCTTGGGAGTGATGACTTTTACTCATGAGCTCCTTTTGGATCATACCCTTGTCCAAACTACCCTGCTCAGAGTTATTCAGCCCCTTGTACTGATCTCTGTCTGTCATCTTCTCCTTGAAAACCAAGGCTTCCTATTCTTGTCAAAAGCATCAGATTTCTTCTTTAAGCAATACTATGATCCTCCAACAGAAGCTACCACCTTCTTTGTTGACCCAGTTTCAAGAAACGTCACTTTCTTCTTTTGCTTATAGAAATCTTGATCCATGCTTTTCAAACCTGAAAGCTTACCTTTTGACTCAAGAACATGCATCCCCTTCTTATTCATGTGACCAAGCCTATTGAGCCACATCTTTGAATCTACAGCTGAAGTAGATAAACTAGAAGGAGAATCAGTAATATAAATAGATAGATAAAGAGTACTTACTTTTTTACCTCTTGCTAAAACAAGCGCACCCTTGGAAACTTTCCAAGAGTCCGCTGTGAGGGTTATTGTGTATCCCTCATCACCAAACTTTCCTATAGAAATCAAGCTCTACTTCAGGACTGGGACATGCATGACATCCTTCAACACCCATGTGTTTCTTGTCTGCAATTTCAGCTTCACTTTCCCTTTGCCAACCATTTGACAAGGCTTACCATCCCCTAAATAAATTTCTCCAAAGTCTCCTTGGACATATTCATGAAAAAATTCCCTATTTGGGGATGCATGGAAAGAGGCACCATAATCTAAAACCTAAGATTATACTTTATCCAAGGAACATACCAGAGCATCTTGTGCAACAATACCTGCATCACCTGCTTCTTCAGTTCTTTCATGCTGATCTTCTTTCACCCAACAATCTTTCTTTATGTGCCCTTTGTTTCCACAATTCTAGCAAATTACACTGCCATTTCAAGATTTGGATCTCTTGCCTTTCTTTGATTTCCCCCACTTGCTCTTCTCTCTTTGTCTTCCCCTACTTTCAACACTCAAAGCATTTCCTGATGATTCCCTTGTGCTTTTCTTGTGAATTTCTTCATTCAAGATTCCACTAACAACATCATCCACTTTTAAGATATTTGAAGCAGATGCAGTATTACTAACTGCCATTACCAAGCTATCCCAACTTTCAGGTAAAGAGCATAAGATTAAGAGTGCCTTAATCTCATCATCAAAAACAATATTGAATGAATTTAACTGGTTTACCAAACCATGGAAATCACTAAGATGACTATGTACGGATCCACCATCCTGCATTTGCAAATTAAATAATTGCTTCATAAGAAATACCTTATTCGAAGCTGAGGGTTTTTCATATAAATTTGCCAAAGATTCCATTAACTCAACCGTTGACTTTACATGTGATAAGTTAGAAATCACAGATGATGCAAGGCTCAACCTTATAGATCTGAGAGCCTTCTGATCAAGAACCTTCCAATCTTCATCTTTCATATCTATGGGCTTGCATGCAACCCCACCCAACGGTAAGTACAAATCTTTCTAATACAGATAATCTTCTATCTGCATCCTCCATAATTGATAATTCTTGCCATTAAACTTCTCCATTCGTAGCTTACTTTCTTCTGCCATTGCTATACTCCCACTCAAACAGAAACCCCTGTGAGTGACCTGTAATCAACAAACACTTAACATGCTTTGACCACCTGTTAGTGTATCCAACCAAAAGCTCTGATACCACTTGTCAGGATCCTACTCCTCAATAAGAGTACATATGATTACCTTTTATAAGCAACTAAACATAAAAATTAAACCAGAATTAACAAGTAACTAGAATTCAAAAATGACACAGAATATGAGAGTCAATACAATCTGTATTAATACTCATCCAGAAAAGAATACAATGAAGAGATGCCACACTCTTCCCACACCTCTCAGGCTTCCCACACCTGGTGTACAGTAATTCTCTTTCAAGAGTTCACTCTCCTTAATTACGGTCACAACAACCAACTCAAACACAGAGTTGTTATTCACCTCCACCAGTCAGTAACAATACTGCCAGTCCAAGTACTCAAAGTACTCCAAGTAGATCTCCTTTGCAACAACCTCCAAAACAACTGATCTTACTTACCATGTAGATCTCTCTGATCTTGCAACAACCTGCAGATCAATGATCTTACAATTGGAAGGATTTCTTCCTTTTCCTTAATTACAATACAAGCCCATAGGTCTATAAATAGATCCCATACAAACAATAATTAGAGACTCAGACTCAAGACTCAAACTATTCTTCACATGCAAACACTCAGATCTTCCAAGAATAGACCGAGTCTAATTCTGGAAACTATATGCAAACTCATGCATGCACACACAGGTGACTGACATCGGTCCCTATCTATCTAGGGACGATTGACGTCGGTCAATCCCTGACTGATGTCAGTTGCTCTAGAACTGGATGTGACCGACGTCAGTTGCTGTAACACTAAGAAACCTCCTTGTTTGCATCCCTGTGAAGCTTTTAGCTCCACAACCTAACAGATCCCTCTTTGGAGTATTGGGAAACTCTCTACACAGTGAGGTGTTGAGGATGTCCAGTCCATCCTACTAACACACTCAATTCTTTCTCATATCACACTTTCAAAGATAAATAGATTTTGAAAATCAAATCAATCTTTCCAAGTATAATATATAACTACAAGTTTTGGTCACATAGGAACACAACATACATACACATACACAGGTTCTCTCAAAAAATATGAATAATCCTACAAAGGTGACATTAGTGCCACATTAAGGACACTACACACAAATGGCTCTACTATTCAAATTGGGCACTACTATCTAGTGAACAAATGAATATTAGAATCATGTTGATGATATAGACTACTATTCATATCTCAAATTCTAGAACCCGAATCATCCATGATAGTTAGTTTTTAGCTAAGTCTCTATTTATCCCAAATTATTACTATTATTAGAAAGTTAAAAGAATTCAAAGGTCATAACAAATTAGTAGATTGATTATTGTAATTTATTTAACTAATTTAGACATCTCAACTCTTCAACTCAAACTAGGAGTTACACATGTAAAACCCTAAAAGGTTAAATTAGAAGCATACACACAAGTGTACCCAAAATTTAGGAGCATTCCTGTATAAAGGACACTAACGCTAGTTTCAAGACACCAGAGCCACATGGCACTATTGTACAAGTGTGGTGTTATTTTCTAGGAGAGGATCTGACTCAGGTATCCTATATATGACACTCAAACTTGTCTATAACCCAAATTTCAACACTCAAATCTTCCACATCATGTGTTTTCCAGCTAAGTATCTATTTGCACATATTTATTACTATTTTTAGAAATTCAAAGCAAGTCAAATTTTGTAATCAATCAATGGATATTTATTGAAAATTATTTTAATGATTTAGATAACTCAACCTTTTGATCAAACTTAAGGTATATAGTAGTAAAACCCTAAAAGGTTAAAATATTTGGTGAACCTAATTTACTTAGAATATTGCTCAAAACCCTAGTTTGCATTCTCCAATCTTTTTTGAACTAAATTATGGTTTAAAACTTCTATTTTTTTTATTTTTTTGGCATAACCAAACTTTTTAAATCAATCTCACATTAGGGTTTCATTTATTTAAATATAAATTAAATCTTTACAAAGCAACCTTAAATTCAAAAAAACCTAACCCTAGACACTCTTAAGGTTTGTATCCTTTTTCTATTTATACTCAGATTTTAGCTCCAAAATATGAGATTTGCTCCCATATTTATTTTTTGCTATATTTCTTAGATTAACTTTCTTCCAAGGTTCAAAATATACAAAAACTTATTTTCCTACCTTCCACACTACAATGGTAGAATTTACCAACATATTTGATGAGACCGATAAGTAGTAATTATAAGATTTTATGTCCAAACATACATATATACAAGATGATTTCATCACTATTATTCAAGAAGAAATCTATAAAAAATAATGGCGAATCTTCAATTTCCCTAGTTAATAACATTATTACACTTAAAGTTAGGCTAACTTAGCCAACACATCATAAAATTTTAATTCAATAACAACTAGTAGAAGCTACACCTCTTGTGGCTAGTTCCTTTACTCTATATGTACAATCCCTTATGCATGAGATTTGTACTCTACAGTCTAAGGTGTTACATCTCAAGAAGGGATCCACTAGGCCATCACATGCCTTGGATTCTAATATTCTCTTATGATCACCTTTCAAACATCACATAGTGTCAACTACTTTGACATCTAGTTTTGTGACACATAAGCTTAAATTATATGATGGCAAGGGTGACCTAAAGCATCATCTCAGATCTTTTCACATAACATGTTTGGACTAGATGTATAACAATTGGCTTATCAAAATGTAGTTTCCATGCAGTTTAAAGGATTATACCCTAAAATGATTTTATAATTTACCAATTCAATATATCACAACATTCAATCCTTTGGCCAACATGTTTTTGGCACATTTCTCTATCAACATCAGTGACAAGATATCATATGCACAAGTGGCACAACTGAAACAAAAGTCAAATGAACTTATTACAGATTATGTCTTATGATACATCACTATATTATCCAAATTGACTAGCCCCATGGTAGATAGAAAGCTCCAGGACATATTTAAACAAAGTATTTTACTAGTATTACATCAAGCTATCTTATTCAAGAAGTTTTCTACATTTGTAAATTTGTGCCACATAGTCAAAGAAGGAGAGGTTAATCTTATCTCAATGGGAAAAATCAAGTATACCAATGGATTAGAATCAATTATTAAGTGTTAAAATAAACCTCAATACAAGGAGAGAGCCACGAGAACAAGAGTGATCAAAAGGCCATGGTGAATGCAACTTCAAGTCCATATCCTAGATTAGTTTTATTTGCTCTTCAGTGTCAAATCCTCACCAACCTTATAGAATCACCAACACAGGTTTTACAATAGCTATTGGAATGCAATGTCATATCTCTCCCTCCCATTAAATAGTTTGATGTGACATGACATCTTCCAAATAACTATGATTCTAATGCTTTTTTCAAGTATCACATGGCACCAGGCCATAAAATAAATAGATACATAATCCTAAAGCATAAGATACAATATTTGATTGAAGGTATTATTATAGATGTGCGCACACCCACAAAAACACTAAAATCACAACAAATAGAAGCTAAGGAACTAAATATATTCTCAAATCCATTTCCATAGCACACAATAAATGAGGTAGGGAGTACATCAGGTATTTGCTACACATATTGGGCACATCTTCCACAAGCTTCATAAAATAATGTTATATATGAGGCACAACCATTACACACCATTATTGGAATATAACATACTACATTTCCACCTATAACACTCATCACATTCTTAGAATAGGAGATTGTTGATGATGATATAGATTTACATGCACTCTTTATACAAGCATATATAGATCATCATCATCATATCTAGAGTGTTATGGTTGACAACGGGTCAAGCATTAACATGTGCATTATGACACTATTTCAGAATTTGGGATACCAAGAGTGGGATATATTCCCCAAAAATATAGTCATTATCAATTTCAATGGTCAGATTTAGAGCTCCATCTATAAAATTGTGCTTTCATTACAAGTTAGACCAGCACATATAGCCACTCAGTTCCTAGCAGTACCTAGTGCAAACATGTTGAGATACTATTATAAAGGCCATGGTTATAATATTTCTAATCCATCCCATATATAGTTTATAGATTCCTAAAGTACATATAAAAAAATTAGGTGGTCAAAGTTGAGGGTCTCCCATATGAGTATCATCCACCCATCCCACAAGCAATTCCAGCTCAGTCACCAGCTATAGTTATAGCATTGTTATCAAATATTACATAGTTATCAGTTACATCTCAAAGTATAGTTCCTATGCATACATCATAGAGTTCATTAGATCCACCAGTGAAGGTGAGGTCTACTCCTATAGTATCAACATGTATGCATACTCACCCATAAAAACCATTATTAGAGAGACCCCTGCATCAAAGATATGTCATATATTATAGAGGACCTTCTTCTACTTAGTTTATGTTGAGATTAGTATCCTTGGGTTCTTGGGGTTCTCAACATAAGGAACACACATCACCTATAACTTCTTCTAGCATATGGGTTCATAAGACCCGTATAGTTCATAAGGTATCAAAGTTAGTTGCATAGATTCATAGAACCACTACATAGGTAGATACAAACATATATAACTCTACAAAATACATTATGGGATCACATTTACCCTTTCACATATTATGCATTATCATAATTTTCTTATTTGACATAGGTCATAGGGATAGTGAGTATCCCATGAGACTCATTGGTTAGTATGATTCCTAACCCCTTTTACATACATTATTCTCTCTTGCCTCTTATCCAAAAATTTTAAAAAAAAATATAACATGGAAAAACACAAACATTCAATTATTACCAAGAAACCATAAAATTTATAGATTGTATTCATTACTTTGTTTACATTTCTTATATTTTCTAGACACTACATATGTTATCTTAGTATAGTTAGTTTTATCATACATACATGCTTCACTTGTGTTTTTCAAGTGCTTGTAGATTAAATATAGGACTTATGTCCATTACATTGATCCAAACTTGTTATCATCTACCAACTGGGGGAATTTACACTAATCTAGGTTTATCTATTTGATACATACACCCACTTAGGGGCATATCATACACACTTTATATTACCAGGGTCTATCCTTACCTTCTTTACATTCTAGTTTTATCATTGTTATATATTGATATTGCTCATTGCTACTCATACTCAAATTTTTTGTTGACTATCACTAGTTTATGCTCAACATATGTACATCCTTA
Organism: Torreya grandis; assembly: GCA_037957365.1. Classification (NCBI taxonomy): domain Eukaryota; kingdom Viridiplantae; phylum Streptophyta; class Pinopsida; order Cupressales; family Taxaceae; genus Torreya; species Torreya grandis. Next base: position 948,761 of record JARHVA010002599.1, read on the forward strand.
TATTTACATATATTTGTACTAAATTCATACTTAATTTCATCTATACCTTCCATATTTTAGACTTGATTATGTTTCCTATGCTTCTTCTATTCGAGGAAATTTAAATATGCCATTGTTAGTTTGCTCCATGCCACTTCTATTCATGTATGCTATGGACATGTGCCCATGTCCCTTGTGTGTTCTCTATTGATTATGTATGCAGACATTTTAGCATGTCCTTCTATGTGGATCTAATCCAACTTTCTTGTTTATTGTGTATGTGGACATTTAAGCATGTCCTTGTATGTCTTATTTTCTCATATTTAGTGACATGTTCCCATGTCCCTTGTATTGTGGCCCCTTGGCATATTTTACATACCTCATGTGTTTTGTATGTATGTTTTTTATATGCATCATGGATATGACACTTGTCTTTTATTTTTACAAACACAAGTTTTCAATGACATGAGGGACCTCATGCATCTAACATTCCTACTTGGGTGTCATGATGGACATCATGCTTCATCCCCCTAGGTAGCTACTCAGATTTATTGTTATACACATTGATTGCATATATCTTGACACCCTTGTATTGGATAATCATGAATTATCATATATGTTATGGCTAACACATTTTATAGCATTATTTTTTTAGGGCAATTCTCGCACAAGTCAAAAGTTACCCTCAAAAGAGGGGGAATTCACAAGTGTTTTTCATATAGATATAGATATTACATTACATTCACAAATCATTTTTAACACACATGATCAGTTTTAGGAAATTATACATAGGTAAGACACAGGAAAAAATAGGGAATCATAAAACAGTTTAAAGACTCATATTTTAGACCAGATAGACATTAGTTCCTAGATTAAGACACTCACACCACATGGTGTTACTGTCCATGACATGGAACTATTTTCCATTAGCCCCAATTTTAAGGTAGTTCAAATTAGCCAAAATAATACACCATGTATAGTATAGGTTTGCACAGACACAACTATAGGTTTAATAGTTATGCGCAGACTTAGCTTATATTCACACTAGCTCATCTCAGATTTATATCAGTTGCTCAAATTTTGGGCATCATGTGTGACATGGTCAATCCCATATTTAGTTCAAATCATTAGATACACTCATTACAACTTAGTTTAGAATTATTATACTCAAATATCATATTGGGGGCATGTGTGCATCACATTGTTTTTATATGCTTAGTTACATAGAGGGTGATAAAATGGAATGGAAAAATCCATGTCATTATCTATTCTATATACACTTGACATCATATTCGAAGTTGTCATTAGTTTCATGCCTTTCTCCACCTATAGTAGTTGGAATTCTTAAGTGACCAAGAGCCATCTAATGTACCCAAGTGGTCATGGACCTGACATACATAGTTAGATATACCCAGTTAGATGTTTCCAATAATTTACATATTTTCATTTCAAATTTATATACTACACACAGGTGGGAAATGATGGATTCATATCCTACTTGAGTTATTTATCCACCCACATGAGAGGTTTAAATGTACTTACAGTCTAATCCAAGCTATTTTTAGGTCAGGATCCACCAAGCAGAGGTGGGCAATGATGGAGTCAAAACTAGATTGAGTTCTTGAGCCACTCACACATGAGGATTGAGCAAGCTATCAACTCAGTCTAAGATATTCAATGATTTGATCACTATGTACATGCACACAATAGGTTATCACCAAGTTTATACATTGGTTCACATACCCAATGAGGAGTATTCATTCTTTTCCTCTTTCCTATCTCTTTACTCAACATTACTCAGTTACTTTATTCAACATAGTCTTTTTCTTTTGATATCTATTAAGGAATGATTTAGGCATGTTTCATTACAAGTCATACTTTGAACCATGCTTGATAAATGCAAATGCATATTCACATACTCAAACTTGGTTACATGGGCTTAACTTTCTAAGTATGTCCAAATACACTTATTTTTCCTTTATACTAGTTATTTCATTTTGCCACATTTCTAGCATAAAGAAGGGGAATGTAATCACCTAAAAGTGTTATTTATATGTTAAGAGTGATACTTGAGACAATATATTCCTATATTAGCCCTAAACCTCTCCTAGAACCTTTTATCACACTTTTCCAGCCTTTATACAGAACACAAACATCTCAAGTCAGCCAAACATAGTCTCTTACCTTCATTCCCAGATCCTAGCCCTTCATGCCCAACATCCTATCAGCTGAACATAATCACCAAATTAAGGACACTAGAGCCACATGGAAATAATGTAACCAACATGGCATTATTTTCCCTAACCCTAACTCTCCCAAATAGATATATTTTCAAATGTTAAACACTCTTAAGGTCAGCCTAATCACATTTTATTATCCACACAAGCTGAGAAACACTATAAATACAAGACTCTTCAACCTATATCCACTAGATTCAAAATAGATGTAAAATACCTATTCAATCAAGAAATAAGTTGTGAAAAATCAAGGTTATTAATCCTTATTCTACCCTACTTCTACATACTACCATTTATAGCTTCCCTAAGCCTATATTTAAAATATTTCCAATCTCAAGCACACTCAATGAATTCAAGACTACTATCATTATAGCATTCACTTGTACTTGTACCAGCACTTAAGTGGGATAACTACATTTATCTTGATCCCTCCTCAGGGCGATGGTATGTAGGCAACTCTCTTCACAATAAGGTGTTGAAAATGTCCAACCTATCCTACTAATAAACGCACATTTTTAGCTCATGCCATACTTTCAAGGACGATTAGGGTTTGCAACATAAATCATCTATTACATGCACAATATAGAGTTTCAAACTTCTTGTGTACAAGAATACAACCTAGAAAAATAGGCGCATGTGCACCCAAAATTTAAGAACAATCCTGCACAAAGGATACCAATGTCATTTTAAGGACACTAGAGCCACATGGTGCTACTTCCAAGTATGACACTACTATCAAAGATAGTATCTGACTCAAGGATCTTTTATACAACACTCAAACCTATCTATAACTCATTTGTCAATACTAAGAATAGGCTATTTCTAGATAAGTCTCTATTTGCACATATTTATTACTATTTTTAGAAAGTCAAAGCGAGTCAAATTTTGTAACAAATTAGTGGTTATTTATTTCATATTATTTCATTGATTTAAAAAAATCATCCCTTTATTCAAACTTAGGATTTACACTAGTAAAAACCTAAAAGGTTAAAACATTTTTCATACCTCTCTTTCAGTGTGGCATTATCGAATTTGGGTAGTTTGAGTGTTTTTTGATAAAGTGTGTCTCACTATTAAATGCATATTTTATTGCATTGATGCCAAATGAATGGAATTCACACTTTTTTTGTTATAAAGCAACAAAACCACATACATGGTTCTATTAATTTATCACTGGGAATGAAATTTTAAGGCGTTATACCATGTACATAGTTTTGGATCAATGAATATTGAACCTATATCACAAAACCACTATGTGGTTATTAATATACTATGTGTACAATTATTTCCATCAATTCTCATTCAATTTTTAACCACCCATATCCATGAACTTACCCTAATAATCTTTAATTAACTGAAGCACAAACTAGCTATGAAGAGTATCCCTAGTTATGGAATATGGCTTGCTTCATTACATTAAACACAATTTTCAAGCTACCTACCAACCCCCATTGCATTGAACACCAAGCTAGCTAGTCTACCACATCGACTACCCTTAAGGCTGACCTTCTTAAGCCTAGTGTGGGAACCATGCTATAAAGGTGGTCAACATGGGGAATGGACCCCAAGACCTCCCACTTTTATCACTTAACTTACACACCACTAGGTGTTGGAATAATTGGCATTGATGTCAAAAGGAATTGTAACGGATATGAATGGAAATGTCAAATGATATTGTTTCTGGAAGTGAATGGAATTATTAACAAAAGTGAATAGAAGTGTTGTTAGAAGTGAATGGAATTGTTTTTAGAGGTCAACAAAATTATTTTCGAAAGTGAACAAAAATGTCGATGGAAGTCAATGGAATTATTTCCAGAAGTGAACGAAAGTGTTGATGGAAGCGAATAGAATTATCGACCTTGGCTGACCTATTAGGAGGAGTTCTGCCCATTTGAATGGAAATTTTCACTTGAAGAGGCACTAACTTAATTTGTGGATTTTAATGGATTATAAATAAGTGCATAACAAATGGAAAAAGTACATATTTGAAAGTGGAAGATATAAAAGAAGAGTAGAAGTTTTAAAGGAAAATTTTTGTGAGAATATTAAAAGGAAAATACCAGCAAGTATAAGGAAGAGTATAGAAGTGAAAACACTCAAGTGTAGATCAAATCTAAAGGAGATAAAGTAAGTGTTCTATTATCCATTTTTTTGACAATAAATTTGAGATAGAAGAGTGTTTTTTTTTTTAGAAGGTTGGTGCCTTTGTTTTGGAGAGATTGATGTCTCTTGCTGAGTTAGTGCTCAGTGAAAGGGATTGGTGATCCTATAGGTTGGTGCCTAAAAAAATGTTTTTGGGGTAGGTTCTCTAGTAGGTTGATGCCTATGAATATTTATATTAAGATAATGTCTCTGTGGTTTTCTCTCAAAAGGGTTTTCATGCAAATTTGTGTCTATTTGCATTATGTGGTTTTGCATCGTATTCTTTGATTTCTTTGAATATATTAATTGCAGAGTAATTTGAGGTTTTGGATTTAAGATTAATAGTCAAAAGTAAAAAAAATCTTATACTAACTCACCCCCCTCTCAGTATAAGCTTGTGCTTAACAATTAGTATCAGAGTCAGTTCCTTTGGTGTTAGCACAACTGCTAAAAGGTAGATCTTGGAAAGCACATATGGCATGATCTCAAGTGTTGGATGGTTTCTCCACTAACAAGGCTCCTTTATTTAATGTAATGAATTATGCATTTTGGATTATAAGGATGAAGACTTAATTGATGGCCCTAGGTTTTGATATTTGGTAAGTAGTGGTAATAGGATACATAAAACCACAAATTGCACCAATGGATGCCATAGAAAAAAGGCTAGTGAGAACAATGCAAAAGCTATGAATGGAATCTTATGCGGGCTTTCAAAAAATGAGTTTGTTAAGGTTATGCATTGTGATTCTACAAAAGAGATTTGGTATAAACTCAACACTATTTATGAAGGTGATAGTAAGGTTAGAAAAGCAAAACTCCAAACCCACAGGAGGCAATTTGAATGTATAAAAATGAAGAATGATGAAAACAATGTTAGGTATCTTCTTTATGTCAATGAGATTGTTAATGTCATTTGAGGAATTGGAGAGAAAATTGAAGAATCTGTGATCGTTCAGAAAGTCCTAAGATCTCTACCATTGACATTTGATACAAAGTTCTTTGACATTGAAGAAATGAAGGATTTAGACATGATGAAAATGGATGATATCCATGGAATTATTACAGCCTATGAAATGAGAACTGAATATGAGAGACAGTCGAAGAAGGAAGCATCATTCAAAGTCTCAAAGAAAGAGAAGATCAAAGAACCAAAATCAAGTGAAAATTCAAGTAGTGAAGAAGATGAAAATGAAGCTCTATTAATTTGAAATCTAAAGAAAGGATCATGCAAATATAAAGGAAAGTTACCATTTAAATGCTTTAGTTTTGATAAAATTGGTCATTTTTCAACCAAATGTCCAAATAAAGGAAATAGCGATGATGAGGGGAACAAACCAAAGTATAAAAATGGATTCAAGTTGAGTGAAGATAAGGATTGGGTATGAGAAGGAAAAAGAGAAAGCTAAGAGCTATGTTGAAACTCTTAAGGAACCGGTGAAAAAGGAACCAAGAAGGAAGAAGCCTAGAATACAAAAACTAGCTCTATGAACAAAGAAAGCAAAGGAGAACAAAACTTCAAAATACTATTTGCTCCAAGATATGCAAATAAAACTAGGTTTGGTAATTATTTTGATGGATATTTTATTATTTCAATCATTTTGGTCATAAGGAATTAGATTGTAGAAAGAGAGCAAAAGATATTGAAGTCATAAGTAGTAATAAAGAAACCTATGGAGCTTCGAACAGAAACTACACTTAATTTTCTCCCTTATCAAACTTTGATGAAGCTATAGTTGATTACAAGTGTAAAAACTATGGACATATAGCATGCTATTGTATAAGTGTTTTTATATCTATAAGACAAGATCTCTAGCGATAAATAAAAGAGAACCATCAAAGACCTGGAAGAAGAAGCAAGAAGAATCCATGATCGTTCAAACAATAGTCAATGCTAGAGATGAAGGACAATAATGGTTCATTGATAGTGGATGTTTGAGACACATGACTGGAGATAAAATCAAATTCATCTCATTAAAAAGGGTCAATGAAGGCTCCGTGAAGTTTAAAGATAACACTACAACAAAAATAATAGGAAAAGGTACACTTAGTCTCAATAATAGAAAAACCAAAATAGAAAATGTGTTATATGTGGAAGGGTTAAAGCATAATATTCTGAGTGTTAGCCAAATGTGTGATCAAGGACACACACTCAAGTTCTTTTCTAAAGGTTGTGAGATCAAAAAAAGAGACACGAGAGAACTAATTACAGATTTTCATAGAACCACAAACAACCTATACATGCTTGGAGAAATGAGAGTAGAGAAATGTTGTCTGAATCAATTTGAAGAGAGTTGGATATATCATAGAAGGTTAGGGCACATAAATTTTGATAATTTGTGAAAAATAGAAACAAATAAGCTATGTGAGATATGCCCAAGATAATGAAACCTTCAAGCACTCTATATAAGCAATGCCAACATAGGAAGCAAACCACAACAAGGCTCAGAATGAGGGAACATTGGACCACCAAACCACTAGAGCTGATTCATACGGATCTTTGTGGTCCTAATAGAACTAAGAGCATGTAAGGTGAGAGCTAATTTATGTTTCTCATTAATGATTATACTAGAATGACGTGGGTAGCCTTTCTAAAAGAAAAATCTGAAGCATTCAAAAAATTTAAATCTCAAGGCATTAGTAGAAAATGAAAAAGAGTTGAAAATAAAATGCCTAAGGTCAGATCGAGGAGGTGAGTTTATTTCAAATGAATTCATTGAGTTTTGTGAAGATCATGGAATTAAGAGACAATACTCAACTGTATGGACTCCAAAACAAAATGGAGTGGTGGAAAGGAAAAATCAAACTATTCAAGAGATGGCTAGAACTATGTTGAATGAATCTAAGCTATTAGATAGATTCTAGAGAGAAGTAGTTAATACATAAGTATATATCTTGAATAGAGGGTAAATTAGAGTTAATAATGACAAAACTCCTTACAAATTATGGAAAGGTAAACGAGCTTCAGTCAAACATTTCAAAGTCTTTGTAAATAAATGTTTTACCAATAGGAATGAAGAAAATTTGGGCAAATTTGATTCAAGATCTGATGAAGGAATTTTTCATGGCTACTCCATAAAAAGCAAAGCCTATAAAATTTATAACAAAAGGATACAAACTATAGTAGAAAATGTTAGTGTTAGAATAGATGAGATCATAAATCAAAAGGCAAAATAACCTTTAGAATAGCATCTAGAAATACCCAATCTTGTAGAAGAAGGGGAGGAAGAAAATGTATAAAAATTGAGTGAATCTAAAAAGCAAGAAGAAAATGTAGAAAAATTGAGTGAATCTGAAAGGTAGGACACCAAAGCATCATCTCGCTTTGTTCAGAAGAATCATGTTGAAATTCAAATCATTGGCAACATTGATGTTGGGGTACAAACCAGAAGAAGAATTGTAAGTATACCCAAGAATATAAATTTCTCTTTGTTATCCAAGGTAGATCCTAAGAATTTTTTTGAAGCTAGTCATGATAAACATTGGGTAAAAGAAATATGAGAAGAGTTAGATCAATTTGAGAAGAATGAGACTTGGGAACTTGTGCCCAAGCCAATAGATCAGAATGTGATTGGCACTAAGTGCATTTTTTGAAACAAATTGAATGAAAATAACCAAGTCACTAAAAACAAAGCAAAGTTGGTATGTAAGGGGTATGCTCAAGTAGAAGGTGTAGATTTTGAAGAGACTTTTGCTCCTATTGCTAGATTAGAAGCAATTCGAATATTTCTTGCATTTTCAGTATTCAAAAATTTCAAAGTCTATCAAATGGATGTTAAATCAACATTTATAAATGGCAATCTAGAAGAGGAAGTTTACATATAGCAACTAAAAGGATTCCTCTTATCAAAAAATAAGGATTATGTGTGTAAGTTTAAGAAAGCTTTGTAAAGATTGAAATAACCTCCTAGATCATGGTATGCTAGGCTTGATAAATACCTACAAGACTAAGGTTTCAAGAGAGGATATGCTGATAGTAATCTTTACATCAAAACTGAAGGAGATCACCAGTTAATTGATGTGGTGTATGTAGATGATATAATCTTTGGCGGAGACAATGAGGAAATGTCTAAGAGATTTGTCGAAGATATGCAAAAGGAATTTGAGATGTCCATGTTAGGTGAGTTGTCATTTTTCCTTGGTTTAAAATTATCTCAATCCAATAAAAGAATTTTCATATCCCAATGTAAGTATGTGAAGGAGATGTTGAATAAATTCCATATGGAGGAGTGTGCCCCTATTAGCACACTTATGGCTACAGGTATGAAGTTGACCAAAGATGATGAATCTTTGAATACTAATCAAACTCTTTACAAATTAATGATTAGGATTTTACTATATGTAACGGCATCTAGGATAGATATCATGCAAGCAGTAGGTATGGTTGCATGATTTCAAGTAGATCCAAACGAAACACATGTGCAAGCTATGAAATGTATATTCAAATATTTAAAGAGAACCTTGGATTATGGGTTTTGGTACCCAAGAGGTAAAGAATTCACATTGATAGCATGCATGGATTTAGATTGGGTAGGTTATGTATATGATAGAAAAAGTACAAGTGGAGGAGCATTCTTTCTTGGAGATAGCCTAGTATCATGGTTGAGTAAAAAGCAAAATTTTGTATCTCTATCCACAGCAGAAGCAGAGTATATAGTGGTAGTGCTATGTTGTACACAAGTTCTATGGATAAAACAAACCTTGAAAGATATCAAATTAGAGTATGATCATCCAATCTCCATATTCTGTGATAATGCTAGTGCGATAAGTATTTTGAAGAATCCAGTTATGCATTCCAAAACTAAGCATATCCCTATGCAGTATCATTTCTTGAAAGAATAGGTGATAGAAAAACAAGTAAAATTGGAATATTTTTCCACATCCAAACAGATGGAAGATATCTTCACGAAGCTACTTACAAAGGAAACATTGAGTACCTATGAGAGAAGTTGGGAGTAATATATTTTTATTCTACTCATTAAAAATCAAGAGAAGCATTGGTTAAGAGGGAGATAAATTTCTTTTTTCAGCTCCTTGAGTGACCCTTTGCCATTGATGTCAAAGGGGGAGAATGGAAGTACGAGGAGTTACAACAAGGGTGAGTTACAGAAAAGAAGATCTTTTTGGAAGGTTGCCATCAATGACAGAGGGGGAGATTGTTGGAATAATTGTCAATGATGTCAAAAGGAATTGTAACAGATATGAATGGAAATGTCAAATGGAATTGTTGCCAGAAGTGAATGGAATTATTACTGAAAGTGAACAGAAGTGTTGTTGGAAGTGAATGGAATTGTTGCTGGAAGTGAATGGAAATGTCGACAAAAATGAATGGAATTGTTGACCTTGGTCGACCTATTTAGAAGAGTTGTGATCATTTGAATGGACCTTTTCACTTGAAGAGGCATGACCTTAATTTGTGGCTTTTTGTGGGTTATGAATAAGTACATAATGAATGGCAAAAGTGTAGATTCGAAAGTGGAAGATATAAAAGAAGAGCAAAAATTTTAAAGGCAAATTTTTGTGAGAATATTCAAAGGAAAAAAATAACAAGTATAAGGAAGAGTATAGCAGTGAAAAAACTCAAGTGTAGATCAGATCAAAATGAGATAAATAAATTATTCTATCATCCATTGTTTTGACATCAAATTTGAGATAGAAGAGTGGTTTTTTATGAGAAGGTTGGGGCCTTCATTTTGAAGAGATTGGTGTCTCTTGTTGAGTTGGTGCTCAGCGAAAGGGGTTGGTGTTCCTATAGGTTGGTGCCTACAAAATTGTTTTGGGGGTAGGTGCTCTAGTAGGTTGGTGCCTATGAATATTTATATTAAGATAATTTCTTCGTAGTTTTCTCTTAAAAGGGTTTCCACGTAAATCTGTGTCTATTTGCATTGTGTGGTTTTACATTGTATTCTTTGATTGCTTTGAATATATTAATTGCAGAGTAATTTGAGGTTTTGGATTTAAGATTAATAGTCGAAAGTAAAAAATATATCTTATACTGATTCACCCCCACCTCTCAATATAAGCTTGTGCTTAACACTAGCCTATCCTTACCAAGTCTAAAAAGTTTGATAACATGTTTTATACTATGAAGAGTAACTTTAGCCATGGACTATATACTTTCTTTATCATATTGAACATAGGTTTCAATCCACATACTGACCTTTGTCATATTGAATATTGAGCCATCTAGTCCTTCACATCGGGTACCCTCATGGATAACATGTTGGAGCCCGCTATGGAAATGATGCTATATACAATTCAGCTTGGGGAATGGACCCTAAGACTTTCCACGTCTAGCACTCAACTCACATATTACTAGGTTATACCCACAAGATCTAATTGTATTGATTATTACTATTATATAATATAAAATTATATTTTTATAATAATATATTAATATTGTATTATAATAGTATAAATTATTATATTTAATTAATTTCATTTTATTATTATGATTATAATATCACTAAATATTATAATATAATAATAAAATGAGAATGGGGGTGGAGAAGAGCCTGATGTAATAATAAAGTATATGATATAATATCTTATCCTAGTATTAGATAAATCTGAATATATTACTTAACTAAGATATGTGTCATACTCTATGAGATATATTAGTCTAAAATAGTGATAGAGGTGAAGAATATAGAGGTGAAGGATATAGAGGCTAAAATATTACTCTATGGAATAATGAATATAGAGGTGAAGAATACACAAATAAAGTGACAAAATTTATAAGCACCATGAAAGATAATAGATTTCTTAGAGATGAAGATATAACACTAAAGATGAATTATGAAACCTTGGGTGTTAAACAAAAAAAATATTTAATATGGTTATAACACATTATCATAGAGGTCAAAATAACTTTCCCTTATGCATGATAGCCCAAAGAACAGTAGGAATAGGAAAATCATATATGATAGGTACCATTCATTGACCTCCTCAAGATGCATCATTCCTAGAGCAATCTCCGCTTCTATTACTTACATCCACTAGAGTTGCAACATTCAATATTGATGCCTCAACTATCCATGCACAACTTCAAATCCCAATTGTGGATTTTATTGAATTATAAGGGCCAAAACTTATAAGTTTTCAAGAGGATATCCTCCACATAAAATACATATTAATTGATGAAATGAGTTTCATTGGGTAAAATTTTATACAAAACACAGACTCTAGACTCCGTCAAACATTTCCCAAAGTTGTAAACATGAGTTTTGGTGGTATATCTATTATTTTTGTTGGATATTTGGGCCATCTTCCTCATGATAGTGATAGACCACCATACGATAGCAACAAACAAGCAAACTATTGAGAGAAGAATTCAAAATACTTGTTTCTTTGGATAAGATATTTAGACAAGAAGGAGAAAGTGATGACCAACAAAGGTTTCATCGGTTACTCATAAATTTAAGAGATGCAAATCCAACAATAGATGATTGGAAGCTATTGATGACCAGAACTAATGTTAAAATACATAGATCCACCAATGAAGAGTTTGACGATTGTATTCATTTATCTTCCACAAATGATAAAGTATGTAACCACAATAAAAGAAGTTATATTCATTAAGAAGACCAGTTTCATGTAGCATTGTAACCAAAGTAGTAAGTGCCAATGCACCAATTGGAGGTCCAAATGATGAACTTGATGTGGAGTTACTCAGTTTTATCGATGCAAGGGTCATGTTAACTTCCAAACTTTTGATAGAAGTATGTCTTGTAAATGGAGCTCTAGGGTATATCAAAAGTATAATGCACAAAGTTAGGAGTGCCCCACTAGAACCACCAACATATATTATGGTCAAGTTTGACAGTTACTCGAGAATACCATTTGAAGATGAAACTCCATATATAGTTCCAGTTGCACCAATACAAAGGGGATGCACAACCGAACTACCCTTATGATTGGCTTGAGGATTAACAATATACAAATCACAAGGTTTGACTATTTCAAAAGCCACAATTAATATAAGTCAAAGAAAAGGAACAAGATTAAAATTTGTGGCTATATCCCATGTAAAGTCCTTGGAAGGATGAAGAATATTACCTCCATTTATATATGACTACTATGAAAAATAAAAATCCAAATGGAAAGTTGAAGAAGAGAGATTGAAACTATTAGAGGAAAAATAATTAAACGTAATTATAAAAAAATTCATGTATTTATTCATTATTTGACATTTTATGTGACGTGTATGGTACATTTTGATGAGTATTAAATAACTATTTAAATTATGTATATTAAAATTTTAGGTGATTTAATATAATGTGTATTACAATTTTATATGATTTAATTTGATGTATATAATACATTTCAAGTTTTATGAAAATTTTCATATTATATGTTAAATAAATATGTAAAACACATAGCTGCTACTAGCATACCTATCTTAGATAAATCTATGTAAAAAATGCCAAGAAATATCATTAAAAATATGTATAAAAGTGTATATAATTTAAAGATATATATAATTATAATATAAAATACATACTATAAAATTAATATGTATACATTATTAATTTATTTTTATAATAATATTATATACCATGTACTATAAAAATATGTATAAAAGTATATATAATTTAAAGATATATATATAATATTAATATAAAATATATGTCTATAACATGTAGAAGGGTTGGTTAAGTGAGTTGGTTGTGTCCAGTTGCATATAGATTCAAATCTCACAAAATGTTTGTAGGTTAGATGTGGTTGTTTGAATGATATAGTTAGTTGGTTGTGATTGTTTGAGTTGACAAAATAATTTTAGTAGATGTGTAAATTGATTTAATTCTTGGGAACTAACCTCCCAATTATATCCCAAAATCGATTCATAAATCCGAACTCTAAAAAAACTAAATTGCTAATTTTATTTTATAATAATATTTATTTCATATAATATATTAAATATTACTACCATATTATAATATACTAATATTATATGTTAAAATGCAGAGGATAACATGCATGTCTAGAATATAAATTTTTGGTCTTGTCACTACCCTTCCGATCTTGCCACTACCCTTCTTCTCTGAGCATCCCCCTTCATCTGCTACGCCTCCTTAGGATACACTCACAGGAAATCAAATATTCTATCTGTCATTCCCTCATCCATGGTGTCACACTTGATTTTAATTTTTAGAAGACGTACTCCTTGTTCAATATGGTCTCTACTTTGTTTGGTTGTCCTAGGCACATTGGGAATCTCTTAGTCCCTTTTTCCAGAAATTTATTTTTAAAATATCTCAGGAAATCTTCTTTCAACTTGAATTTTGGGCCTGCTTATTTCAATTAGCTTTTCAAAACATGCTCAATACAATATCCAAGGAGAAAATTAACGGTTGACCAATTCTAAAGGTCTCTCAAGTTGATCAGTGTTGTGCTTTTCCCAAGCCCACCTCCCTCTAATGAATTGAAAAAGGTTCAAACTAGATTGGGCCCTTTCAAATTTACTTCAGTGAAATAATAATTCATACCTAGCATAATGAATTAACAAATACCACCCACTTGAATCTAGCAACTCAATAAATTACTGTAGTCTAACAAAACATAATGCTATATACGACAAAACCTTACAACATTTATAAGATAAGTTACTGCAGAATATTATCTCTTGATAATATTTATTACCCTCATTGCCATCAACGAAATCCAAAAGATAATGAATTAGATTTAAACCGCACTTTTAGAATCTTGAAATGATAATTTTGGGATTTATAAAATAATTCTAATCCATTCTAAATTTACCGATAGTTTAAGGGAAGCATCTCTAGTTAAGTGTAATCGTTAATTTATAGAAGGTGATTCATAGATCCTTTTTTCGGTTCATTACCTTTCTTTTAGGGTTTTGAAAAGTACAAGGAAAATTAACATATTGTATCTAGTGTGAATTAGAAAATTCATAATATTGTTTAATATCACATATACAATCAAAGTATTCTTATTGATAACTACTTGATTATTGAAAACATCATATTTATATCAATAAATCTTTTCAAGGGTTTTATATGTTAGAGGTGTTTTTTACATACTTTTTGGTCTATTGATTTTTAGATCAAATGAGAAGAAAGAGAAGTAAAATAAATTTTATTAGTCTAAGATATCAACAACCATTAATAAAACTCTTTAAACCACATTCAACTCATAGTCCATTGTAAAACACAATGTAAGCCAAAAGCTTACATCAAATACATATATAATAGTAATAGTTTATAAATTTTATATAATATATAATATTTTATAAATTATTCAAAATTCAACAAGATTTGGATAGTTATGGGAGGAGAATTCACTCCGGTGGGTATTATTCATGGCTTGCATCTACCTATTTGTGTTTTTGGCCCCCTTATATCACACTGTGAAGCCAGTGAGATTTATTAGGGATGCAACGCATTAACTACACTTGACGCGTTGCCCTTTGGGAGGGCAAGCCCTATATTTATGGTTTCTCTACGCTCTCTTGTATCTATTGATGTAAGAGATGAAGCTAATGGCACCCAAAAGAGCTTAGAAGTTTGTTCTGAAAGTTTATGACAAGGTAATCCCTTTTCCCCCCTCCTTTTCAGAGGTAAGTATTCCTGTTGTTGCTATTTAACAATGTTACAAGTGGTATGAAAATTGCTCTATTATTGCTTATTTTGTTGGCCGTATCCCCTCAAAAGATTACCTCCACAACTAGCTCTGCAACCACTGGGAGTCATTAGAGGTCCATGTCTCTAAAATCTGCAACCTTACCAAAGGTTTTCTTATTTACCTTTAATAATCCCTTTGAAACTCAATTGATTCCCATGAAGTCCAATGTTTGGTTCCTTCATAACTAGCTTATGATCTTCTCTCCCTAGTCCTTGGATTTTAATGTTTCTGACAATGCCATCCTTTATGTCCTTGTCTAGGTTGAACTTCTCAATTTGCCAGTTCACCTTTGGTATTTTATCTCCCAAATCATCACTCCTTTAGGACGAGTCGTTACAATTGAAATAGATAAGTGGTTCTCCCCCCACCTTAATAAGTGAGTATGTGTGGAGGTTGACCTCTCCAAAGCGCTGAAGGAGTTCATTGAAATCCAGGTTGGGGAGACCCAGTGGTCACAAAACATTGTATATTTCAACCTTAGCAACACTTGTTTCTACTATTAGGCCTCAGACTACCACATAAAGGATTTGCCTCACATGGGTTGTCCCAATCCTCCTCAGATGCCTCCTCAGTTTGAGAAGCCAAAACCAAAAGACCAAGGTGATGGCTAGACCATAGTTCCCACCAAATGGGCACAAAGACCTAAGCCATAAATCACACCCTAACCACCACCTCAGGTGGATTCTCCTTCAGTTATCACACCCTCTCAAGTGACCTCTTTGTCACCCCCTTCCATCCCATCTCCTCTTAACCCTTAGCATGTTTCTTCGGCCTCCCAGAATTTTAGGATGTGTATGTCTAAGGTTCACTCGACCACTGGCTCATTTTCCCGATGGTCTCACATCCCACCTCATGGGGGTTATAAGTCTCCTCAGGAGGAATATGATGCCAAACATTGCTACATTATAGGTGGTATAATTTTTGGCCCTCACCAACACAACAACTATATAACATTGGCAGATTTTGAGGATGGGCAAGGGGAGATTCAAATGGATGACCCATCCCTATGAATGTCTTATCATGGAATGTCAGAGGTCTTATAGATTTTACCCATAAATACTCTGTGTGAGTCATGTGTCAACAAATTGGTTTTTTGGACATTCTCTATTTTTAAGAAGTTAAGATTTATGGTTTTCTCCTCTAAATGGCCTTGTGAAGTATTTGGCTTGATGCCACCTAGGTCACCACCTTGCATGAGGTAGGATGTGGTGGCGAATGTATCTTAGTTACTTATAAAGTCTCATTTGGAACTATTACCATGGGAGAAGACTTATCACATCGGATAGTCTAGATTATTCTTTACATTGATGGCCATCCTTTTTCCATCCTCAACATCTATGCTCCTAATGATGGCCCTCATTGCTCCCTACTCTGGTGATATTTGGTAGATGGGTTACCTCCTACCACATGGCTAGTGTGTGATAACTTTAATATGATTGAACACCCCTGAGACAAAGTTGGGGCCTTCCCCATGTATTGGTGTGTTGATGAGCATGAGGCTTGGTATTATTTCAAAAATAAATGGGGGCTAGTAAACCTTCTCCTCCAATGGTGAACATTTAATCACACATATTGGTTTATGTATTACAACTACCAAATTGGGGATCATCGTGTGCTAAAATGGTTAGACCACTTTATTTTGTCATAGAAAAATATTTTTTTCCTTTTCTAGGATTGATGGCCATCCTGTCAATGTCCACTCAGATATTGTCTTACCAAACCACTTACCTATCTCTTATAAATTGGACTAGACCTCTAGGTAGTATAAAGTGCTACGTAATCAATTTTTTCTCAACACTTCTATGTTAAGTCATCCTGGCACCATTTGACTCATCCACCAAATCTAAGACCTAGCCTCGCATCCTCCATATGCCTTTAGATGGATTGAGTGCTAAAATGAAGCCATTATCTACACTAACTTCTTCCTCTACCACCATGGTAAACATGTTTCCCAAATTTGATGAAGCCATTATCTGCACTAACTTCTTCCTCTACCACCATGGTAAACATGTTTCCCAAATTTGTAAGCATTTAGAGGAGGCTACAATCCAAGAATTCAAATGGGTCTCTTCCTCCCTTGAGACTAATCCTTTCAATATTTAGCTTCAAAGGTAGTGTACCTCCAATAAACACCACCTTAAGGTGGTGGATATTCATGTAGCCAAAGGCACCTAACTCTAAGCTTGGTTATATTAGATCAAAATTGGTGACAAAGCCTCCAAAGAGTTATTTAAAGCACTAAAAGCCAAGCCAAATTGTGAGCAAATTAAAGCCATTCAAGTGGCTCAATCCTAGTTCACCTATTAGGTTGATATCTCCTCATTCTATAGCATTACCAGTAGGTTTTCCATGCCCATCCCTTTACAGCTGAGAGGTCCCAAGCTCTTCAAAATTTGGTTGGATGCCACCTAGGTCACCACCTTACATGAGGTAGGACATGGTGACACATGTATCTTAGTTACTTATAAAATCTCCTTTGGAATTATTTCCACAAGGGAAGACCCATCACATCGATCAATCTATAGTATTATTGACATTAATGGCCATCCTTTTGGCATCCTCATCATCTATGCTCTCAATGATTGCCTTGATTGCTCCCTGCTCTAGTGATCTTTGGTAGATGGGTTACCTCCTACTACATGGCTAGTGTGTGGTAACTTTAATATGATTAAACACCCCTAAGACAAAGTTGGGGTCCTCCCGATGCATTAGTGTGTTTGTGAGCATGAGGTTTGGTATTATTTCAAAAATAAATGGGGGATACAAGACCCTCTCATTTGATGCTAGACAATTAATCATACATCTTCGTTTACATGGTCCAAATACCAAACAGGGGAACACTCTGTGCTCAAATGGTTAGAGTACCTTATGTTGTCATAGCAAAATCTTTTTCCCTTTTCTAGGATTGATGGCCAACCTGTCAACATCCACTCAGATATTGTCTTGTCAGACCACTTACCCATCTCCTATAAATTGGAATTGACCTCTAGGTAGTATAGGGTGCCATGTAATCAATATTTTCTCAACACTTCTTTGCTGAGTCATCCTAGCACCATTTGACTCATCCACCAAATCTAAGACCTAGTTTCATAACCCCCATATGCCACTAGATGGATTGAGTGGTGGAATGAAACCATTCTCCACACCACCTCCTTCCTCTTCCACCATGGTAAACATGTTGCCCAGATTTGTAAGGATTTAGAGGATGCTACAATCCAAGAATTCAAACATGTCTTTGCCTCCCTTGAGACTGATCCTTTTAATATTTAGCTTCAAATGTTGTTTGCCTCCTTCAAACACCATCTTAAGGTGGTAGATAGTCATGTAGCAAGAGGCACCTAACTCTGAGCTTAGTTATATTGGCTCAAAATTGGTGACAAAGAATTTAAGGAGTTCATTAAAGCACTAAAAGCCAAGAAGGATCACGAGCAAATTAAATCAATTTAAGTGGCTCAATCCCAGCTCACCTCTCAGGTTGATATCTTCTCAAAATTTCTGTAGCATTACCAACAAACTTTCCATGCCTAGTCCTTTATGGCTGAGAGGTCCCAAGCTCTTCAAAATTGCCTTGACGTGGTGCCTTTCAAGCTCAAGCTTGCAAATCAATGTCTATGTGATGCCTTGATCACCCTAAAGGATCTTACAGAGGCTTTAAATTGTATGAGTAATGGTAAGGCTCCCAACCTTGATGGATTCCCTTGTGAGTTTATAAATCCACTTGGGAGTTTATCATCCCTGATTTGTTGTAGGTCTACAAATAAGCCCCACAAAATCAATCTCTTGGCCCGATGATCAACCAAAGTAATATCAAATTTATCCCTAAAGCTAGGGATCCTAAGCTTCTCACCAACTGAATACTGATAACCATACTAAATGTCTTAGAAGATCCTCATCAAATCCCTCACCAACTACGTTTGACTAATCTTACCTACCATTATTAGACTAGAACAAACAAGTTTCATTAAAGGGAGGTATATCTTGGATAATCTTAGTGTAATCTAGGAGTGCATGGCCTAGGCTCATTCCTCTCTATAGAGAGTTATTTTTATAAAGTTGCATTTTGAAAAGGCTTATGACAAGATTGAGTGGCATTTTATTATTTACATGTTAAAATTTATTAGCATTGGTGCCTATTTTATCGAGGCTATGCACACCTTACTTCCTAATGCCTCTACCTACCTTACTATCAATAGTTATCAAACCCTAGGGATAAAAATCTAGTGTTCTATTCGATAAGGTTATCCCCTTGATCTAACACTTTATATTCTTGTTGTTGAAGCATTGGGTTACATTTTGGCTTCTAGGGCCTTGCACGGGCTTGTTTGGGGCATTATTTTTCCCAATCTCACCTTTCAGCTTATCAATGGTCACTTTGAAGATGACACCTTTCTCACACTTGAAGAGCAAAATGCCACTTTTACTAAAGCTATGTAGTGTATAGACACCTTTTTTTGGCTTTGGGCTCTAGCCTTCAATGGAGGAAAACCCAATGTTTCTGACAAAGCATGATGTTGGTGCCTAAGTGGTTTAAAAATTTTAATTGGTAATTGATCATTCAGGGGAAAAAATTCATGTTCTTTGGCATCCCCTTCACTTTTGATAGCCCACCTTCTGAGATTTGGAAATACGTTTTCAATAGGATTGAAATTAATATTGAATATTGGATCACTAAGCCCTTCTCTCTGGTGGGCAAGTTTTAAATCTGAATTAAGATTTCAGCAGCCACTCATGTCTACTAATCCTCTTGATGGCCCATCTCCAAAGCCTCTTATGATATTCTAGCTAAGCTTCTTTGTGATTTCCTCTCTAGGCCAATTCTAACAAGTCCTAGGGTTTTCATCGACTAGCCAAAGATATTTGTTGCCTTTCTCATGATATAGGTGGTATGGGCATAGTTGATGCTTATCATCAAAGTATGGCCTTATGTGATAAATGTGTTGTTCTAGACATTGAGATAAATGAGTCTTATAAAATCCTCCTCCTCCATTACATCTCTTTAGGTTCTCCCTATGGCAAAACTAGTTGGAAGAATATTGGATTATAATCAGTTCTCATCACCACTATGCCAATCAAAATTACAAGATCATTTATGGTCAAGAGTATCTGGAAGGCTTTCAAATTAGTCAAACCCTACTTAAAGTGGGTAGGGGATGGATTCTGCATAGGTTTATCTTTTAATGATCATAGTTCATGGTGGTCTCCTATTATCACTATTTCTTCTACTCCCCTATGTAAATTACCTGGTATTAAAGCATCAAGATTGCTCTATAAGAAAATTCACACTATTCATGATTTGGTTAATTTTAGATATTGTATCGCTTGGCCTGATTTGAAAATCAAATTTAAATTAAATAATATTTATTTACCTTCCATCTTTTGCATTCATGAATTACTTCGTGATGTTATGCTCTATAAGCTTGGCCTTCAGCGTCCTCAAGCATGGTGGAAAGATTTGAAGTGGAATTGTGATATGCATTTTAAAGCCTACTCTTTAGTGATTATGTATCAAGTGATGATTCCCTTATCACCAACTCTCAACAAGCTCAATAGATGATGTGGACTTTAGTTCTCTCCTAGGACTTGGCTCACCCATCTAGAAAGTGTGTAGCACCCAGGTCTGGAGCCAAAATTGGCTCATTTTCTTTGGTGTTTAATCTACCCAAGGATCCCCCTCAGAGAGAGGTTGCTCCACCTCCACTTTCCCTATCCATTCTATCTAGATTGAAAATGTCTTGAATCTTTTAAGCATTTGTTTTGGTTTTGTCCTAAATCACAATATGTTTAACATTTGAACAACCCTTTCATCTTAAGCATTTTTCTTGGCAACAATCCTTTTTTGAGGATTATTCAAACTAGCCAACTTCTATTGATTTTATGTAGTAATTTTTTAGGTTATCATCTTCTTTCAACTTTGGAAACCTAAAAATAATGTTATTTTTAATCATGAGGAATGTGTTATTTCATTTTCTATTAATGAAAAGGTCAATGTTATTTCTTTGCTCTGCTTACAGATCCAAGCTCAAATGGAGAAGATGACATTAGACCTCTACCACTTATAGGAACTCTTAGAACACTATGGGAGTGCCCCATGCACTATGAGGATAGTTCCACCAGATGGACCACCATGTGGTCCCCCTCCACCTCCTCCTAGGAGATGTCTAAGTAGATGTTGGTCCTGCAATAGGGGCCACTTTTTGCCTTGCCCTCTTTCAGGGGGTGGTTGGAGTGCTTTTGGGAAATTTGATGTTGGTCTTGATCAATATTCTCTAGTGATTATTGTTTTTCCTACTCATCCCACTGATGGTTGGATGATCACTATATATGATGAACCCTAGATGGTTGGATTGCTCTAGAGATCTCGAATGTGGAACTGTTTGCTTGGTCAGCACTTCCTAAGGATGACCCTCTACCTCCACCTTTTGGGGTGGTATCATGTGCTTGAGATTATCTTTCTAGTTATTTTTATTTGTTCTTATTGTGTTATGTTTGATAATTTGCTAATTTTTTGAGCTGGTTTCTTTGCCCAATGTGGAGTTTGGGCTATGATTTGTCTAGCCACATTACTATGTAACATTATGAATTATATTTTGATTTTAAATTTAATATGAGGCATTCCAATAGTATAATATTTTATAAATATTATATCACTGTCTGTGTGTGTGTGTGTGTGTGTGTGTGTGTGTGTGTGTGTGTGTGTGTGTGTGTGTGTGTGTGTGTGTGTGTGTGTGTGTGTGTGTGTGTGTGTGTGTGTGTGTGTATTACTGTATTACTGATTCTACTTTACAATAAATACCATTGTAAAATAGAATTAGTAATATATATATAGACACACACACGCACACGCAAACGCACATGCACATGCATATGTATATGCACACGCACACGCATATGCATATGCATATGCATATGCATATACATATACATATACATACACACACACACACACACACACACACACACACACACACACACACACACACACACACACACACACACACACACACACACACATATATATATACATATACATATACATACATATACATACATATCTATACATATACATACATATCTATCTTTATATATATATATATATACATATATATATATATATATATATACATATATATATATATACATATATATATATATATATATATATATATATATATATATATACATATACATATATATATATACATATATGCATATACATACATATATATATACATATATACATATATATATATACATATACATACATATATACATATATATACATATATATATATATATATATATATATATACATATATATACATATATATATATATATATATATATATATACATATATATATATACATATATATATATATATATATATACATATATATATACATATATATATATATACACATATATATACATATACATACATACATACATATACACACACACACACACACCAACACACACACACACCACACACACACACACACACACACACACACACACACACACACACACACACACACACACACACACACACATTACAAATTTTAATTCTATAATAATAATTTTTTAATAAATTAATTGTGTTGATTTTGTTTTTGATAGATTTCATGGTTGGCAGGACCCCTTCCTGAAAAAGATCAAATAAAAAAGATTACTACCCTGGCTTGACAAAAATTTTATGTCAAGGCATATGACCAAAACATTGAAGCCAAACAACATTATCAAAAACTTAACCATATTCATTATATTAGTTAAAATCCAACAAATTATATACAATAGCTTCCAAAAACTACTATTACCAATCACACATACCATCAGTACCACTTGCAAAGCAAAAAACTAAGCAAACCAAATTACCCACTACCATTCAATCCAATACAAACAACTTGTTACCTTAGCTTAAACTTACCATCTCAGTATCCAATTAGGTATACCCATCCTCCACCAATGCCAATTGCTCATCCTTAGCCTCATGATCGTGTACACCACCTGACGAACTAACTTCAACCTTCTCTAGACTCCTTGTGACCATGAGCACCGAACAACCACCCAACACCATTTGACCCTTCCTAGCCACCAAGGATTCCTTCTTTTGACACTTTCCAACCCATAATAAGGTCAAGAATAAACCTTTAAAGGACCCTGAGCCTATAATTTCACTATTGATATATTCTAAGGGTACCTACATACATCCCACCATTCATCTAACTTAGGAAACATGGCTTTGAGATCTACCAAATTAGGAAGAACCACACAACACTCAGACACAGACTGATTGGAACACATCAGATCTAGTTCTTCCACCCTATGTTTTAGTATGGTTACATATCTGGCCTCAAAAGATCCAAAAAAGGATAGGTGAATAAAGGTGAAAAGAAGATCATTAAATGGTCCAACATACACCATCTCCATCTCAACCAACAAATTCACCCTATGCTCTAGTGAAATAAATAACTCCACCATATCTATAACATGGGTCTTATTAGAGACTAAATTTAATAAATTACTTGTAAATAGAGAAGCCAACTCAGAATGCACTTTCATACACCAATTATTCCCAAGGACATCCTCTCCCAAAACCTGCTCAATTACCTCTGCAATCTCTAAAGATGGTGCCCAAAACACATGCTTCAGACAACACATAGACACCCTTCCTATAAAACCCATTTCCCTCTTCATGCCACATCTAAAAACCACCATCCAGACTATGGATTCCACCATCACTTTATCGATGACCAAACACCCATTACCTAAACCAAAATAATGCGATTCAAGAGCATTAAATATATCCATTTACTCAAAATAATATTATTTCCAGTTCACATAGATTAGCCATATATTTTTGAATTTACGTTCTCCCATACCAGGTAATTAAGGCATTTAATCATTACTTTACCCTCCAAACTCCTCATATGATTCAAAGACAAAAAAAATATATATCAAATATATGTGTGTAATCCAAGCACAATAGTCCCACCTTCCTCTCTATAATTATCACTTAATTTCCTCTATTTGATCAATTCATACATTGGTCAAGAAAGTTCCACCTTTTTAGGCTCCCGATAGTAGTGGATACCTTTCCATGTTTTAAAATTACTCATAAGTAACCATGTTTTGTTGAAGATATTATTAATATTCGAAGCTTTAGCATTCTGCTTCTTCAATGCTTGTATCATAACTTAAGAGTCCCTTTCAATCTCCATATTTTCCATTTTGTATGCCACCATCATTTCAAGACCTGCCACAAGTGGTTGAGCTTCTACTTCATTATTAGTGTCATCTATTAATTTTATAGAAGTTGCTCTAATTAAATAACTGCTACAATCCTTCACCATGCATCTTGCCCCGAATGCACCAGGATTACCTCTACAAGCTCTGTCAAAATTTAGTTTAAATCAACCATGTCTAGGTGTCCCCTACATGCCACCAGACCTACTACTATTTTTTACTCAATTACCAAAGACCCACTAATGGAGGGAATTATATTGATTATTACTATTATATAATATAAAATTTTATTATTATTATTATTATTATTATTATTATTATTATTATTATTATTATTATTATTATTATTATTATTATTATTATTATTATTATTATTATTATTATTATTAATTAATTAATTAATATTTTATAATAATATTTATATATCATGTAATATAAAAATATGTATAATAGTATATATAATTTAAAGATATATATTATAATAATATAAACTATATGTCGATGAGAATTAAAAGGTTTGGTTAAGTGGGTTAGTTGTGTCCAACCCACCCAAATTCGATTCTCATAGAGCGTTTATAGATTGGATGTATTCGTTTATTTGATATAGTTAATTGGTTGTGACCCTTTAAACTGATGTAGTAATTTCAATCACCATGTGAGTTGATTTAGATCTCAAAGACTAGTTCTTAGTTGTGCCCCAAACTCTGTAACGTGTGTGTGTGTGTGTGTGTGTGTGTGTGTGTGTGTGAATCTATCTATCTAACATATTATAATATTTAATATACTAATTAGTAATATATAATATAAAATACATATCATTATAGTAATATATAATATATTTAAATTATATTATAATATTAATATATTATAATTTATTAAATATTTATATTTAATAATAATAATATATAAAAATAATTAGCATATTATATAATATGTATAATAATGAATATATTATATTAACTAGTATGTATATCTTAGATAATTTTATATAAAATATGTTGATAGATATCATTCTAGAAGCACTTATTCCACTAATCTCATAATTCAATATGGTATAGATGCCTCAAGAATGATATTTAACGATACATTTTACATAGAATTATCTAAGATACATATTCTAGTAGCAAGTAAAAATAGATATTTAATATAAATTATTTAAAACAGCCTCGTAATTCTTAATCCTTGTGACTTCTGCTTTATGTATGTCATTCTCTCTTTATGTTGAATATCTTTCGATGCTTGTAAAGTTACGAGACTTTAATCCCCTTTTTTACCTTTATTTAATAAAAAAAAAAATTATTTTCACATTCATTTTATTTTCATTTACTGTAATATTAAAATAAAAAATAGAAAACAACACACCTCCTTTCCTATTCCATGTCCAATGTATTAAAAATATCATGGTACTTTGCGGTATTTGTAAAAAAATTGATATCTTGGTTGTTTTACAAGGCTAAAATAATGGTTCTTTGTTTTTTTTTCACAAAGCCATCTTTACATTTTTAGATAAATATATTTACGTTCTTTTCACTAGTTTGTAGGTTTTCGTAAAAACAATTATATAAAAAAAAAATTGAAATAAAATTTAAGTTAATAAATAATTTAATTTATATCTAGCAGGTATATTTAAGATCTATGCACTAGTTTGCATGTTTTTATATATTTTTTAAAATATAAATCAAAACAAATCTTAAATTAGTTTATAATTCAATTTATAAATATGACAAGATTGCTATCATGCCCACTCGTAAATAAGGGCACAAAACGCCAAGTCCATGTACGAATAATGATTAATAGTTTTGAGGATAATGTAGAAGATGATCTTAATAATATATTTAAGAAATATAAATTATTTATATTAAATTTGTTTGAGCTAAAATAATATCAATAACATTAATTGGCATTTGGATAAACAAATAAATAATATTATTATTACAACAATAACATTCATTGGCATTGGAAAAGCAAACAAATAATAACAAATTGCAAAAAACCCAAATTATTTGAGCTAACAACCTATGTAATCAAGTAGATTAGGACTTTTAATACATTTTTTTTAATCTTTGATACTCTTTATTGAATAGAATGATTGACCATCTATAGTTGGTAAGTGTACATCACTTGCTTGTAATTTGTAAAAACAAAGTAGATTTTGATTGAGGTAGAGAATGGTACATCTGCATCATATTATCTATTCAAATCATTTAACAAGTATATTAGAAAATATTGCACAAATTATATGTTTTTTACAATCTATTGGAGCAGTTGTTGCATCACATTTCATTGCCTTCTCTTTTTTAGTTTCTTAACTGAAATGAAAATAAAGACAGTTAATCATGTAAAGCAACTTAACCATAATATTAAAAAAATTGTAACAATTTAAATGCAATACATGTGACAAATCTTAAAGTTAGCTTAGTATTTGAAAGTTTGGTCTAAAACATGGAATTCCTATTTTTAGAAAGGATTTAATGATGTGTCTCAGCCTAGAGTTTTGTATAATTAATGGTTTATTCAACTCATGACATTTCAAAAAAAATTGGACTATCCTAGAAATATAAAAGGAAATGCCTCGAGCATATCTATAAGTGTTAGTAGATTCTGTGAAGTAAACATCAAATCAAGCAAATGGAATTTAAAAATAATGGTTAAAATAAATTATTATTCTTCTCCTCATACTTGATTAGCTTCACACTGTTGCATCACCCAAATGAATTAATTACAATAACTCAAATTTGAAATTCAGGAGCCATTTGAAATTTTTGGGGGGAATGAAGGTGATAGGTGAGAAACCAGTAGAGATAAAAAGGAAAGAAGACAAACATAATAGAAATAAATGCATTAGCAGCATAAGAAAGAAGTGGCATAAAATAGAGTAGCAAGTGATAGTTTTTTGAGGCAGCAACAGTCAAAGGAAGAGTAGCAGCTTGCATAAAATAGACGCAGTAGTTAGAGAGACAAGCCTATATAAACGTTGCATCAATAAGTGGGAATATAGTGCAGCAATAGACTATAGAATATAGAGAAGAAGAAAAAAGAGAGAATACAAAGAAGAAGAAAAGTAGGCAGATCAGGAGAATGTTTTAATAATAAAGAGGAACACAATATTAGTCAAAGTATGATTGTAGCAGCAAGATAGAAGGAGAAAAAAACAATTTTTTTTGGTGAGTTTATGAATAGTTGTAACTTTAACAAATTATGTATTGCAAACAAGTTGTACTATAGTCTTAGGTGAATTTAATAAATTAAATTCATGTGTTTTATTACTACAACTCTTCTTACTTATTTTCTCTATTTTAGCTTGTAAGTACAAATTTCTTTGCAAACTGGTTAATTCCAACCTGGGCTTGCACATTCATTTTTATTTTCTGTCAACAATTGGTATTAGATCCCTTAGGTTGTAAATCCATTTAGACATGGCAACAGGCCATTCTGGTTCATGGCAGCAGCCCCCTACATTTGATAGAAAGAATTATGATGTGTGGAGCATAAAAAAAACAAAACATATTCAACTCTCAAGAGCTATGGGAGTTGGTTGAAGGTGGATATAATAAGTTTATAGATCTAGTAGCCTTCAATGTATTAATTCAAGTATAAAAAAATGCATTGAAAGAGAATAGAAGAAAGAATGTCAAGGCAATCAGCTATATACAAATGACACTTTATGATTCAATCTTTCCTAAGATAACATCAGTTGTCCATTCTAAATGAATATGAAATATTCTTTAAAATACCTATCAAAGGAGTGACAAGGTCAAACTTGTCAAGTTACAATTCTTAAGAACGGACTTTGAGACCTTATATATGAAAGAGAATGAGTCTATCAATAACTTCTTCATAAAGAAAACGAATATTGTCAACCAAATTAAGACATGTGATGATACCCTTGAAGATTGTAGAATTATTAAAAATGTGTTGAGGAGCCTTCCAATCATATTTGACCCTATAGTCATTGCAATTGAAGATTCAAAAGATTCAAAGAAAATGACAATAGATGAGCTAATGGGTTCCTTACAAACCCATGAAAAAAGGATGAATAAGTTAGCCACCTCCTCTTATGAGCAATAATTCAAGACTAATGTGAATGTGAAAGGAAATGGGAGAGGATCAAACAATAGAGGAAGAAGAAGAAATTGCAACAACCAAGAAGGTGGAAGGCATAGCCATCAAGAGTCATATGGAAGAGGAAAAGGAAGCAGAAGCAACACTTCTAGAGGAGAATCTACAAAAAGATACAACAATTCTAATGTCTAAAGTTATTATTGTAAAAGGTATAGACACTATGCTAGTGAGTATATAAAAGAGTATGACATCAATAGGTAGAATTAAAATTTATCTAAAACACAAGATATTGAACCTAATAGGATGAGAAAGGTGAAAACTTGTTCATAACATGCAATATTGTGGTGCAAAGTGGTAAAGAGACATGGTACTTGGATAGTGGTTGTAACAACCACATGAGAAGAAAAAAAGAAATGTTTAACCACATTGATGAGTTAATCAAATCATAGGTAAATATAAGACATAATGAGAAGTTTCTCACCATGAGCAAAGGCAACATATCTATTTGCACCAATCATGGTGACAAAATGAAAATTAAAGATGTTTACTATATGCCCAGGTTGAAGCAAAACCTTATTAGCATTGAGAAGCTTTTTCAAAAGGGGTACAATGTCAGATTTGAGAATATTGAATGCATAATATTTGATAGGAATGCTTGCAATAAGTAGATTTTAGTGGTCAAGATAGTAAGCAATCAGATGTTTCCATTAAGAATGTAAAGTGAGCTCACAACAACATTAAAAATAGTGATAGTGGATGAGTCTACTCTTTGGAATCTAAGGTATGGGAATTTGAGATTTGAAGGGATGCACTTTCTTTAAAAGAAGAAAATGGTGAGAGGGTTTCCCCTTATAGAACATCCAAACAAAGTGTGTGAAGGATGCATATTAGAGAAGCAACATAGGAGTGTGTTTCCCATGGGTAAAGTTTGGATAGCTAGAGCTCCTTTAGAGCTGATCCATTCAGGGTTGTGTGGTCTAATGAATACTGCCATGAGATTCATTGATTATTATAGTTGGAAGATATGGGTGTATTTATTGAATAAAAAATCAGATACATTTGAGACCTTCAAGCAATTCAAGGCCATGGTAGAAAAACAAAGTGGCCACTACATCAAGATTTTGAGGATGGATAAAGAGGGAAAGTATATCTCTAATGAGTTCATGAATTTTTTCAAGGATAATGGCATCAAGAATAAATTTACATCTAGGTATACACCACAACAAAATGGTGTGGCCAAGAGGAAGAATAGGACCATCCAAGAGATGGCAAGGAACATGCTAAAGGCAAAGGGTTTGCCTAATGTTTTTTAGGATGAGGTTTTAGTAACAGTCATATACTTATTGAATATTTATCTAACAAAGAATGTTAGGGACATGATCCTTCAAAAATCATGGAGCATCTGGAAGGCAAGTGTTGAATATCTTAGAGTGTTTGGTTGTGTGGCATAAGCACACGTGCTCAACCAAAGAAAGACAAAATGGGATGACAAAGGTGAGAAGTGCATATTCATTAGGTATAGTGATCAATCAAAGGCTTACTAGTTTTACAATCCCATTACCAAAGAACTCATAATCATTCGGGATGTTCAAATTATTGAGCATGAATCTTATGAAGAGAAACAAGAAGAAGAGAATGTGTAAACAGGGATTAGTGGACTCTTTATTGAATCTGAACTACCCAGTAGTACATCCACTCATGCACCAAGTTGGACCCCTATTTCACAAAGCACTGATTCATCTAGTGGTAGCAGCCATCAAAAAGGTCAAGGAGTTATTCATGAATCAATATCATCCTCCTCCAATTCAAGTCAATGCTTAGTAAGGATAAGAAGCTTACAAGAAGTCTATGAGAAGTCAAGGTATGATTAAAACAAAGATGAAACTATGAATTATGCTCTTTTTTATCAGTTGATCCTATCTACTTTGAAAAAGTAGTCAAAGATAGAAAGTGGTGTGAGGTAATGGATAAAGAAATACATGCCATAGAGAGAAATCAGACTTGATAGTTAGTTGACCTACAAAAATGAAAAGAGGTCATATGAGTCAAGTGGATGTAAAGGACAAAAATCACTCACGAAAGCAAGATAGAGAGGCATAAAACAAAACTAGTGGTGAAGGGATACAAACAAAGGTTTGAACTTGACTACAATGAGACATTTGCACCTATAGCAAGTCTAAAAATTGTAAGGATAATCATAGCAATTATTGCTCAACCCAGGTGAAAGGTGCATCAAATGGATGTCAAGTTACCCTTCTTGAATGGAATGCTAGAAGAAGAGGTTTATGTGGGATAGCCACTTGGATATGAGATTTTTCATCATGAGAACAAGGTATATAGGATGAACAAGGCATTGTATGGATTTAATCAAGCCCCAAGAGCATGCCACAGCGATATAAAATCTTACTTGTTAAACAATAGCTTTAACAAAAGGGCAAGTGAGCCCACACTCTATATCAAAGTGAGAGAAGGTGATATTTTGATTGTAGTTTTATATATGTATGATTTAATATTCACTTAAAATATAAATCAATCAATATAATAGTTCAGAGCAACCACGAAGGAGTTTGAAATAATTAATTTAAGCTTCTTGAGATATTTTTTTGGGATAGAAGTCAAGCAAATGGGTGAAGGCATATTCATATGCCAATATAAGTATGCAAAAGAAATTTTGGAGAGGTTTAGTATGTTAGACAAAAAGCCAGTATCTACACTAGATGAGACAAGTTTGAAGTTGTGCAAGAATTATTACAACAATGTAAACCCCACATAGTACAATAGCTTAGTGGGAAGCTTAATATATTTGATTATAACTAGGCTGAACATTATGTCTGTAGTCAACCTTTTATCTAGATTCATGGAGATGTCAAAGGAGACACATTGGTAAGTGGACAAAATGATATTGAGGCATGTGAATAAAATGACAGATTTTGGAGTTTTATATGTAGCAGCAAATAAGTTTCAGCTAGTAGGTTACACAGATAGTGATTAGGCCAATAGCCTTGATGACCAAAAGAGAACTTTGGGGTATGTATTTCATCTTAGGTCAGGAGCCATATCTTGGGCTTCAAAGAAACAACCCATAGTATCATTTTCTACAGCTGAAACGGAGTATAAAGCAGCAAATGTAGTAGCATGCCAAGCTATATGGTTGAGAACGATACTTTTAGATTTGCATGAAGAGAAACAAGGAGTTTCTATGGTCTATTGTGATAATATATCCTCCGTAGCCTTGTCAAAAAACTTTGTCTTTCATGGTAGAAGAAAACACATTGCAATCAAATATCATTTCATTCCAAAATTAGTTTAGAAATGTGTGATAGAGATTAATTTTTACAAATCCAATCAATAGCTAGCTGATATTTTCACTAAATCATTGTCAAAATACATTTTCATGCACTAAAGAGGAAGCTTAGGGGTCATTAATGTAATAACATTGGGCCTACAAGGTTTTAGGTCAGCTCTGTACTCCTACAAGTCAACTCCGGACTCCTATAACATAGCTACAAACTCTGTCAGTCCAGCTATGGACTCCCATAGGACAACTATAGACTCCATCAATAGAGTTATAGACTTCAATAGTAAAGCTCTGGACATGCACAGAAAGAGTCCAAAAGGATATGGATAGGTGAAGAGAAGTTATAAATATGTTTTGAAGGCTAAGAAAAGCCTTGCACCATGGTAGGAAGGGAAAACATAAAGGGAAGTGTTAAAATAAATTATTATTCTTCACCTACCTACCTGTCCAGCTCTGCATTGTTGTAGCCATGAAAGGAATTAATTGTAGTAGTTCAAATTTGAAATTTGGGAGCCTTTTGAAAGTTTTAGAAGGAACGACAGTGGTAAATGAGCAGCCAGTAGAGACAAAAAGGAAATAAGACAAACATAATAGAAATAAATGCAGTAGCAGTAGAAGAAAAAATGACAGAAAACAGAGCAACATCCAATAGTGTTTGACATAGTAGCAATCAGAGGAAGAGTAGCATCCTACAGAAAATAGATGCAATAGTTAAAGAGATAAGCCTAAATAAAATTTGCAGCAGTAACAGGGATGAATATAGTGCAGTGGAAGACTGCAGAATATAGAGAATAAGACAAAAGAGAGAATTCAAGGAAGAAGCAAAGTAGGTAGAGCAAGAGAATGTTTTATTGACAGAGAGGAACATGACAGCAGGCAAAGTATGACTGTAACAGCAAGATAGAAGGAGAAAAAAAAAAAAAAAATTGTGAGTTTGTGAATCGCTGTAGCTGTAACAATTTATGCAATGTAAACAAGTTGTAATAGAGTTTTATGTGAATTTAATATATGCAAATTCTATATTTTATTGCTACAACTCTGCCTCCCTTGTTTTTTCCTTTTTACTTTCTTGTAAGTGCAAATTTCTGTGCATACTGGTTGCTGCCCGCCCAGCCCTGCACATTCATTTTTTTTTCTACCAACACCAACAAAAACGGTAGCCAAACATTTGGGATTCAATATTGGAACTATGGAATTTGTCATCAAAGGTCCTTCACAATGTGACTGTTCAAATGGAATTAAGGCCCCATTGTTAGGAGGCATTTCATTACCTGCATCATTAGTCTCCCAAATAATCAAAAATCTGGCTTCTTCATCCTCGACACTGACATTAGCTGGCGAAATAGATTTTCACATTTTGTTAGCCTTGGTCTGATAAACAAGTAGTTTGAAATTATACAAGAAGACATAACAGATTTAAACACTTACTAGAATGAATGGCTTGATATTTTCTTCTCCATTTCTAAGGACAAACATGCATAGATGAAGCCTTCTGCCTGTGCATCATGCTACTATAATATCTTCTGCATCAGACTATCAAAATGTTTGTGAACATCTTCCATTTGTCTATCATATCCTTGTAAATCAAGATTCTTACACACACATATAAAATCTACCAAATTAAACTTCCCGGTCAAATTTGCAACCCCCTTCCCAAGCTTTCTGCATTCAACAGTCTTTGCATCAGTCCCAAAGAACCTTGTGATCATGTCCAGGGCCATTCTGGATATAATATTATTTGCCATGGAAATTAATTCAGATCCCACATCAATAACTTTCCTTTCTACAGAATTTGCACAAGCAAAGAAAACAAAATATATAAACATAAAACAAAAAAGTATTAGGAGGAACTCAGACATTAATCTAAAACACGAGTGTTTCAGAAATTGTAGTATAGAGCACAACCTCAATTTTGTAAAAGAAAAATAATGGAAAAGCAGAAGCTAAGAGTTGACATATACTTTAAAAGCGTTAACCAGACCAGCACGATCCTCGACACTTAATGCTGAAACCAAAAAAACGTGAAGAAGGAAATTAAGTGAGAGTATCATAATCTTAAACATGTGACCTCTGGTAGCACAAAATTTCTTCTGGAAAAAATGAACATTGCAATACCACTTTTCATTAAGATAATAATGAGAACATGGGCATCCAGACATTGTGGTACAGAAGAAAACAATGCTATCAAGCATATACTTTTAAAGTCATACAACAGGGTGTTACCTATTTCAAAACTAATCATACTTCGAATTAAACAACACTTTAAAGAAAATATATTGTTATTAAACATATAATTTTAAATTCACAACAGGTAGTTACCTATTGCAAAACTATATAAAAGTCATGCTTATGATTTCTCTCTCCGTTTGGAATAAATGTTTTTGGAAAAATAGATTTTAGTGTCAAAATACAAATAGAATGATTAATTATAATACATCATATTAAATAATTTAAAAAAATAAATAAATCCATGTACTGGAATAAAAGTTTTTTTTTTGGAAAAATAGATTTCAGCGTCAAAATAAAATAGAATGATCAATTATTATGCATCATATAAAAAAAGAGACTATGGACTAAAAAATCAGAAAAAGAAGACAATGGGTATTTTATTTTTGCCTTAGTTTAATTAACTTCCTATTTACAAATTTGTTTAATTGAATCCTTGTTTACCAATTTGGTCATCATTATTATCATCTTAACAGCCCACCACATAGCTGGATGAAGATAAAATAGCCATAATTTAAAAATAAACCACAATAAATACACACATTTTACTAGTCATCTTACAAAAATCTATTTTTGTTGACAATTGATGCTGAGTTGTTCACCTCCATGCACCACAATACACCACCATGCACCGCCATACTTAAAGCTGCGTAGTTTTTTCTTAGGCTATGTTTAGTTTGCTTAAGTAGAGTTTAACTTTAGTTAGTTTTTTGTTTTCAAGCAAAGTAAAGCATGTTGTGCGCTGCATGAACAGTTTGTTGTTTATTCCTTGGGGGCTACGAATTGTTTTTTAGCAACAAAGAATTCTATTTATATTTAGCCTTTGTTCTTTTTGTTAATGTTGCAATAAAAGAAAAACTATTGTAAATCAAAATACAGTTTAGTAATGAAAATAAGGTACTCTGTCTTCTTCAAATTTAGTGTATGATTTATGTTTGTTATGTATATTGATATTTGATAAGGGATGCAAATGATTAGTCTATGTTTTTGTTGTCGTTCATTTTCTCTATCATGATTATTTAAGGGCTTATCAGCGTGCTAAAAGTAACAAGGGTTCAGATTTAAATCTACATTTGGTATCAGAGCAGATATTTTCGTTTGGGTTAAAGATTTAGTGGTTAGAATTTTGTCAAAGGTTTATCATGTCAAATTCTAACTCCTTGTCCATTCCATAATTTGATGGAAATGAGTATGATTATTGGTGCATCAAAATGATGACATTTTTTTCAGAAAAAAAAATTGTGAAAGATTGTTGAATCAGGTTATGCAAAGCCAGCTAATTGGAATGCCCTCACAACCAATGATAAAACAACTAAGAAGGAATCTAAGAAGAAGAATGCTCAAGCCTTATTTCATATTCAAATATCTCTAGATAAGAGCCTATTTCCAAGAATTACAGGGGCAAAGACAATTGAGGATGCTTGGAAGACTCTAAACGAAGCTTACCAAGGCAGTGATCAAGTCAAAGTTGTCAAGTTACAAACATTGAAGAGAGAATTCAAGAATTTGAAGATGCAAGAAGCTGAAAGTGTGAGTACCTATTGTGTCAGATTAAAATATGTGGTCAATAATATGGCTACACTTGGTGAAATTGTGAACAATGAGGTTTTGATCAAGAAGGTGTTGAGGACTCTCACACAAGGTGAAACCATGTTGCCATAATCATAGAAGAAAACAAGAATTTGTCTACCCTTCAATTTGATCACCTAGTTGGATCTTTGATGTCTCATGAAGAAAGATTGAAAGATTCATTTGAAGATAGTGATAAGAAAGTCTTTTCCTTTAAATTACAAATCACAAAGAATGAAGATGCCAATAGTAGCACCAAAAGCAATTAAAGCCAAGGTAGAGGTCAAAATCAGAATTAATCAAGAGGAAATAGAGGCAGAGGTGGTTCACGGGGAAGAGGTGGTTTCAGAGGAAGAGGTAGAGGTTGATATGATAAAAGAAATGTCCAATGTTATAATTGTAACAAGCATGGCCACATTGAAAGGGATTGTAGATTAAAAGCAGTTAAAAGTGTTCATTATGCTCAAGAAGGTGATGAGAATCCTCTAAATCATTTATTTTTATCTTATGTCAAATTTGAAAATAATAGTAAAGATGTTTGGTATTTAGATTCTAGATGTTCTAACCATATGTCAGGAAATGACAAGTTATTTTCAACGATGGATGAAAGTTTCAAATCTAGGATTCAACTTGGTGATGATAAATCATTGGAGGTTGTTGCAAAAGAATATATGGAAGTCCATATAAAAGAAGGTATGAAGAGTGTTAAAGACATTTATTACACTCCATAGTTAAAGCATAATTTGTTGAGTGTTGGGCAATTGTGTGAGAAGAATTATAAAGTTGTATTTGAAAATCAACAATGTATAATTTATGATAAGAATCAAGGCAATAGAGTGGTTACAATTGTGTCTATGACAAAGAATAAGATGTTCCCATTGAATTTTGGTGAACATAATAGCAGCTTTGCCAATATGGCATATGAGGATACAAGTTGGTTGTGGCATCTCAGGTATGGGCATTTAAATTTTCATAGTTCGAAGATTCTAACATCAAATGCATTAGTTTCTAGTTTGCCTAAGGTTGAAGAGCACAAGGAAATTTGTGGAAGTTGTGTTAAAGGAAAGCATGCAAGAGAGAAATTTTCAAAGGGAAATGCATGGAGGGCCCATCATCTACTTCATCTTGTTCACTTAGATATTTTTGGTCCTATCAAAACAAAGAGTTTGGGTAAGTCATCATATTTTATCACTTGTACTGATGATTACTCACAAAAATGTTTGGTTTATTTTGTGAAGACCAAGGGTGAAGCCCTTGATACATTCAAGATGTTTAAATCCCTTGTGGAAAATGAAAAAGTGTGCAAAATCAAATGCTTAAGAATTGATCATGGAGGAGAATTTTGTCCAAAGGCCTTTCAAGGGTATTGTGATATGCATGGCATCAAAAGGAAACTCATCACTGCCTACACACCTCAACAAAATGGTGTAGCAAAAAGGAAGAATCGTATAGTGGTGGAGATGGCACAGAGTATGTTACAAACAAAGGGATTAAGCAATTCATTTTGGGGAGATGCAGTTGCTACATTAATATATATTCTCAATCAGAGTCCCACTATTGTACTTGACATGATGACTCTGTATCAAGCCTGGTATGAGAAAAAACCAAACTTTAATCATTTCAAAGTTTTTGGTTGTTTAGCCTATGTTCATATTCTTGATTAAAAGAGACAAAAGTTAGATCCCAAAAGTGAGTCATGTATTTTTGTTGGATATAGTGAGGAAATTAAGGCTTACAAGTTATATAATCCTCTCAGTAATAGGCTTATTGTGTCAATAGATGTGTTTTTTGATGAATGGGGAGTTTATGGTCTTCAAAAAAACCATATGGAGAAGTCAAAATCTATTTTAAATGATGTTATTATTGATGATATTGATCATGATCAGCCCACTAATATTTCTATTTCAAGTGCTACAAATCCACCAAGTAGCCCCTCATCTAGTTGTTCAATTCCAAGTGTAAGTACATATTCAAGTCCTAGTTCTACAAGGAAGGTAAGATGATTGAGTGACATCTATTAAAGAAGTACAAATCAAGCACATGAATAAAATCCAAGAGGTGAGAAAGTGAATTTTGATTTACTTACCAAGGCTGATTTTGAACCATTATGTTTTGAAAATGCATGTACTAATGAGGTTTGGATGCAAGCAATGCAAGAATATATAGATTTTATTCCTAGGAATGACACTTGGGAGCTTACAAAACTTCCATATGACAAGAAGAAGATTGGCACCAAATGGGTCTACAAGACTAAGTATAACAATGATGCAAGTGTTGAACGACATAAGGCAATATTATTTGCTAAAGGCTTCACATAGAAGTATGGCATTAATTATGAAGAGACATTTGCACCAGTGTTAAGACAAAAGACCATTAGAATGTTGATTTCATTAGCAGCTCAAAAAAATTGGAACATCCATCATATGGACGTGAAAACTTCCTTCTTGAATGGGTACTTAGAAGAAGTATATGTGGAACAGCCACAAGGTTTTGAAATGCAAGCAAAATAAAATCATGTCTACAAGTTGAAGAAGGTTTTGTATGGCCTCAAGCAAGCACCACGAGCTTGGTATGCAAGGATTGATGGATATTTTTAGGAGAATGGATTTCAAAGAAGTAAGAGTGAACCTACCCTTTACTACAAATAAGAAGGTAATGATATTCTTATTGTAAGTTTGTATGTTGATGAATTGTTGTATATGGGTAGCGGTTTTAAGATTAAGGATGAATTAAAAGTTGCTATGATGAATGAATTAGAGATGAAAGATTTAGGTCTCATGAAATATTTTCTAGGAATGGAGGTTTATCAAAGTGAGATTGAAATTTTCATTTGTCAAACAATGTATGTCATATATATGTTGAAGAAATTTGATATGGTTGAATTGTAAACCAGTCTCCACTCTAGTAACTCATGGTGTTGTGTTGTGTAGAGATGATAGTGCTGAAATAGTTGATGAGACAACTTATAGGAGCATTGTTGGAAGTTTGATGTTTCTAACTCACACAAGACCTGATATTGCTTATTCAATTTAATTTATTTCAAGGTACATGACAGATCCATATGAAATGCATATGAAAGCAGCCAATATAATTTTAAAGTATGTGGGAGGAACTCTAGACTTTGGTATTCATTACTACACTTCTAAAAGATTTGATCTTGTTGGTTTTAGTGATTCTGATTAGGGAGGTAGTTTGGATGATCGAAAGTCTACATCTGGGAATTGTTTTTCTTTTGGTTCTAGTTTGATTACTTGGATCTCAGAGAAGCAAAGTATAGTTTCCCTTTCTTATACAAAAGTAGAGTATGTTACAGTCACCTCAGTAGCTACACAAGCATTATGGCTTAGAAAACTTCTTGAAGAAATGGAGAGATACAAACCCAACCCATAGTGATTTTTTTTGATAACATTAGTGCCATCATATTGGGAAAAAATATGGTCCATCACAATCAGATAAAACATTTTGATTTAAAGCATCATTTTATCTGAGATTTACTGCAGAAGAAGGTAGTAGAATTGAAATAAATCAGCACTAAAGAGCAGTTAGTAGATATCTTCACTAAGGCAATTGTAAAGGATTAATTTTTGATACTACAAGATTAGATTGTGATCCCTCTTAGCATCAATGGAGAGTATGTTGACAATTGATGCTAATTTTTTTCACTACCATGTACTGCCATACATCTCCATGCACCGTGATACACCACCATGCACTACCATACTTAAAGTTGTGTAGTTTTTTCTTAGACTAAGTTTAGTTTGATTAAGTAGAGTTTAACTTTAGTTAGTTTTTTATTTTATTGAAAAACAAATAATTTTGTGCATTGTATGAATGGTTTTTTGTTTATTCCTTGGGGGCTATGAATTGTTTTTTAGCAACAAAGAATTCTATTTGTATTTAGCCTCTATTTTTTTTGTTAATGTTGTAATAAAATAAAAAAAATTGTAAATCATAATATAGTTTAGTAATGAAAACAAGGTACTCTATCTTATTCAAATTTAGTATATAATTTATGTTTGTTATGTCTATTGATATTTGATAAGGGATGAAAATGATTTGTCTATGTTCTTGTTGTCGTCCATTTTCTTTGTCATGATTATTTAAGGGCTTATCAGCTTGATAAAAGTAACAAGGGTTCAAATCTGAATCTACAATTTTACTAAAGTTCATCTTACAAAAATTGAGGGCTTGAAGCATGGTTCAAGGCCTTTTTTAAAATCACATGTCAGTACAAAATCCACATTCAAGCTAATAGCAAGCAAATGTTTTCTTTGACTTCACTAGTTATGGAAGCATAAGTGTTGTATTTTACCGAAAAGAAAAGGGGGACATACGACAGTCATCAAAGGGTAATAGAAGGCATATTTTGAGTGAATTTAAGGCATATTTTATGTGTTTTTATTGTGTTAAATAGATTGAAGAATAAGACAAAACCCTGCTTCAGTTTTGTGTGTTAAGTAGGCCCATATAAATTTTATAATGGACATATGGATAAGACATTTCTCCATAAAAATAATCAAGCCTTGGAAACATATAAATGAAGAGGTCTTCATTGATTGATTAAGAAAATCATAACATGTAGTTAGACTATTTTGTGTTTCCTATTGAAAACAAAAGATAATATAAAATGTTTTTATATTGATTTGATACAAAACTATTATTTTTTCAATATTATGTTCCTAATGCAAGTACATATATTTATAGAGGAAAATAACATATTAAATGTATGCATTATTCAACAAAATCATTCTTAGCTTGAAATAATATGTATGTGGATTACCATGTTGGACCCATTGTGTGGCGTGGTGATTGACATTACTAGGGGTTATTGGAATCTTTAATAAATTTCCTATATTTCTATATTCTATTATCTATTGTGATGGAATAACTTGGACCCATGGAATTCATGCTTACTCCCTTTGTATTATTTTATTAATATTATTATTATAGTGATATTTTCATCACCTTCCTATATGATATTTGTAGATTAAGGTCTTTTGAAATGAGTGCTCTCCAAACAAACAAATATCATGGAAAAGTTTCAAAAAACAGGCCCAAAAATAATAGTAAAAAACATAATAGTTGCTAGAAATAGGGCAATCATTGAAAAATAGAAATAATAGTGATCTATATTTCAATTAAATTGTATCCAATGCAATCTGATGCATTTCAAATGTTTAGTTTGCTTGTGCATATTTCCACATTTATAGATTTGTCTTTCATCTAGAAACTCCCCTTTTTTGAAAGATTCTTTATTCTTGCATGCTCTAATTTCTAGAATACTCTTCAACCTAAAATGTTCTATTTTATGGAATCTTTTAATTGTTAGAATGTTCTAGAGAATCTTACTTTCCTAACATCCCCCCTTAATATTGGCTATAAGAGTACAAAGAAATACAAAAGAGAGGGGAACATCATATTACTATCCCCCCTTAATGATAACCTCTATCATGCCAATCATTCCCTATAATTTCAAGAATTTGGATTCAATCATACTCTTAGTAAATATATTTGTTGTTTGGTCTTCACTTGGGAAAAATTGTAGATTAAAAATAGTTGCTTGAATAAGATCCCGTATGTAGTGAACATCAATTTCAATATGCTTTTTTTTAGCATCCAAAATGGGATTGTTAGCAACCCGTATAACACTTTGATTATCAAAATACAAAGTAGCATCAGAACTTTGTGAAAAACCAATCTCAAATAAAATATTTTGAATCCAAACTACTTCCTTTCTTACCTATTTTGTTGTTCTATATTATGCTTCATAAGAAGACAATGATGTATTTGTTTGTTTTTTGTTACTCCATGTAATAGGGCTTGATCCAAGTTAAAAACATAGCCTTCGATAGATTTACATTCATCTATATGACCACCATAGTCTAAATCTATAAATCTAATCAAGGAAATTGAGGACTTGAAACTATAGTGTATGCCATAGTAAATTGTTCCACGAATGTATCGTAAAATCCTCTTGGCAGCCAATCAATGACTTTCTTTTGGTTCCTGTATAAATCTAAATACCATATTGACTGCAAAATAAATGTCTAGTCTAGAATGGGTTAGATAAACCAAGCTACCAACAAGTTGTCTATATAAAGTGGCATCTACCCTCTTGGAAGTACATTCTTTAGTAAGCTTAACTCTGGATTGGAAAGGAGTAGGGGTTGGCTTTCATTCAAGCATTTTAAAAATTTCTAAAAGATCCATGGCATATTTTGACTGAGAGATAAACAATCCATCATGAAGTCTAATCATTTCTAGACCAAGGAAATAATTTAGCTCACCCAAATTACTCATATGAAATGTTGTTTTAAGATATGATTTCAAATCATTAATTAGCCCAACATTATGTCCAATAATGAGTAAATCATCTACATAAATTACAACAAGAATAATTTCATTTTGAACTCTCTTCACATAAAGATTTGGATCTAATTTACATTTTTGAAACCCATGAAGCTGAAAGTATCTATCAATCTTTTCATTCCACGCTCTTGGTGCTTGTTTAAAACCATAAAGTGATTTATTTAATCTACAAACAAGGTTAGGATGTCTTTTATCTACAAAATTGGGTGGTTGATCCATGTATATTTCTTCATATAAATATCCATTCAATAAATCATTTCTAACATCCATTTGATGAATATGCCAACCAAGACTAGCAACTAAAGAAAGAATAATTCTAATTGTATTCATTTTAATAATAGGAGTGAATGTTTCTTCATAATAAACACCCTCTTTTTGGTTGAATCCCTTAGCAACCAATATGGATTTAAATTTTTCTATAGCACCATCTGATTTAAATTTTGTTTTATAAACCCACTTTCAACCAATCACATTCTTACATTTGGCAAGTAGCACAAGTTCCTATGGTTTATTCTTCACCAATGCATCATATACTTCTTTCATAGCTTGTTCCCATTATTTATTCCCTCTAGCTTGATCATATGAGATTGTATCATTAATTTTTAACACTTTGGCCATAAGAACACTTCCATTATTTTCTTAGAACTTTTATCCTTTCCCATATATATCTTCAATGCTCCTTGTCTTATGTCTAGCTGAAAATCCTTCTTCTTCATCATCACTACCTGCAAGAAATGGCTGGTCAAAAACATTAGTTGTTTCATTTTCAATGGTATTATATTTATTTTTAGTAGTATAAAGCTCATCCTCATCAATATTTCCTTGTAAAATATCTGAAAATTGGGAAGCATTTGTTGTTGTAGAGTGGGAAGAAGTGGTTACAAGTTGTGAATATTCATCAAACTTTACATCTCTACTAGTGAATATCTTTTTTATTTCCAAATAATATAACCTATAAGCCTTTTATTCTTCACTATAACCCATAAATAAATACTGACAAATTTTTCTTATTAACTTTTTTCTCTTTTCATTAGGGATGTATGCCCAAGCAAGACATCTAAACACTTTAAAATACCCGATTTGAGGCTTTATTCCACTCCATGCTTCTTCAAGGGTAACATGTTTGATGGATTTGGTGAGAATTCTATTCACAATATGTGCAGCACAAGAAATAGCTAAACCCCAAAATTTATTATGCAAAGTTTTAAAATGCAACATACAATGAACTATTTCTAAAAGAGTTATAATCATCCGCTCAACCACTCTATTTTGTTGAGGGTTATAGGGATTGTTCTTTGCACTAAAATACCATAATTTTCACAAAATGATTCAAAAGCATAATTGCAATATCCACCCCCATTATCTATACTCAAGCATTTAATTCTCTTTCCACTTTTCTTTTCAACTAATGCCTTAAACTTTTGGAAAACCTCAAGTAGATCACTTTTTATTTCAAGGAAATAAACCCATACTCTACTACTATAATCATCAATAAAAGTAGGAAGGTACCTTACACCTAAAATAGAAGGATAACCTAGTTCAAATAAATCACTATGAATGAGTTATAATGGATGAATGGATCTACTTGCTTTGCCTAAATTAAAAGGGTCTTGATGGTGTTTACCTAACACACATCCTACACACACACCTTTAGAATTTGAAACGTTTGTTAATCCTCTAACCATATTCATTCTAACCATATCTTGTAATTTTCTATAAATTATATGTCTAAGTCTTGCATGACAAACTTTTGATATATAATCAGTTTGAGTAATAAAAGCATTGGAGAGAGTGTATTCATCATCAACAAATCCAACATATTTAAAGATAATCTCCTTATGATCAACTCTACCAATGGTAATTACATTTCTTTGGGCTCTTCTATATCTAATAATCACTTGGTTAGTAGTGACAACAAACTCATAGCCAACTTCAACAATTTTATATACTGGAATAGGATTCACCCTTAACTCTTTAACTAGTAAAACAGTTTTGAAAGTCCCATTTGTCACACTAATAGTCCTTATTCCTAAAACTGAAAGTTTTATTTTATTTCCAATGGTAACTTCTTGATCTCAATTCTTTCCTTCATAAAAATCAACAAATAACTATCTATCCCTAGTCATGTGAAAGCATGCTCCTGAATCTAAAATCCATTCTTTATTAGAATCTAAACCAAAATAACCCACTTTAACACTGGATTGATTTGTTGGTTTAGAAGATACCTCCATGCTTGATTTTCCTTGTCCTTGGAAGGAGATGGCCAAAAAGCTATGTTTATTCATCTTACCATGTTTAAACCTTTCTCACTTAGGCTTATATTGTTGCCTTTCATTCTCCCTCTTCTTCAAATAGAATTTCTCCATTTGATTCTCACCTCCATGATACCTAAAAATAATGGGATTTCTTCTTTCTTACTTTTCAGAACCATCATTTCTATAAAATTGGCTAGATCCATCATCATTTCAAGACTTATTTTTTCAATTCTTTTATCCATCAAAATGTCTAGAAAACCATTTACCCTTAGTTTCATATGCATAATTATTTTTACTATAGCGTTCTTTAATAAATTGAAATTCTTCATCTAAAATTGACTTACTAAATTGATCAAAATTTTGCTGGGGAGTATTGGGATTTAATCGAATAACCCTTTTTCCTTAATATTTAAATACCTTATAGGGTTGGGAAAGCTTTCTTTCAACCATTGCAATCGACTTTTTTTTTTTGGCATATTCAGCACCTATTTTCTTCAATTGGGTATTTAAATATGTACTTCATTAAAATAATCACTCATTTTTTC
This sequence comes from Torreya grandis, assembly GCA_037957365.1. NCBI lineage: Eukaryota > Viridiplantae > Streptophyta > Pinopsida > Cupressales > Taxaceae > Torreya > Torreya grandis. Next base: position 993,329 of record JARHVA010002599.1, read on the forward strand.
AAAATCATCCAGATCTAAATTCATTAATTTTTATTCTATACTAAACATGCTAGCAATATCCACATTTTTATAATCATTTTTCTAAATTTTGCCATTGCTCTATGGGATTATCAATATTAACTAATCTTCTATTCATATTGGGGCTCAAAACATTACCAATAATACCCCTTGCTTGTTCCAACTTGCATTTCCATAACTCCTTTTCTTTATCATTTTGTTGAGATTCCCCAATTTTTTTATTCACTATCCTCCATAAAGCCTTCTCTGTTAGAACATCCTTGACTACAATCTTCCAATCTGAAAAACCACTTCCATCAAAGATTGGAAATTTTTCATTTGTAGAGCCCATGTTAGAAAAATAAAATCAGCCCTAAAAAAAAAATACACTAGATTACTTCAAAGCTTATCTAGCTAAATAAAATTAATTCATCAACGCCGTAGCACTATTAGGAGATCTCTAGTTTTTATGTAGATCAAATAAACAATATTCTAGCAACCTTAGCTCTAATTCCATGCAAAAACAAGCCCAAAAATAATTTAAAAAAAAACAAAAAAGCCCTTGCAAATAGGGCAAAATAGGGCAATCACTGAAAAACAGAAATTATATTGATCTAGCTTTCAATTAAATTGTATCCAATGCAATATGATGCATTTCAAATATGCAATTTTCTTGTGCATATTTACATATTTATAAATTTTTATTTCATTTAGAAACTCCCCTTTTCTAGAAGATTCTTTATTCTAGAATGTTCTAATTTCTAGAATACTTTTCAACGTAGAATGTTCCATTTTCTGTAATCTTCTAATTGTTGGAATGCTCTACAAGATCTTACTTTCCTAACAAAGTTAAACAAATATCTACAAAAAATAAATTCAAAATTGCATATGCAAAATTAGAAATTATACAGACATATTTGTGAGATTAAATATGTCAAGATTGATTTAATCACTCCACATTAAAAATATAATTTTTTCCTTACTGTATAATTTTTTTCATTTCTCTTATTGCCCATAAATTTGTGGATTTAGTGTGATTATTTACTCATTCCAGCTAAAATCTATACAATTTTTTTAGATTTGTTACAAACTTTGGCTTAAATAAGTCAAAATCTTTAATATTTACTATCATTTCAGAAAAAAAATATAAATCTACAAAAATGCTACATGTTTACAAGTATAAACCTTTGACTCAACAAAAAAATTATTATGTGGTCAAATAGTCACTCTAACTTACAAATTTTCTAGTATTTAAAAAGGAAAGCAATTCAAATGAAACAATTACATGTAACATGGTAATAATATGGAAAACACTTTTATACTGTAACTAAAATTAAAAAAGAATTACAGTTGTTAGTTATCAGGTGTGAAACATTCACTAAAAGCTAAATTTATATAGATATTTAAAAATTATCTATTTTTTTAAATGCAAAATAGAGTCTAAAACTTTCAAAATTCTTTTTATAATCTCAAAAGCCATCCATTTTAGGATTATTTTGTCAGATTCTATTCTTACACATCTACTATTCCAGAATTATGTTGTAGCCTGGGTCATGCAACTAGTTAAAATAGATTTACATATGGTAAATGAGTTGTCTCAAAAAAGTGTGCTAAAATACTATAGAAACATTTGGCAGCCCTTAGGATAGGAGTAACAATTTAATGCATTTATGGAAGGAAATTTTCCTATTTTCTAGGGGAAAGGTCATAGTAGTTGAGCATGTTCCAATGGTGGAACAACCAATTGTTCAACTAGGACCCAATAGTTGTACATATTTTCTCCAATAATTATTTCATTTTTATCTAAAAAGTAAACACATTTAATTATGTTTTTGTGTAAAATGTACTATTATTAGGACATTGACATTTGACAATCATACATGTACCCAATAATATATAAAAATCAAAATTAAATATATTTTGAAATAATACAAATTAAAAATGTGTTGCTCTATTAAGATAAAGTGACATAATATAAAAATTAAGTGTTAACATTCATTAATAAACTACTAATGTAAATATAAACTCAAAAGTTTTTGTACATATATATATCAAATATGTTTAGCTATTGGAACAAAGTGTGCATATTTTTTTTTATTAAATATAAAATCATTCATTTCATCCCATCATTCAACTCCTCCAATGTCACCTACTTCAACAACTATGCACAACTTTTGCATTATACCTAGTACCTGGAAAAAATTAATGGTGTAAGGCTCACTTAAAAAAAACATATAATTCAGACACAAATTCAAAAATTACCTCCAAAATTTGTATATTCCCTCCAATTAAAATCAAATCAATCAATTTTTTTCAAATATTACCTCCAAAATTTAAACATTCCCTCCAATTCTAAGCAAATCAATGAAAAATTGAATTCTATTTTGTTTTAAACTTCATAAATACCTACAATGCATATGAGACTCTCCAAAAGTTTCATTATAATTCTTACAGAATAATTATTTCATCGTAGCAAAGAGAACATATTTTGAGTTATAAAGTATATACATTCAAACACAACACAAAGTAGAGCAAGATTCACAGTTTGAAAATAAAACAACTTGGCAGGGAAGTGCTTTCAGCATCAATCCCAAGTTGGAAATAACTTAAACTGACTTTTAATAAATGTCAATTAAAACCTGTTTTCATGTTTTAAAATACCCAAAGCATTAATATCTAACATTTAGAACTTACAACATGTTAGTAAAGTTTTTTCTAGTATTTTTATTTATAGCTTTCTTCTTTGTCATAATTGAAAATTGTAAAGATAAATGAAACATTTACATGGAATTAATAAATTTTATTCGAGGTACATCAATATTCTAGTGTAGTATGAAGCATAAGAGTATTTCTCAACCATCAAAAGGAAAGTCAAATAATATGGAAGTAGAAAATGAAGATCGTCAAAAGATAAATTTGATTATTATTTATCATGATTCATAGGGTTAGTTATCATGAATATTAATTTTGAATTCCAAGGGATTACAAAAAAAAAAAATTGATGGCTATCATGCTGAAGTTGATGAAATTTGAAATTCCTAAAAAATATTTTTCCTAGATTCTGGGTCATTACTTATTGTTCAAACTGGTATATGCCAACCAGTAAATTGTTTGCTTATCTTCAAAAGTGAATTTTAAAGCATAGTTGTGAATTAGTACCTATGTTACTACAAACAAAAAATGAGATATCACAACCACAATGGCAATGCAATGGAAAATGGAGTTAGAAGGGTTGAACATAAAAAGTATATTTTAAAAAAGTGTTCATAATTTTATTTTTAACCCTTCTAACCCCATTATATATATATATATATATATATATATATATATATATATATATATATATATATATATATATATATACACACACACACACACACACACACATATATAATGGGGTTAGAAGGGTTGAAAATAAAATTATGAACACTTTTTTAAAATGGAAGGGATAATTTATTTTTTATTTTTTAAAATTGTACAGAATAAATATCTCTAAATCTTTAGTATTAAAATTTTGAATTTTTCAATAAAAAAATTCTATTTATTTGTGCCAATTATGGAATGATAGGGCATATCCCTCTTTTGAGGTGTCAAATGGATCCTTTAAACCTTTGTATATTAAATAAAACAAATAACTTAATCAAATTAATAAAGATCTAAACACTATCAGGATCTAACTATGTGATAACAATTGTGTAGTAATAGTAGGGTTGTTAATATAAAGTACTAATTGATTGAACAAATATGTTCTAACATGAAATGAATTTGAATGTGTACTACAATTATCTTCTCACAATTGTGCCACATTTTCCAAAGGTGAAATTTAATTTCTTGCAACTGTCACCCATTTCACCTTCTCAATTGTGTGTGGTAAGCATTACTGAGCATTGTAAAATTGCATGTATGTCAATAACTACCCATCTCTGTATTTTCTCAACCTCTAAAAAATTAAAATTAGATGGGAAAGGTTGATTTTTAGTTTAATTAACTATATTGATGATGGATAACTATGACAAGAAACTTCTAAATTAAAAAATTGTTAGCACCATTTTTTAAGAAATTGATTTTATTTAACGACTGTATCACTTTCAACTTCTATTGCATTCAACTACCCCTCCAGTGTCCCCACAAGGGATTGGAACTTGCATCCTTATTTGTAATGACGTGAAAACCTCTTTATACATATTTGAAATGACATACCACCCTTTTTGCCATGGCATTCCCAATTTTCAATTGTTGATAATGAGTGGAGGACATCATGCAATCTAAGATATCTGATGTTGTGAGTTGGTAATTACTATTTAGTTAATTGAAACATGGCATTCAATGAATGTTATGAATGACCATTGACACGAGGCTATCATTTTGCATTTATACTTTGTTTCACCCTCACACCTTTTTACATGACTCGAGGGTGTAGTGGAGTATAAATGCAGAATGGCAACCTCATTTCAATGGTCATTCATAACATTTATTGAATGCCATGATAATTAAATGTCATGCTTAAATTAATTAAATAGTAATTACCAACTCACGGCATCATATATCTTAGATTTCATGGCATCCTCCACTCATTATCAACACTAGAAAATTAGCCATGATAGTATAGAGATTGGGAATGAGGATGACCCATACTTGTCATGTCATGGAAAAAAGGGCGGTGTGTCATTAAAAATATGTATAAAGGGGTTTTTATGTCATTCCAAATAAGGATGAATAAAGGGGTTTTCATGTCATTTTAAATTAGGACGCAAATGCCAAGCCCTTGTGGGAACATTGGAGGGGAAGTTAAAATGATAGATTTCCCTTGACATCTCGAATGATGATGTATCACTTTCTATGCCATTTCTAGGTCATGGCTAGGCTAGATGCCATTTTATTAAATGATGTCTTCTTTTAGAAGCCCACAAAGTAATTTATTTTTAGTTACCTTATATTTTTCAAATTTTGTACCCTTAAGTTTTGACCTTATGATAATACTAACCTCAAGAATAAAATTTTCAACCAAACCATAACTATTCACTTGTACTAGAGTCACATAATACCTATCTATTGTTGTAGCATGGAAATGTATACCAACAAGGGCACATCTATAATCATGCATGGTTGATTATTCTTTGTAAGACATTGACATATTATTAATTAATATATGAGGTATTAAGAACAATAACCAACTCTCTAAAAAAATTGTTTATAGGATTTTGGTCAATCCTAGAATTGATTTATGTTCATAGAAGCAATGAATGATAAAAATTATGGAAAAAGAGAATGAAAGTCATAAAATTTATAAACTAGCCATAGTTTGGGCTTTAAATAAATTAGACACATTGCAATAAATCAATTCAAGTAATAAAAAATTACCAGATTAGTTTGAATGTATATAAATTTTATTTTTATTTTTATTTTTAAAGTCAAGCTACTAAGGATCAAACTCAAGCATTTCCCCATCCTTATTAGAACACCTGAATTCAAAGCCTAGTTGTGGAGAACCTAGGATTGATCATGCAAACCAAAGTATATGGAGTTTTTTTTTTGGGCATCAACAACAATTTTTCAAAATATAAAAGTGCCAAAAAAAATTTAGTCTCTTCTACTTGACAGTAGGATTGGATATAGCTTATCTGATAAGTTCTTGAAAATAGGACACATCAGGTGGTTTTTCTATGGATTACACACTAACAGATGTACTAAATGTTATTGTTGAATTATTCTTGTTATAGATTAGCATGGTACAAAATAAGAAATAGAAGAGGCCAGTGTGTAAGTCATGCATGGATCCCCAAAAAAGGGGTGTGAAATTGATTGATGTACCTAACTCTGAGGAGGATAAAATATAAGAAATTGTGTCAAAATTGCTTGAAGAGGCTCCATCAAATCCATCAAAAGATATTGAGAAAAATGTTAAAATTAATGGAAATAACATTGGTACATCAAAGAAAGTTTCCTTCATAAAAGAGTGGATAGATGATGACATGACACAAGTAACAAGGGACATGGAGGGAAATGGACTATTCACAAGGATTGTTGTAGCCAAGTGTGGTATCTCAACAAGTAAATTGACAACCTAATTGTGGGGTCTCACAACAACCAAGATCAAGAGATTAAGAACCATTCTTACAGATGAAGAAGAGATGAATTTTTTTCAATGGTGTAAAGACAAGGCAGATATTGGTCCTGGGCTAAAAATTAGATCACTAAAGGATCATGTAGCACATATATGTGAAACAAGGTCTACTCCTTTCAAGGATAGCTTTTTGGTAGATCTTGGTGGGAAGGGTTCAAAAATAGGCATCCAGATCTATCCTTAGGGACTACATAAAGCATTGATTATGATACATCATTCATGCTTAAGCCAAGCATAGTTACAATATTTTATGACAAATTAGAGAATATATATAAAACATAACAATATGGACCACAAAAAATAAGTAATTATGATGAAATAGGTGTCCATGTTAGTATAAATTATGGGATGAGGGTCCTTGCAAAGATAGGTAACAAGACTATACCACACATTCTTCCAAAAATTAAAGAGTGGATTACCATTCTTTGTTGTGTTATGTTTTAGGGTAGAGTATACCAAATTTTTATCTTTTTAAAGCACAAAAGTAGTTAGAAAACTATATTATAAAATGTGATCCCGGTGCATGCACGTCAGCCCAATCACACACATGGATGACAAAGGAATTATTTTTGAACTAGTTACACCGCTTTGAAAGATCAATTCTAGGTGGTGTCTCACCATTAAATAGGCATATTATTATATTTCATGGCCATGGTAGCCACGTGGCTTATGGCACAATCCATGAAGTAAGAGCATTTGGGATAGTTTTGATCACTCTACCTACCCACACTTGTTTTAGGATGTAACCACTAGATGTTAGTATATTTTCACCTTTCAAGACCTACTTTAAGGATGAGAGATTCAAATATATGTCCAAGCACTGCAACCTAGAAATAAGGAGATCTGAATTGGCAAGACTTAGCATCAAGGATTTCAAAAGAACTTTGACTCCATCCAATATTAAAGTTAGATTTAGAAGAATCGGTATTTGGCCTTTCAATCGAGATTCACTTGCCAATGACATATGTCATAGTGATGCATTCAATAATGAGAGATAAGATAAGGAAACAAATATGTAAAATATACTTTCTCTAACCAGAGATGGAAGGGAATAAATCCATCAAATTCAACAAGAAATTGAATAATCTAAAAGGATTGATCAAAATTAGCAAGTAGGGGAAATCAATGTTGAGAAGGAAGAGGAGGAAATAGTAATAAAAAACATGCTTGAAATGGATAGATATGGAAGAGAATAAATCCAAAAAATTCAACAAGAAATTAAAAAAATATAGCAATCAATTAGGCCTAATCAAAATGAACATGCAAGGCAAGTGGCAGTAGATCTAAAAATGAAATGAGGGTAATCAAAAATGCATTCACAATTTAAATAAGAAAATAACACACCAAGTCATGTGAGACAAACATAAGAAGCTATGACAATTGACGATGGGTTGAGCTTGCCAACACAAGTTAGTCAACTGCAATGGGTGAAAGATGTAGTTGTAGACACAGGGATTTCCCTCAACATCTTGAATGATGATGTTTCACTTTTTATGCCATCCCCTCCTCCTACCATTCCAAGTGTAATAGATCATTACTATGTAGAATTTGAAGAATGTCATCTCAAAGCTATAGATTTGAAACTATTGTAAAATTATATAGAAGACCTGCAAGAACAAACCAACAATAAATAACCAAGAAATCAAGTGATTTGTTCATTAAGAAAATTCCTAAAGCTACTATTTGATAGGGTTGTGGAGAGAGAAGTTCATACAAGTAATGGAACTATTAGGTTGAGAAAACAATCACTAATTATTACATTAGATGGGTACTTGCACTTTCTTGATTAATAAAAAGTATAGAAGAAGGATTTGGAGGAGATAAAATCAAGAAAAAAAGAACAAATAATGGAGAGGAAGGCAAATAAAATCATTGAAGAATAGAGGGAATCAAAAAAACTAGAAAGAGAGATGAAAATACAAAGGATTTAGAGAAGATGAAACAACAACAAGAATAGGATAAAAAGAAGGAACGGGACAGACTTCAATGGGAGAAGGATAAGATTGAAAAGGAGATGCAGAGGCAAAGGCATCTAGGTAGTGGAGAAAATCTTCTTCCTTCATAACATCCAATCATGTTAGATTTATACAACATTTTCAATCCACAATATGACAATGCCACTAATTTTAAACCTTGTAGCCCCTCTTCTCCTACAAACCAAATGTATTTTTCTTCTTCAACAACAATGCATTTATTTGTATTAGCATCCATGCATTCATAGGCTTTCAAAACATGCATTCTCCTTCAAGTCAAATTTAGTTTACTCATGAAAGCTATATGTTGTTTCCTTCAAAAGGCATGATCAATGTGCCATGCACACCCATAAAGGAAGACATACAAATTCTCAATTTAAAACAAGATAGTGAGAAACCACACAATCTTGAAGAAGAGTTCACCTTTCCATCAATAGTTTAATCTTGACATAGCAATGTTTTTAGAAGAACTGGTTTGATACTATTATAGTAATAGTAAGTACTAAGAATTTTGTACAACATCATAAAACTACCCCATATATTTTGTAAAATTTATGTCCTATAAATGGAAAATTTGTCCAAGCTTATTTTAGTATCACCTATCTTTTCCATTTTAAGTAAAAAATATATTTTTTCATTGGTCTGTCAGCTGCTAATGGTAATGATGTAAATCATAGTGATGTAGGTATTTGTCTATGTACAAACATACACATATAGATGTATGTATGTATGTATATTTACACATACATATATGTTTGTGTGTGTATTTATGCATGCATATATGTATGTGTATATATATTTAAATAGACAACATACACATACAAATATACACATACACATACATATATACGCACATGTATGTATGTTTGTTATATATGTATGTATATGTATGTTTAAACATATGTACACATACACATATAGATATACACATACACATATAAATATATACACATACAAAAACAAACATACACATACACAAACACAAATAAACATACACATACATACATATACACATATACACCAATACGTGTATGTATGTTTGTTATATATGTATGTGTATGTATGTTTAAACATATGTACACATACACATATAGATATACACATACACATATAAATATATACACATACAAAAACAAACATACACATACACAAACACAAATAAACATACACATACATACATACATATACACATATACACATATACACCAATACGTATCTAATTTTTTTCTGGTTCCAAGCCACCTATTCTTATTCTAGTTTTATAAAAGAACTACATTATCAAATCAATTTCCTACATCAATTTGATTCCATTCACACATATCAAACTTCCCATGTGTACATTTCGAGTTTCTTAACAACCATCTTAAAAATGTGATCTAAATTCACGAATTGTTTAATAAAATAAATTTTACAAGAATCCATTCATGATTTAAGAGATGAATAAATTTAAAACTTGTTAATATAATAGGAAATGTATACGATTACTTGAGGTATCCCAACATAGGGTAGAGGACTTATGTTTCATTCTTAATTCACCTTAGAATAGTTATGTTCGATAGCCATTGATGGATATTAATAGCACTTTCTAGATTCAAGTCATAGAAAGCTGGAAATTAGGCAACTAAGGTTAGGGTCTTGGCCCATTGAATGAAACATGTGAAGTATTTCCATTGTATCACACCGAACTAGTACAAGTACTAATACCAGTTTTGTGTGTTTCAATGCAATGTTGCAAAAAAGCAGCTATATGTGCAGCCATAAATTGAGTAATAAATGTGGTCTTTGTCTAGCTTCTAAATAATTTTAGTCCTAGCTACTAGAAAATAGCTTAGTATAAAATGAATGGGATGTGAATTTTCCATACTCATAGATGGATATCAGCATAGATTTCCATATTAATGCCAAGCAGTAAGTTCTAAAATAGTAATGTAAGTAAAAAACAAATAAATTGGTAAAGAGTATGAGGTATATCATAGTAATATTAAGTAGGTATAATTACTTACCATGCAATACACATTTCTTCTAGTTTTTTTATCCAAAAATTAATAAATAAATAAAATTTGGTAGTCCAATAGAACATTATTCTAACAATTAGTGTTAAATTGAGGATTACGGGGTACGTTAGCATCACCAGTTTTGTCTCTAGAATTAAGAATGGGAAGAAATGAGGATGGATTGGGCTTAAGCTCATAAAGCCAGATTGAAAGTGAAGAAGAACAACCTAGAACATCATAATTCCATGTGATTTTTGTGGATGATAGTATTGTGGACATGAAAGTCATTGAGAGGCTGCTCAAGATCTCTGCCTACAAAGGTCATCCTAATTTTAATTTTAAGCATCAATGGCTGATCCTATCTTTTTTGAATCTGAATTTTATTGAGAAATTAGGGCTTCAATTTACCATCTATTCTATTAAATTGTATAATCCAATTTATTCTTGTAGAGGGGCCTAAAAGGTAATCTTGAAAAGTAGTGAAGTGAATCTGAAATAGTTAGTTTTTGATACCTATGAAAATAATCTAAAAAACTTGATGGTAATTTATTCTATTAGATTTCTTATGGTACTTTTTCCTCACTTAGGATACACTAGAATTTAATGGGAACTGTCAATCCAGCATTGATGCCCTGTATAGAGTGGTGCTAGAATGTTAAGTACATTGTTGTAATTGGATGTTGTATGCCATTCAATATGAACTTTCTATCATAATTCTAAATTCATTTTGTGCATTTAGATTTTGAAATGTTAATCAATGTGATAGTATTTGAACCTAAGTCTTTGAAATAAAAATCCATCAATTTAGTAATTTAATATGTTTTTAAAGGACATTTTTAGGTCACACACACAAGTTAATTTTAGTGTGAGATCCTCATGTGGAAGTCTATAAGGGGATTTCTTTGTCCAATAAGTTCTATAGATTTACATAGGTAGATATTCTGAATCATTTATCTCAATTACTATTTTGATGGGTTTAGGTTCTAGACCCATGTTTAGAGATTAATGGAGCTTGGAAGGGTCTAAAAGCTAGATCAAAATGTCCTTCAAAAAAAGGAAAAAAATACAACATAGTTCAATTTAGATAAATTATTCACTATCTAGGGGAAAGGTCCCAGTAGCTACACACCCTAACTTTGGACATCAAATTAAGATGTTATAATATCACATTAGACTTCAAAAATTTTACCCATTTTAATACGTCATCTTAGATACTTATAACTAATCTTTCAAGGTCTAACACATTATACATTTTATGATATTAATGATTTTATTATGAGACGTCATAAAAGACACCTTTTAAACATATGATCAAAACATAACCTTGAAAACACTATTTTAGAATCCCAAAAGCACCAATAATCGAACATGAAAAAACCATTTACAAAATTTTATATATATATATATATATATATATATATATATATATATATATATATTCATATTTTTAAAAGTCCTTTTAGCATACTCTCCTCACCCAACCCAAATGAAATTAACCCTATTTACTTTTTACCTTCAATCAAATATAACTCAAAAACCCTAAAAACTAATCATTTTGGGGTGCATTTGGGGTTGAGCAGTGGCTGCCATGCACCTCCCCTAGTGCTATGGAATCTCCCAAAATAGCAAGGTAGGTTGTTTTTTATTATAGATTTCCTTCTATAGATAGCACTAGTTCTTGTGGCGAAGGCATTATGTGTGTGTATATTTATGCATGTATATATGTATGTTTATGTCTATATGTGTATATATGTATGTGTATGTGTATTTAAACATACATATATACACATACACATATATACATACACATACATATATATATATATATATATATATACATGCATGTATATATGTTTAAACATATGTAAACATACACATATAGATACACACATACACATACACATATAGACATACATATATACACATACACATATAGACATACAAATAAATATACACATAAATAACACATACATATATAAACACATGTATGTGCGTATGTTATATATGTGTGTGCATGTATATTTAAACATACATTCAAGGATGGTATGTTCATGTCACACACACACCCACCCACACACACGCGCGCGCGCGCGTGCGCACGCGCACACACACACACACACACACACACACACACACACACACACACACACACACACACACACACACACACACACACACACACACACACACACACACACAAATACACACATACATATATACACATACACATATAGACATACATATATACACATACACATATAGACATACAAATACATATACACATATACACATAAAGAACACATACATATATAAACACATGTATGTGTGTATGTTATATATGTGTGCACATGTATATTTAAACATACATTCAAGGCTGGTATGTTCATATCTCACACACACACACACAAACACACACACACACACACACACACACACACACACACACACACACACACACATGTATGTATGTATGTATGTATGTTTTTTATATATGTATGCAAATACATTCACATATACATACATATATACGTAGATCTATACAATGCACACTAATACATACACACATATATATATTCAAATATTTAACATAGGCATACACATTGATGGAATGTAAATGATTTGTGTCTATGGATGCATGCCTTATTTATATATATTAACAAATTGAATTTTATACATGCATAACTCAAATACCAAGAAAAAATGATAAACATAGTTCATTGACTTAGTGAGGTTAGAAGAAACCTCACCATAGAACCATGATACATTAGTTCCTCATCACTTCCCTTCATTTCTTGCAAACCATTAGACAACATTCATAAAAGAAAAATATTATTCAAGCATAAAAAAATATTATTCGAGCATAAAAATACTATTCAAAGTTTTTAAACATTAATTTAAAGTGTCATTGATTCAAACAAGAACATAATGAGATGAAGGAGAAAAAATAATTCCCAATAATAAGTTGTGTTTAAAAACACAAGAGATAATTCCACTCAAACCTTCAAATACGTCCACTCTTTTCCTTGTGTGTCCCTTCTTTTCCTACCTTCAAATATTTCGACTCAACACACTGGCCATCCTTCCAAATCAATGATGGTTGAAGGTTGTAAAATTTTAATATAGATGTATTACCTTCCCCTGTAAAAGTATAAAATCATAAAAGTGTACAGATTTCTATACTTCTTACAACATACCAACAAGTATCTAATCTTTTCCTAGTTTCAAGCCAACTACTCTTATTCTAGTTTAATAAAAGAATTGCATTATCAAGTCATTTTCATAAGTCAATTTGATTCCATTCACACATATAAAACTTCCCATATCTACATTTTGAGTTTCCTCACAACCATCTTAAAATCTTGATCTAAATTCACTAACTGTTTAATAAAATCAACTTTACAAGAATCCATTCATGGTTTAAGTGATGAATAAATTTAAATCTTGTTACTCAAATAGGAAATGTATAGAACTACTTGAGATATCACACCACAGGGTAGAGGAATTATGTTTCATTCTTAATCCCCCTTAGAATAACTATGCTCAATAGCCATTGATGGATATTAACACCACTTTCCAGATTGAAGTCATTGAAAGTTGGTAATCAGGTAATTAAGGTCAAGGTTATGGCCCCTTGAATGCAACATGTGAAGTAGTTCCATTGTATCACACCAAACCAATACAAGTACTAATACTATTTTTTTGTGTTTCAATACAATGTTGCAAATAAGCAGCTACAGGTGCAGCCATAAATTGAGTAAAAAATGTGGTCTTTATCCAGCTTCCAAAGAATTTTAGTCCTAGCTACCAGAAAATAGCGTAGCAAAGAATGAATGGGATATGAATGTTCCATACTCATATATGGATATCAACATATCTTTCTATATTAATGTTAAACAGTAAGTTCTGAAATAACAATGCAAGTAAAAAAAAAAAAACTAGGAAATAATATGAGGTATATCTTGCTTTCATGGAATTTTAGTCCTAACTAGTCCTACTACATAACTTGAAATAGAATGAATGAGATTATAAAAATCATTCAATTCCCCCTATACATAGATCCAAAAATGAAAGGTGGTTGGTATTAAAGTACAAATTTTTACAAACAAGCAATATTATAAAATCAATGAGAGCACAACATGCAAAAGGTATCTTGCCAATTAAAAAAATCAGTCCTGAGAGAAGTGTCTGATAAAGAAAATAAATAGAATCTCATCACACCACATGAACCCTAAAACTATTCACATGGTATCTCAACCAAAGATATTGTATTAGAAAAAATAATACATGGGCTCTAACAAAAAGAGATATATTTTATGTCTCAGTAATTTGGGTTGGTGGGTGTTGAAGTAAATAAATAGGGGACAAAAGAGGAGGTATGAAGGAGTAAAGAGGAAGTTCTATATTATTACTTATAGCAGAGCTCTTCTAGCCAATGACTGATGTTTGTGAAAGTCTAATGCATGATTATATCGTAGACCAGCAAAACCCCTACTGCACCCCTATAATATGTAGATGTGATGGCTCCCAAATGTTCCTAGCCAGTAACATCCCAAATCTATGTGAGTTCAAGCATAATGTCTTCTCCATAATAGCTAGTGCTATCCATAGAAGGATATCTATAACAAAAAACACCTTACTCTTCTATTTTGGGAGATTTTGCAGTGCTAGGGGAGGTGCATGGTGGTCCTTACTCAACCCCAAATGAGCCCCAAAATGATTAGATTTTAGGATTTTTGAGTTATATTTGGGTGAAGGTAAAAATTAAATAGGGTTAATTTCATATGGGTCGGGTGAGGAGAGTATGGTAAAAGGGATTTTTAAAATATGAATATATTTATTATTATTTTGTAAATGATTTTTTCATGTTCAATTACTAGTGCTTTTGGGATTATAAAATAGTGTTTTCAAGCTTAGGTATTGATCATAGGTTTAAAAAGTATGTTATATAACCTCTTGTGATAAAACCGTTAATATCGTAAAATGTATAATTTGTTAGATCTTGAAAGCTTAGTTATAAGTAGTTAAGATGACATATTAAAATGGGTAAAAATTTTGAAGTCTAATGTGATGTTATAAAACCTCAATTTGATGTCCAAAGTTAGGGTGTGTAGCTTTTGGAACCTTTCGCCTAGAGGATCCAAAAAAATGGGATAGAAAGAACAATTTGCATTCAAAGAAAGTCATAAAAGGCAACCAACCTACACAACATCTAGCATTGTACCTAGCTTGTCATTGATAGTGGTCATTACGATAGTAATTTGATTATCAGAATAACAGTTCAAACATGCCTTAATTTATGTGAAGCCATAAATAATGAGTAAATATTCCAACCAATGAAAATATATAGAATGATATTATTTTATGTGCCTACTTAAAAATCATGTAACTTTTTTATGAATAGTTTTTATTTATATCTAAGATAACAGACTAATAATTACTTAAAAGAAAATGAAAGTAATAATCCATTCTTTAGGACAAATAAGATGATAGAGTTACAATGAAGGATCCTAAGACAATCAAAAAATGTTTAGGTGTCATTCAAATAGGGAAAGACAACATTTTTATAGAAAGCCCACTCGACACCAATTCCATAATTAACCCTCTTAAAAGAAACTATTATAACTTCAACCCTAAATTTAATAATTTATTTGAGGAAAGAAAATACATGAGCCACATAGGATAATACTGAATGTAAACATTAAAAACTCTCCAAAATTGAAAATGGAGAATTTATAAACATTAAAAAACTTTCAAAATTTGAAATTATAGAATCTATAAAGATAAAACAAGCTAGAAACAAACAAACACATATATTAACCAAAAGAAATGCTCCTAGTTTTCAAGATTACAACTTTATAAAAGTTCAAAATCAATTATTATAAAAGGCAAATGTTTCATGAGTTGTATAAGGTAATTAGGGAAGGGCCTTCAAAATTTTATAACAAAACCAGTATAAAAATTGACAGATTTTAATCTCTTTATTTCCTCAAAGCATGGAATATAATTATTGGATTTTCCATGTTGTTGTCAACGGCATTTCCAGTGTTGTATAATGTTTATCTTCAATGTTTTTGAGTTGATTTTAATGTTGATTCTCACTCCACATACATATTTCCCTCAAATTCAACCAGTAGGATTCCATACCATATTCTTTTCACTTCATGAAACTCTCTAACCTCCTTTGTAATTTAACTCGGCAATGAATGTGTTCTTCTTCAAATAATGATAATAAATGCAAGTTTGTATAATGCTTTTCCCCAAAGTGATAAGAACCCGATCATCCTCTACACTTGAACTATTGCTTTAGTAATTTCTCATTGCTCTTTTTAGAATTTATCTATCTTTAAATTCATACTTAAATTCATCCATATCATTTAAGACAATTCAAAAATACAAAAAAGAAACCCCAATAAAATAAGGGACACATAAAAGTTAGTCCTTACTTTGGTAATAGCATTATTATGAATCTATAATGATGTTTTAAGTTATCTTCAATATTGTAATAGTGTAATTAATGAAGCATTCACTAGGTAAATAAGAAGAAAGTGTCAGTGCTTAGTCATTAATAGAGAAGCTTATGTATTATCAAAAACATTTAGTGATGTTGAACATGAGAGTAGAGGAAGCGCAGCTATGTGTGAGAGATTTTTTATTGTAAATAGTTCAAATTCAATTTTACATATAGATTTGTAATGTAAACTCAATGTAACAGTCAATGACAGAAGCAATGGCTGTTATAGCATAGAGCTTTGAACATGTTAATAGTAACATACTAGATCATTCGACATATTTTATAATACTTGATTAGAGAGAGATTCATATGTATATTCTGTTAGGACTACCTAAGTGGGGTCGAGAAGGGAATGGATTTGTCATGTATCATGTGTTGTTTGGAATGTGCCAAAATGCATTACTAAAATTACACAGTAAAAATGTTGATTGTTATTTGTGTCTTGAAAGTTTCATTGTAAGTTACTAATCCTCAAATGTTTGGTATGAAACTAATTGTTTCCAATGTTGCATTAGATATTGGTACTTGGTGGATTGATACAGGTAAATTTAGGGAAACATGTTTATATCTCAAGACATTGTGAATTTAGAAGATATTATTTCCAGTTTAATGTCAATAAAAAATATTAACCATGTTTGTAGCTATAACTATTCAATGATATCTAAAGTTATTAGCAACACATGCACGTTTTTGTATATTATTATAATCTCATTCGATTAGCATAGTGGCTAGTCCTTGTATATGTATTAAGAATTGTTTTTACTTTAGTTTTTGTAAATTATATAATCTACACTTTCTTTAATAATTGTAACTAATGAATTTGATTTTATATTCATTTAAATTAGTGTTATAAAACACTGTGTTTAATTATCTTAATTTATGATATAGGTTTGTGTAATATTGTTTTGTTTCTTTAGATATAATATTATAATATTGCACTAAAACATATGTATAGTTTTTTATTATTATTAAAATAATATTTAAGAAAAAATTGATCATACATAGATTTGAAAGGTCATTTGCCAAATATATATGGCAAAGTTGATTTAGCTCTATCCAATGTTGTTTCCCAACAACTATCTAATGTCTTTTACAATGCATATGGGTATTATGAATGGTGGATATGTACATTGTCAAATTTGATAGTGCATTAATATTTTAAGGGATATGTGCTTTCATGATTTGGCACTTCTTAATTCATTTAGGGCCCTTCCAATGATTCTATCATCAATCTCTCACATGTCAGGATGTGTTTGGGATGTGCTACGATCCCCAGGTACACAAGATGTTACCATGTCCTATCATCCAACTTAACCTAGTGATGTGAGGTCACTCAACTTATTCAAACCTTGTGGCACATGATGGCACCTAGGATGTTACCATGTGTCAGCATCCTGCACACCCAAGTAGTCAGAGATAACTAGGATGTGTCAAGACTCAGGATGTTTCCATGTGGTAGCATCATGCGTGTCTTAGTATCAGGAGGCCATTACAATTTTATAGACCATATGGCATGTAAGACTCTACCATGTGACATCATCTCACACACCCAAGATCCCTAAGATGACTACAATGTCATGAGACCACTAGGCACTTAGGACACTACCACGTGGTAGCATCTCATGCATCTAAGTGCTCAAAGATGACTTGGATGTGTAGGGAACCTGAATACTTATATGTGGCATCATCTCATGTGCTTAGGTGATGGGAGGCCACTATACTTGGTTGAACCCTCGGGCACCTAAGATGCTACCAAATGGTAGCATCTCACACACTTGAGTGCTTGAATATGATCAATATGTGTAAGGCACCCAAGATGATTCCACGTGGTATCATCCCATGTAATTGGGTGCCCATAATTTATTGGACTTATTGAGACCATGGATCATGCAATATTATGCCATGTGAAAGCATCCCATGTGCTTAGAAATGACTGGCATGTGCTCAGAATCATGTCGCATCTTTTCACATCTTTAAAAGGCTTTTGCTAATTTTCTAATTTCATAAAAATTTTCTGGAGGCATGTGGCACCTTCCAAATTTTTCAATAGACTTAACCAATTTTACAAATTTTTATATCACCATGTATGCATCTCACGACAAGCCTAGGTCTGTTTAAGGTTTTCTAGTGGGGCAATGACATCGGCAGTGCTCCAAGCTAGTGAGTCAGTAAGATGATACCATGTGTCATAAGCCCATTTCTATGCTATCATGATGAGGTTTGTACCAGTGCAATGCCTTTGGGTAGGCATTTGTTTATTTTAGGAACACTTTTTTTATGAGTGATTGTGTGTGCTTTATAAGGATAATCTTTGAATTTACATATTCTTTTTATATATGTTAATTACTATTTTTTTTAACTTAACTTTATTTTAGCTATACTATGCTTGGATTTTATTAATGAAAAATGACTATTTTGTAGGCTAACAAGGAAAGAAGGTGGAAAAAAATATCATCTTCTTTAAAATAAGCACAAGAAATTGTAGAATTTTATAAATTTATACAATTTCATTTTTTAAAGATGTTATACCGATCTTGGAATTTTTCTTGGTAGAAAATTGATGTCCTTGGGTAGAAAGCAAACAAAATTAGTTTTATGTAAAATCAGATCTCAAACAAAAAATAAACTAAATTTTTTATCTCTTATGCATGTTTTGGTCCTTTGGATTTGCATTATATTTCATAGTTAATGATATATTTTGAAATTTTTAGATGTGAATCTATTAGCAACAATGATTCATGAAAAAGGTATTTCATAGAAAGTAAGAAAGGAAGTAGTATCTTAAGTATCCAAAATGAGAGATGGTTTGGGAAAGATCTCTAAATGAATAAAATAATTACATAAAAGTGCATAAATAAACTTAAATTTCATCCTAGATGTTTAGGCACTTGGACGTGCCCAAGCTTATCGAGACCCCTAGGTACCTGGGATGATTCCACATGGCAACATCCTGGGCACCCAGATGTTGGGAGATGATAGGGCTTGTTGAAACAATAGGGTCACTAACCATCTTACCATGTGTTCACATTCTATATGTTCATCTATATGCTAGTGATTGGCCTTCATGAGATGCCAAGGTACCTGACATGATACTAAAAGGTAGTATGATGATTACCCATGTTCCTAGACATGAATGGGCATATGTGATTGGACTGTACCATGTCAAGTTTATACCATAGGGGAAAATGTATAAATGCTATGTGAAACATGGAAAATCCTATGTGTTGGCCTCATAGATCTAAGGACATTGGGACGTGGCACAAAAATTTGGTAAATACTATGGGATTACTTGAAGGCAGTTTGATGCATTGTTCTCTATTTTAATATGTTCACCTGAAGTAGATTATACCATGCATACTGATACTAGTTTGGATGATTCATATTTCCAAGTACTTGTCAATACATTAACCTAAGATAACTTGTTTTATAAATTTTTCATTTGACTTAAAGAATCAATTTTATATACATATTGGAAATGCTTCTGTGACTCTACATGCAAATGTTTGCATGACTCTTGAATTTTTAGTTATGTCAACTACATTATAGTATGCAACCTATGATTAGATACAATGGAAAATTATTGTGAGATATGTATTGAAAAATATACTATGACTATAAAACCTTCATTTATTGATAAGTGTGAATATAATATACATAATCTAATCATGTCGACACGCAAAGAATATAATGGTATCTTGGGGTTGTGGTAAAATGTAACGCCTCTGAGATGTTATAAAGTAAAGTGCATTTCTTGGTCCAATGCAAAATTTGAGAAGGAAAATCTCCAATGCAGGCCATGAGTTTTATTTTACATTTTATAAGTATCAAAGAATGGAAAATGTACTTTCGATATCAGATGATATCGACTAACATGTCAAAAAGTATAATTGTGTAAACTAAAATCCAAGGGAGCAAAAAATATGTGAGAATATAGTAGAAGACTTTGTAAGTTTGATAAGATTTCTTGAATATCATCACTTGGGATTAATGGATGTCCTTGAAGACTCATAAGGATTGAAATTTAATAGGCCAAAAAACACCAGTAACATGAGTTATTAGGGATAACATAATTAATAATCAGATGTGAGATTGTGATAGATAGGTTAATATTGGTTATGTCTCACCTTAGAATATCTTGTCATGTCATTTTGAATGTATCCAAACTAGTAGAGTTTCTTGTATTGCTATTTGAAACAATATTTCACTTTGTTGCCAAAATAAAAATTTAAATTGATTGTAAAGGTTTTGAGGGAATTTGGTATGTTATAAGGTTCTCGTGTATTTTTAAATGTCCTTTAAGGTCTATTCCTATATACTAAATTTGATTTTATCTTCAAATCAATGTAAATATATGTTGAGACCAATCTGGAATATATCCAATGTAGGAAATAAGTCTAATTTAGTATGATGGATAAGTCATTACTTGTAGAGATATCTTATTTCAATACCAAACCAAGTTTAGAGTTATGGTTGCAAGAGATAAGTTTTTACCTAGTTTAGGAAGTGTTAAAAAAACTATAAATGATGATAAGGTTGTTTATAGGGATAGAATTTGCACATCTTAAAGTTGTAGGTTTATGTGTGAAAAAATTGTAATGTTGCAAGGTCTGAACCTAATTTTCAAAGATAAATAAAAGAAAAGAAGACACATTTTTATTCTTGGTGCATTTTAAAATACTATGAACATAAAAGTTCATGATTTTAGCATGTTATTTGATCTTATGTCATGTTTGTATGATGTTCCATGTCCTTTATATATTTGTGTAAAAGGGTATAAAATGGATCATGTAATATTTTAGAATAATTATGGATAAAATAAGCATTTTTTCAGGATATATTTGGAGTTTTATAGTTGAAATACATGCAAGGTTATGCTCCTAATGTTGAAAATTTGTATTCTTGTTTTTATTATGTATAAATGTTTTAAGGCTGTAAGACAAAGAACTGGGTTTAATTTAAAGGAAAATAAGACATTTTTCTGTATTTTTTTGGTTGTTGATTCTAAAATTTACTACTACGGTAAGTGAATGACTATAAATAATGTTCAGTGCACAAAAATGATACAGTGCCCAAAGTTGATCTTATGACTATAATAACATTTAAAAGTCCTCCAAGTTCAAAATTCAAAATTAAAGGAATTATGTATTGGTTATACTAAAATAAAATTTGATCAAATGTTTTGTGGATTATATTAGTTATAAATATTTGGAAACTTTTGGCTAAAAAGATAATGCAATTAGATATAAATAGAAAATCAAAGAAAATATTTTGTTCTCTTTCCTAAAATAAAATTAGATAAAATGTTTTGTGGATTATATTAGTCATTTTGTTAGCTTTGAAATATATATAAGTCAAATGAGCTAGATCAAACCAATTGTGTAATGGTAATATATATAAATAAAGAGTGTTTATAGAACCAATTTTAAAATCAAGTTCTAGAGACCATGAATAATACATTTTTCTTGTTGGACATGCAACAATTTTCAAAAAACAAAACAAATATAGGAGTACTAGACAAGTCCAATGCATGAGTCCATAATAATTAAAAAAATAGTTGATATGTTTGTATACACTATCAAGTGACAAAAAGGCAAAGCATAACTATTATTTGGGAAGCATGCATAGGGCATAATGTAATTGATTTTTGAAACATGAACTTTTTCATATGAAATGGAAGAAGAAAGAATTTATTTTTAGAAATATTTAGATTAAAAGTTCAAATTAAAAAATAGCTTAAAAATATATCACGTACATTAGTTTTTGTTTATTACATCAGTGCCTAGAATAACTTTTTCCTTGTTGAGAGTGAATTTTTATTGAAGTGAAAATCATCTCAATAGGTAAATTGTGCTTGCTTTATTTTTCATCTAGTTGTCATATGAGATTTTAGTCAATGTAAGAAGCACTGTCTTTAGTGGTATTCTTGTTAGAGTGCATTGTATGGTAATATTTTTCACTATTTTTAGATTGCAATTAAGGTGATGAGTATATGCACACAAACTCTATTTATTACATAGAGGATAGTTAAAAGTTGTAGGGTCCACAAGTTGCACGGTTTGACTTATGAGTCTGCATCTATTGAAGGTAGCTTTAAATGGATTTGAATATATGGTTTTTTATTGTTGATGTTCCATCAACTTGCATAAGTTAAGATTCGTGACATTAATTGATAGAAGGAAGGGGAATAATAGATACAAATTTTAAAAAATAGATGACATGTATTTGTTATTGATAATTTTGATGTTGACTAAAAATTAGGCTCATGTTACAATGCCTAAAGCATATGTTACTTGATCTGGCACAAAAATATGGTAACAAGATTTATGCTCCAGTGCGATAGAAATTGAAAAAACATTGTTTAAAAACTTAAATAAAGTAACAAAGGTGTTTTGTTTCCTGGTAGAACACTTGAGCACTATATTTTAATAATAAAAAAAGTATGGTTGCACAAATTATCAAAAAGATTCAACTAAAATTTGAAAAACATTTTCAAAATCACATTAAAGTGATCGCATTAGCAATAAAATCATAAATTTTATAAATGCTTGAGGAATAGATTACTATAAGTTTTCATGCCATCTATAAAATATCTAGATATCTTATTTCATGGGCAAGCTTTGTTTCGACATTCAGTTATAAAATTTGCTACAACAAGCAACTTGAATAGAAACATTAAGAGCAATATTGAATGAAAACAACATAAAGAGACAAGTGACTTACCTCTGATTTTACATATAAGAATTAAGTCAAGTCTTTGGCAAATGTTGTAGCCTTCAACTATGTGATGAATGTTGTTTGACTAGTTCTAAGATTTCTCTCAAGGCCCTATTATCTGACTAAGTTTTTAAACAAGTACATCAGAAATTCTTTGGCAAGTGTTTTTTGTTCAATTGCCAAAAAGAGATGCTCAAAACTTCCAAATAGGTAAAACTATTATTTTTAGAGAGTAATCCAGTTTCATTATTTGAAAATGTACATTAAAAAAAAGAAGTATTTGTGGAAGTACAAACTTACATTTATTGTGTCATCTTCAGTATTACCATCATTTATTTCTAGAATGAGTTACA
This sequence comes from Torreya grandis, assembly GCA_037957365.1. Taxonomy (NCBI): domain Eukaryota; kingdom Viridiplantae; phylum Streptophyta; class Pinopsida; order Cupressales; family Taxaceae; genus Torreya; species Torreya grandis. The sequence continues at coordinate 1,016,995 of JARHVA010002599.1, forward strand.
TGGTAGTTTTCTGGATCATGTAAAAATTGTAGCAATACTGCTGTTGCATAGGATTCGGTGCTCTCTAGGACTTCATTGATTGTGTAATCAAGGATGAACCTATATTTTTTGTAGATATGAGGTATTCTTTTCACTATGCTAAATTTATTTGCTATTAGTATTACATCACAATCTCTACGACCATAGACTATTTTAGGAGTAATGAAAAAACAAGAAATGCAAATTGATTTTCTTGGTTTGATTTTTTGTCCATGCATTTAAATGAAGTTGTTGGGTACATTTAGTGTAATATTCATTTCATCACTGACATTTATTAGATTTTCCTACAACAATTGCTTGTTCTATTCTCTTTACAACATTGCTTTGTATGTGACAAGCACACTCCTTCAAAGAAGTATCTTATCTTACAGCTATTAAGATCATCAATTGAGACCAAAGTAGGGGATATTGGTGTTTTTCTACAATTAATTAAGTGAAATGTAAATGCATGCAATTATAAAATGATAAAATTTATAAATAAAAAAAATTTATAAAAAAAAAAAAAAAACTAAAAAAAACTAAAACTATAATTCTGTCCATGCTTATATTTTTCCCATTTTTTTGTTGTTTGATTATTGTTGGGACTTTTTGTTGTCCTCTTCATGTTAACTACAATATTATGAGGAAGAAAGTAGAAAAGTTAGAATAATAATATGTCCAGGTACATAAGTTTATTTTCTTTATATGCAAAACACATACAAGCAATGTTTAAAATCACTTCGCTACGTTAATACTTTGTTTTATTATTGGGTTGTTTCATATGCATATCATATAAGGCCAAGTAAAAAATATCATGATCACTCCAATAGCAATATCGTACAAAGACATATTATTTTTGTATTTAAACGTTTGACCATATGTGATCGATAATGGGTCTTGATAATGCATTTTGCTTTTCAAGTAAAAAATGCATATTGTAGGCTTCCATGTACTATTCAAGCATCTACAAATTTTTATATTACTTTCTAATATCAATATTCAAATCACCTAAAATAAATGTGCATTATACTCTGCTTGCATGTTTTAATGTGTGATCGATAACATAAAAGATATCTGAGATATTTGCAATTGGCATAGCATACATGTTGGTAATTGTGATCACATGCATATTGCTAATGATAATTGCCATTATTACCTCAATATTATTTGCTTTGCATTGCATAGTCTTAGAAATGTAAATGCATGTTTTTATGTAAATCATGATTCTATGAATGTGAAACGTTGAAATATAGTAAAAATGTTGTATTAAATAGTCAAATACAAAGTTTTCAATTTATTTCTCTTGTAAACACAATATGATGAATTGCATCATGTCATGATCGTTGAGGATGTCTTGCATGTGTGCTATTAATCTTCTTGTGTTCAATGATGACATAAATGTGTGGTAATTACTATCTTCCTATTCACTTTTTTTTTCAATTACCATTTTGCATGTGCCTATAGTCAAGGCATTTTTATTGTTATGTTTTTTTTGACCTTGAATTTTTCTATTGTCAATGGAGCCAATAAATACAATGACTCAATTACTTTCACATGGGACAATGTTGTGTATGCTAAGACATGGTGTTTGAATTTGGTAGGATCAAATGTAAGGCCATCAAGTGTGAGATCTTGAGATCTATGTATTGTGCGTGCACACGCTATTGTATTGAAAATTGTTTTCGAATTGTCCATGTATAATTTGTACATGTATTTTAAATAAGCTTTGAAATGCACATGATTGGAGTTCAATCATTTTGATAAGAGCCATGATATTGGTGACCCAGCTTTGTGCATTAGTGACATTCAATATAAGGATCGTAAAATTTAATCCACACTACGTCTATATCATTATCAATAATATATGATTTGAATGATCCATCTGACCCATTAACTAGGCCATCTTCAATGTCATAATTACCATCATATATTTTGACTAGCATACCATGTTTCAATATAATATAGTAAAAAAAATTTCCTATCAACGACATAGTGATTTACCTTCATATACATTTTTTTATTCATTGATTGAATGAATAGTGATAGTATTTCACGGTACAATAGATAGCATTTGAGCATTATGTTTATTAACATTGGCATTCCTATAAAAAAAGATAGGCCACAAATAATTTTGATTCATATAATCTATGTCATTATATATTTTCGATGTTCGCATATAGTTAAGAACTGCTATAAAAAAATTGTCAATTTGACGTATTGCTATTTGCAATTCATAGATTTTTACATGTGTTTTCCAAAAGTATAGGGGCTAATTTCATCATTTAATTTTGAATATTCGAAGATCAGAAAATTATTTACATGTTGTACTTTTAAAAAGTCTACATAAAAAAACATATCTAGTTTTTATGTAGATTAAAAAAAAAAAAACAATCTTCTAGCAACCTCAGCTCTGATGCCATGCAAAAACAAGCCCAAAAATAATAATAAAAAAAAAAAAAAGCTGCTGAAGTAAGGCAAAACAGGACAATCACTGAAAAGCAAAAATCATATTGATCGAACATTCAACTAAATTCTATCCAATGCAATCCGACGCATTTCAGAAACTCTTCCTTTATGGAAGATTTTTTTATTCTAGCATGTTCTAATTTTTAGAATACTTTTCAATTTAAAATGTTCCATTTTCTGGAATCTTCTAATTGCTGGAATGTTTTAGACAATCTTTTTTCTTAATAAAGTTAAACAAATATCTATTAAAAAAAAAATTAAAATTGCATATGCAAAATTAGATATTATGCATATATATTTGTGAGATTAAATATGTTAAGCTTGATTAATTACCTGTTAAATCACTTGACATTAAAAATATAATTTTTTCCTTACTGTACAATTTTTTTCAGTGCTCTTATTGCCCATAAATTTGTGGACTTGGTGTGATTATTTACTCATTCCAGCTAAAATCTATACAGAATTTTCAGATTTGTTACATACTCTCACTTAAATAAGGCAAAATCTTGAATATTTACTTTTATTTCAGAAAAATAATATATAAACATACAAAAATGCTACATATTTACCAGTATAAACCTTGACTCAAGAAAAAAATTATTATGTGGTCAAATAGTCACTCTGGCTTATAAATTTTCTAGTATTTAAAAATAAAAGCAATGCAAATGCAACAATTACATGTAACATTGTAAGAATATGGAAAACACTTTTATACTGCAACTAAAATCTAAAAAAAAACTACAGTTGTTTGTTAACAGGCACGAAACATTCACTAAAAGCCAAATTTTAAATAGAGAAATAAAAAAATTAACCATTTTTTTTTTTTTTTTTTCATGCAAAATAGAGCCTAAAACTTTCAAAATTCTTTGTATGATCTCGAAGGCCATCCATTTTAGGCTTATTTTGTCAGATTCTATTCTTATACATCTGCTATTCCACAATATGTTGTAGCCCGGGTCACAACCAGTTAAAATGACTGTACACAAGGTAAATGAGTTGTCTCAAAAAAGCGTGCTAGAATACCATAGAAACAGTTGTCAGCCCTTGGGATCAGAGTAGCAATTTAATGCATTCATGGAAAGAAATTTTCTTATTTTTTAAAGGATTAAAAAAATAAAAATATCCGGCGTTGTACTTAGCTTGTCATTGATAGTGGTCATGTCATTATGACAGTAATTTGATTATCGGAATAGCAGTTCCAACATCCTTAGTTTATGTGAAGCCATAAATAATGTATAAATCTTTCAACCAATGAACATATATAGAATAGAAGGATATTATTTTATATGTCCAGTTAAACATTATATAATTTATTTATGAATAGTGATTATATATTTTTAAGATAATAAATTAATAATTACTTAAATTTTTTTGAAAGTAATAATCTACTTTTCAGGATAAATAAGACGATAGAGTTACAATAAAAGCTCCTAAGTCAATGAAAATATCTTTAAGTTTCATTCAAAAAAGTAATTACAATCGACATCAATTTCATAATTAATTTTTATATAAGGAAATATTATAACTTAAACCTTAAATTTAACAATTTATTTGAAGAAAGAAAATACATAAACCACATACAATAATACTGAATGTAAACATTAAAAACTCTCCAAAATTGAAATTGGAGAATCTCTAAAGATTAAAAAGCCTTTCAAAAATTGAAATTATAGAATCTATAAAGATAAAATAAGCTAGAAACAAACAAACACATATATTAGCCGCCCGCCCCGCCCCGCCCCGCCCCGCCCCGCCCCGCCCCGCCCCCAAAAAAAAAAATGCTCTTAGTTTTCCAGATTACAACTTTATAAAAGTTCAAAATCAATTATTACAAAAGGCAAATGTTTCATGGATTGTATAAGGTAATTAGGGAAGGGCCTTCAAAATTTTATAACAAAACCATTATAAAAACAGACAGATTTCAATGGCTTCATTTCCTCAAAGCCAGGAATACAACTATTGCATCGTCCATGTTGTTGTCAATGACATTTGCCCTAGGCAGTGCTGTGTAACATTTAGCTTCAATGTTTTTGAGTTGATGCTAATGTTGATTCTCACTCCGCATACATATTTCCCTAAACTTCAACCAGCAGGATTCCCTACCATATTCTTTTCGCTTCAAGAAACTCTCTAACCTCCTTTGTAATTTGCCTCGGCAATGAATATGTTCTTCAAACAATGATAATAAATGCGAGTTTGTATAATGCTTTTCCCCAACATGATAAGAACGCGATCATCCTCTACACTTGAACTATTGCTTTAGCAATGTCTCGCCGCGTTTTTTAGAATTTATTTATCTTTAAATTCATACTTAAATTCATCCATATCATTTAAGATAATTCAAAAATACAAAAAAAAACCTCAATAAAATAAGGGATACATAGAAGTTAGTCCTTATCTTTGGTAATAGTATTATTGTGAATTTGTAATGATGTTTGAAGCTATCGTCAATATTCCAATAGCACAATTAATGAAGTAATTATTAGGTAAATCGGAGGAAAGTGGCAGTGCTCAGTCATAAATAGAGAAGCTTGTGTATTATCAAGAAATTTTAGCGATGGTGAACGTGGGAGTAGAGCAAGCACAACTATGTGTGAGAACTTTTGTATTGTAAATAGTTCAAATTCAAGTTTACATATAAATTTATAATGTAAACTCAACGTAACAGTCAATGACAGAAGCAATGGCTATTATAGCATAGAGCTTTGAACACGTTAATAGTAACATACTAGATCATTCGACATATTCTATAATACTTGATTAGAGAGAGATTCATTTGTATAGTATGTTAGGACTACCAAAGTGGGTTCAAAAAGGGAATGGATTTGTCATGTATCATGTGTTGTTTGGCATGTGCCAAAATGCATTACTAAAATTACACGTAGTAAAAATGTTGATTGTTATCAGTGTCTTGCAACTTTCATTGTAAGTTACTTATCCTCAAATGTTTGGTATGCAACTAATCATTTCTAATGTTGCATTAGATATTGGGACTTGGTGGATTGATATGGGCAAATCTAGGGAAACATGTCTATAGCTTAAGACATTGTGAATTTAGAAGAACTTATTTCTTGTTTGATGTCAATTAAAAATATTAATCGTGTTTGTAGCTATAACTATTCAATGATAGCTAAGGTTATTAGCAACACATGCACGCTTTTGTACATTTTTATAATCTCATTTGATTAGCATAGTGGCTAGTCTTTGCATATGTATTAAGAATTGTTTGTACTTTAGTTTGTTGCAATTTTGCAATGTACACTTGCTTTAATAATTGCAACTATTGAATTTGATTTTATATTCATTTAAATTAGTGTTATAAAACACTGTGTTTAATTATCTTAATTTATGATATAGGTTTGTGGAATATTATTTTGTTGCTCTAGATATAATATTATAATATTGCATTAATACATATGTATAGTTTTTTTTTTTTATTATTAAAATAATATTTTAAAAATTTTGATTATACGCTGAGTTGAAAGGTCATTTGCCAAAATATATATATCAAAGTTGAATTAGTTATATCCAACGGTGTTTCCCAACAACTATATAATGTCTTTGACAATGCGTATGGGTATTATGAATGACATAGATGTACATTGGCAAAGTTGACAGTGCACTAAAATTTTAAGGGCTATGTGCTTTCACAATTTGGTACTTATTAATTCATTTAGGGCCCTTCCACCTATTTTATTATCGAGATCTCACATATCAGGATGTGTTTGGGATGTGCCAATATCCTAAGGTACATGGGACATTACCACTTGGTATCATCCCAAGTGCCCTGGTGCTACAAGGTCACTTGACATGTTCAAACCTTATGGCACCTAGGATGCTACCATGTGTCAGCATCCTACACACCCAGGTGGTCAGAGATAACTAGGATGTGTTGGGACACAGGATGTTACCATGTGGTACATCATGCACATCCTAGTATCGTGAGGCCATTACACTTATCTAGACCTTAGGGCATGTGAGACTCTACCACATGATAACATCCCACACACCCAAGTTCCCTAAGATGACTAGGATGTCTTGAGACCATTGGATGCTTGGGATGCTACCATGTGGTAGCATCTCATGCATCCAGGTGCTTGAAGATGACTTGGATCTGTAGGGCACCTTAGATATTTCTATGTGGCACATCTAATTCATTTAGGTGACAGGAGGCCACTATGCTTATCTAAACCCTAGGGCACATGGGATGCTACCACATGGCTACATCTCACACACGTCAGTGCTCAAAGATGATCGGTATGTATAGGGCACCTGAGATGATTCTACATGGTAGCATCCCTTGTAACTGGGTACCCATAGTTCATTAAATTTATTGAGACCACGAGGCATGCAATATTTGCCACATGGAAGCATACCATGTGCTCAAAATCATGTGGCATCTTTCCACATCTTCAAAATGATTTCATTAATTTTTTAATTTCATAAAAAAAATTTGGAGTCATGTGGCACCTTCCTACTTTTTCAATAGACTTAACCAATTTTACAAAGTTTTATAGCACCATGTATGCTTATCGTAGCAGGCCTGGGTCTGTTCAAGGTTTCACAACGGGGCAATGACATTGACGGTGCTCTGAGCTAGTGAGTCAGTAGGATGATGCCATGTACCACAACCCCATTACTCTACTATTGTGATGAGGATTGTACCAGTGCAATGCCTTTGGGTAGGCATTTTTTTTTTTTGGAATCCTTTTTTATGAGTGTTTGTGTGTGCTTCATAAGGATAATCTTTGAGTTTTCATATTCTTTGTATATATGTTGATTACTATTTTTGTTTTTAACTTAACTTTAGTTTAGCTATACTATGCTTGGTTTTTATTCATGGAAAATGACTGTTTTGTAGGCTATCAAGGAAAGAAGGTGGAAAAAAATAGAATCTACTTTAGAAACAAACACAAGAAATTTTATAAATTTATACAATTTAATTTTTTTAAGATGTTATACCGATTTTAAATTTTTCTTGGTAGCAAATTGATGTCCTTGGGTAGAAAGCAAACAAAATTAGTTTTATTTAAAATCAAATCTCAAAAAAACATAAACTACAAAAAATTTCTCTTGTACATGTTTTAGTCCTTTGGATTTTCATTGTATTGCATTGTTAATGATATGTTTTGATATATTTTGAATTTTTTAGAAGTGAATCTATTATCAACAATGATTCATGGAATAGGTATTGCATAGAAAATAAGAAAGGAAGTAGTATCTTAAGTATCCAAAATGAGAGATGGGCTGGGAATGAACTCTAAATGAATAAAATAATTACATAGAAGTGCATAAATAAACTTAAATTACATCCTAGATGCTTAGGAACTTAGAGGTGCTTGAACTTACTGAGACCCCTAGATACCTGGGATGATTCCACATGGAAACATCATGGGCACCCAAATGTTGGGAGATGATAGAGCTTCTCAAAATAGTAGGAGCACCAACCATGCTACCATGTGTTCACATCCTAGATGTTTGTGTCCATGTTAGTGATTGGCCTTCTTGAGTTGCCAAGGTACCCAACATGCTACTATTTGGTACTATACTGATCACCCATGTTCCCAGACATGACTGGGCATATGCTATTTGACTACACTATGCAAAGTGTATACCATGGGGCAAAATGTAGAAATGTTATGTGAAACATGGAAAATCCTATGTTTTGGTCTCATAGATTTAAGGACATTGGGAGATGGCACCAAAATTTTGGAAATACTGTGGGATTGCATGAAGGCAGTCTGATGCATTATTCTATGTTTTAATATGTTCACTTGAAGTAGATTATTATGATGCATATTTCCAAGCACTTGTCGATACAAGAAGCTAAGAGAACTTATTTTGTAAATTTTTCATTTAAGTTAAATAATCAATTTTCTATATATATTGGAAATACTTCCATGACTCTGCATGCAAATTTTTGCATGACTCTTAAATTGTTAGTTATGTCAATTGTATTGCACTATGCAACCTACGATTAGATACAATGCAAAATGATTGTGAGATATGTATTGAAAAATATACTATGACTATAAAACCTTCATTTATTGATGAAGTGTGAATATAATATACATAATCTAATCATGTCAACAAGCAAAGACTATAATGGCATCTTGGGGTCATGGTCAATTGTAATGCCTCTGAGCTATTAAAAAGTAAAGTGCATTTCTTGGTCAAATGAAAAATTTGAGAGGGCCAATCTCTAATGTAGGCCAAGATTTGGATTTCACATATTATAAATATCAAAGAATAGAAAATTTACTTTTGATATCAGATGATATCGATTAACATGTTATGAAGTATAATTGTGTAAACTAAAAGCCAAGGGAGGAAACATTATGTGAGAATATAGTAGGAGACTTTATAAGTTTGATAAGTGTTCTTGAATCCTGTCACTTGGGATTAATGGATGTCCTTGAAGACTTATAAGGATTGAAATTTAACAAGCTAAAAAATAATAGTAAAATGAGTTACTAGGGAGAACAAAATTAATAATTAGATGTGAGATTGTGATAGTTAGAAAATATTAGTTATGTCTCACCTTTGAATATCTTTTCATGTCATTTTGAATGTATTCAAACCAGCAGAGTTTCTTGTATTGCTATTTGAAACAATATTGCACTTTGTCGCTAAAATAGAAATTTAAAAATTTAAATTGGTTGTAAAGTTTTTTAGGGAATTTGGTATGTTATGAAGGTGCTCGTGTATTTGTAGATGTCCTCTAAGGTCTATTGTTATATACTAAATTTGCATTTTATCTTCAAATCAATGTAAATATATGTTGAGACCAACCTGGAATATATCTAATGTAGGAAAGAAGTCTAATTTAGTATGATTGATAAATCATTACTTGTAGAGAGATCTTACTTCAATACCAAACCAAGTTTAGACTTATGGTTGCAAGAGATTTGTTTTTAACCAATTTAATAAGTGTTAATAAAATTATAAATTATGATAAGGTTGTTACAAGTCTAGAAGTTACACGTCTTAAAGTTGTCGGTTTATGTGTGGAGAATTTGTAATGTTGCAAGGTCTGAACCTAATTTTCAAAGACAAATAAAAGAAAAGAAGACACATTTTGATTCTTGATGTAATTTAACATACTATGAACAACTAAGTTCATGATTTTAGCATGTTATTTGATCTTATGTCATGTTTGTATGATGTTTTATGTCCTTTATATATTTGTATAAAAGGGTTCACAATGGATCTGTAATAGTTTAGAAGAATTATGGATAAAATAAGCATTTTTTAGAATATCTTTAGAGTTTCATAGTTGAAATACATGCAAGTTTATGCTCCTGATGTTGAAATATTGTATTCTTCTTTTCAGTAAGTGTGTATAAATGTTTCAAGGTTGTAAGACATAGAATAGTGTTATAATTTAAAGGAAAAGAATACATGTTTGTGTATTTTTATGGTTGTTGAGCCTAAAATTGATTACTATCGTAAGTGAATGACTCTAAACAATGTTCAATGCACAAAAATGATATAGTCCCCAAAGTTGATCTTATGACTATAATAACATTTAAAAGTCTTCCAAGTTCAAAATTCAAAATTAAAGGTATTACGTCCTGGTTATACTAAAATAAAATTTGATAAAATGTTTTGTGGATTATATTATTTATAAAGATTTGGAAACTTTTGGCTAGAAAGATAATGCAATTAGATATAAATCAAAAATCAAAAAAAATATTTCGTTCTCTTTCCTAAAATAAAATTAGATAAAAAGTTTTATGGAGGATACTAGTCATTTCATTAGATTTGAAATGTATATAAGTCAAATGAGCTAGATCAAACCAATTGTACAATGGTACTATATATAAACAAAGAGTGTTTACAACAATACATTTTTTTTGTTGATGTACATGCAACATTTTTCAAAAAACAAAAAAAGTATAAGAGTACTAGAGAAGTTGGATGCATGAGTCCATAATAATTTTAAAATTATTTGATATCTTTGTATACACTATCAAGTGACAAAAAGGCAAAGCCTAACTATTAGTCGGGAAGCATGCACAGGGCATAATGCAACTAATTTTTGAAACATGTACTTTTTCCTATGAAATAGAAGAAGAGAGAAGTTTTTTAGAAGTATCTAGATTAAAAGTTCAAAGGAAAAAAATAGCTTAAAAATATATCGCGTACATTAGTTATTGTTTATTACATCAGCTCCTAGAATAATTTTTCCTTTGTTGAGAGTGAATTTTTCTTGTAGTGAAAATCCACTCAATAGGTAAATTGTGCTTGCTTCGTCTTTCATGTAGTTGTCATATGATATTTTAGTCAATGTAAGAAGCACTATCTTTAGTGGTAGTCTTATCAAAATGCATTATATGGTAGAATTTTTCATTATTTTTAGATTGAAATTAAGGCAATAAGTATATGCACATGAACTCTATTATTAGATAAAGGACAGTTAAAAGTTGTAGGGTCCACAGGTTGCATGAGTTGAACTATGAGGTTGCATCTATTGTAGGTAGCTTTAAATGAATTTGAGTATATGTTTTTTATTGTTGATGTTCCATCAACTTTCACATGTTAAGATAGGTGGCATTAATTAAATTAAGGATGGGTAACAACAAATACAAATCTTAAAAAATAGATGTCATGTATTTGTTATCAATAATTATGATGTTGACTAAAAATTAGGCTCATGTTACAATGCCTAAACCATATGTTACTTGATCTGGCACAAAAATATGGTAGTAAGAGTTAATGTCCAGTGCTAGAAAAACTGAGAGAACATTGGCTAAAAACTTAAATAAAGTAACAAAGGTGTTTTACTTTCCTATTAGAACACTTGAGAACTATATTGTACTAATAAACAAAGTATGGCTAAACAAATTATCAAAAAGATTCAACTACGATTTGAAAAATATTTTCAAAATCACATTAAAGTGCTCACATGAGAAATAAAATCACAGGTTTTATCAGTGTGTGAGGAATAAATTGCTATATGTTTTCAAGCCTTTTCTGAAACATCTAGTTATCTTGTTGCATGTGCAAGCTTTGTTTCAACTTTTAGTTATACAATTTTCTATAATAAGCAAACTAAATAGAAACATTGAGAGCAATATTGAATGAAAACAACATAAAGAGACATGTGAGTTACATCTAATTTTATATATAAGAGTGAAGGTAAGTCATTGAAAAACTTTGAAGCCTTCAACTATGTGATGAATGTTGTTTGACTAGTTCTAAGAGCTCTCTCAAGGCCCTATCATCTAATTAGGTTTATAAACAAGCACATCAGAAAATCTTTGGCAAGTGTTTTTTGTTTAATTACCAAAAAGAGATGCTCAAAACTTCCAAATAGGTAAAGTTGTTATTTTTAGAGAGTAATCCAGTTTCATTATTTGAAAATGTACATTAAAAATGAAGTATCTATGAAAGTAGAAACTTACGTTTGTTGTGTCATCTTCATTAGTACCATTCTTTATTTTTAGAATGAGTTGCATAGTAGTTTTTTGGATCATGTAATAATTGTATCAATACTGCTAGTTGCATAGGCTTTGGTGCTCACTAGGAGTTCGCTAATTGTCGAATCAGGAATGAATCTATATTTTGTGTAGATAGGAGGTATTTTTTTCACTATGCTAAATTTATTTATTATTAGTATTGCATCATAATCTTCATGACCATAGACTATTTTAGGAGCAATGGTAAAACAAGAAATGCAAATTGATTTTCTTATCTTGATTTTTTGTTCATGCATCTAGATGAAGTTGTTAGGTACATTCAATGTAGTCATCATTTCGTCATTGAAATTTATTAGATTTGCCTGGAGTAATTACTTGTTTTATTCTCTTTACAACATTATCTTGTATGTGAAAAGTACATCTCCTTCAAAAATGTCTCCTATCTTACAACTATTAAGATCATCAATTAAGACCAAAGCACAGGATATTGGTGTTTTTATACAATGAAACAAGTGAAATGTAGATGCATGCAATTATAAAATGACAAATTAAAAATAAATTATAATTTTGTCAATGCTGATCTTTTTATTATTTTATTAGTTGTTTGATTATTGTTGTGAATTTGTATTGTCCTCTTCATGTTAACTACAATAGTATGAGGAAGAAAGTAAAAAATTTAGAACAATTGTATGTCCACGTACATGAATTCATTTTATTTATATGCAAAACACATAAAACAAATAATTAAAATCACTTCGCTACGTTAATCCTTTGTTTTCTTATTGGGTTGTTTCATATGCATATCACATAAGGCCAAGTACAAAATATCATGATCAGTCCAATAGTAACATAGTTCAAAGACATTATTTTTGTATTTAAACTTTTGACAATATGTGATCGATAATTTGTCTTAACAATGCATTTTGCTTTTCAAGTAAAAAATGCATATTGCAAGCTTCCTTGTACTGCTCAAGCATCTGCGAATGTTTATTTTGCTTTATAATATCTATATTGAAATCACCTAAAATAAATGTCCATTTTAATCTACTTGAATTTTTTTAATGTGTGATCGATAACATAAAGGATATCTGAGATATTTGCACTTGGTGTTACATACATGTTGGCAATTACAATTGCATGCATATCGCTAATGATAATTGTCATTATTACCTCAATATTATTTGCTTTGTATGACATAGTCTTCAAAATGTAAATGTATGTTTTTATGTAAATCATGATTCTATGAACGTGAAAAAATGATATATAGTATAAATGTTGTAGTAAATAGTTGGACACAAAGTTTTTAATTTATGTCTCTTACAAACACAATATGACAGATTGCATCATTCATGCTCATTGAGGATGTATTTCATGTGTGTTAGTAATATTCTTGTGTTCAATGATGACATAAATGTGTGGTAATTACTATCATTCTATTCACTTTTTTTTTTCAATTGCCATTTTACATGTGCCTATAGTCAAGACATTTCTATTGTTATGTTTTTTTTACCTTGTAATTTTTATATTGTCGATGGAACCATTAAATACAATGACTCAATTAATTTCACATAGGATAATGTTGTGTATGCTAAGCCATGTTGTTTGACTCTGGTAGGGTCAAATGTAAGGCCATCAAGTGTGAGATCTTGAGATCTATGTATTATGCGTGCACATGCTAATTGTATTGGAAATTATTTTTGAATTGTCCATGTCTAATTTTTACGTGTTTTTAATAGGATTTTCAATGTACAAGAGTGGATTCCAATCATTTTAACAAGATCCATGATATAGGTGAGCCAAATTTATGCATTAGCAATGTCCAATGCAAGTATAATCAAATTTAATCCATACTACATCTATATCATTATTGTTAATATATTATTTTAATTTTCCATCCAACCCATTAACTAGGCCATCTTAAATGTCATAATTACCATTATATATTTTAACTAGCATACCATGTTTCAATACAATAATGGTAAAAAGAATTTTTGATCGATGACATGGTTACTTACATTTATACACCTTTTTTTATTCATTGATTGCATGAATAGTGATAGTATTTCATAGTATAATAGATAGAATTTGAGAATTATGTTTATTAAAATTGGCATTCCTATATAAAAAAGATAGGTAAATGTTGGGCTATCAGATGTAACTCAAAAATAATTTTGATTCATATAATCTATTCCATTATATGTTTTCGATATTTTTTGCATATGGTTAAGAACCGCTATAAATTTTTTGTCACTTTGACGTATTGCTATTTTCAATTCATATATTTTTACATGTGTTTTCTAGAAGTCATAGGGGATAATTTCATCATTTAGTTTAGAATATTAGAAGATTAGAGAATCATTTACAAGTTGTACTTTTAAAAAGTCTCCATAAAAAAATATCTAGATTTGTAAAATACGTTGTAGGAATATGCATTATATATTGTACCCTTTTATCTATTGAATACAATAAGTGTGAGCCTACCAACGATACTCATCTATAAAAAGAAGACATAGTTGGTTGTAGTAGTTTGATAATGTGTCTAATTTCATAGATGTAAGTGAAATGACTTTTGATTTGTTAAAAGTTAGAAGGAATGCAAAATGAAATGTTATTCCTCCATTATTATATGTTTCCTTTCCAATGTATTCTAATATTAGGCCCTTTGGCTTAAGAAGGTCACTATTAATGAAATTGTTATATAATTGGTGTAGCATTTGATATATTAATTTCACAGTGTATGTCTTGCATTTTCTAGCACCTGCAATTAAAAACAAGTAAATTGGTTTCGATAGATATTTTCATTTTTTCATTTATATATCTTTTACAATCTCCTTTTATTTTTCATTTAAGGATCTTCTTCTTTTGTAATAGTCATAGTTATCAAATATGAATAATAATTTTCCTATTTCAAATGATTCTAGATTGTATTTGAATAAATGTATATCACATTTCAAATCATAGTTTTTTTGGATAACAATATTGTTTTCATGTTTTATAAACTCTCCCTAGGTTTTAATAAATTAAATAATTATTCAATAAATCAAGAGATTATTTCACTTGCTTACCTAATAAAATTACACAATCCTTAGTGAATGTTTAGTTATTAATCATTTTATTCAAATAAATCACTTCCAAAGATATCAAAATAACATTGATAAGATTTACAGAATGTAATATAATATATTACAAATGAATAATTAAAACTTTGAATAGGAGGAACGATAGGGAAAGCAAGTGAAGGAGAAAAAGGGGCAAATGAATAGGGCAAGAATGGAGATTTGAAGAAGGATCAGAGAAAAGGTTTGCAAGGTGAAAAAAGAAAGCCTGCAGAAGGTTTTAGAGGCTTAGTGTTGCCTCCCTAACAAAAATTGGGGAATGCAAGAGGAAAAATGAGGGGGAATCATGGGGAAAAAATGATTTGAAATATTTTTTAAGTAGTAATAGAGGAATATAAGGCATGGTGGAATGAGAAGGATAGTGAAGGGAAGTTAGGTAAAAAATGGAAAGGAAAGAAGATAGGTTAGATCTAGCAAGAGCAACAATTTGATGAAGGTATTAATCCTTTGGTGTAAATTCTAGAGGAAGTGGTTAGTAAAGAATCTTAGGATAATCCCAACCCTAATAATGATAGCTATGAAAATCTAGTCTTTAAGGATTTAGACTTGGAGGTTTCACTAGGGTTTGGGTCAAATAAAGGACTAGCCAAAACCCTAGAATGGTCTTCAGAATAATTTAATTCTAAAATTTAGATTCTCTTAGAGTGTGCCCTAATTTACAAATGTGCTAGAAAATGGTTTTTAGTCGAAGACATAGAACTCTAGGTTAAGGAGAAATGGGGTAAGGAAGTAAAGGTGAGTTTTTCACCTAAAGGTTTTTTGTTGCAACCTTTTCTTCTAAAAAAGAGAAAGATGAAAGTTTCAAAGTGAAAAACTAGTCTACAGAAGGTTTAGGTCTTTGTATTCAACAATAGATCCCTTATTTTGATCCTCTAAAAGCTTGAAAAGGGAGATATCCCACCTAGTTAAGATTTTATGGGCTTCCCTTGGAATATTGGAATGAATATTGATAGGTGGTCTGAGGTATTTTAGTGGGGAGAATGATGGAAATAGATGTGGTGACACTAAAAGGGGAGTGTGTTGTTTATGCCAAGGTGAGAATTGAACTTGACCTGGATCAAGAGATCCTTGAGTTTATTTTTATTAAATCTACAAGGAGAGAATGGAAACGAAGGGTTGATGTGGAGAATATTCCTTTCAGGTGTTATGTTTTTCATCAACTAGGGCATATTCAAAAAAATTGTAAGTCCAAAAGGAACACCTTTCAAACCAAAAATATTAAATTCAGCCCTCAATGGAAACCAAAGATGATTTTGCAAGGGAGTAAGTCTATTTTTCAAATCCCAAAGATAGAGATTATAGAAATGACTAAGGAGAAGCCTGATGGAGATAGTTTGTCAAAGAAAATTAAAATAATAGAAGATATGCTAGTAAAGATTATTTCCTTGGATATTATATCCCCAGCTTCTATGATTAAAAATTGTGACTTTCTTGAGCAAGAATCACAAAATATCAGAGAATTAGTTCTTAATAACCAGAAGGCTTTTGCTAATGAAAATGAGGTGAGAGGATCGATGGATGAAGAGCTTTTAACTATTAGTGAAGAAGAACAAGGGTCAAACTATGAAATGGAGTCAGAAACAAAGCAAGAAGAAGACTCATAATGGGATTTGAATTCCAAATAAGTTTTGACTATTTCCCAATCTAAAATTAAAATGTTTAAACTTAAAGGAGGTCCAAAAAGCAAAATAGGGAGAAAAAACAAAACTATACATATTAAAGAGGAAGTTTTAGCATGAACACAAGGTACATTGGAAGGTTTTCTAGATGTTGTGAAGTGGGGGGTGGAATTCTCCCCTCTATCAGTATGAAGGTTCTCTCTTGGAATGTTAGGGGATTAAATGCTCCTAACAAAAGGTGGTGTGTTAAGCACCTTCTAAATGTAGAAAAACTAAATATTCTCTTGTTACAAGAGACCAAACTTGATATAAACAAATATGCTGAAGAGTGTTTGAAATTTTTTGGGAAATGTTGGCAAGGGATTTTTGTTGAAGATCAGGGAACATCAAAAGGACTAGCCTTTATTTAATCTCCATTCTCTTCTAGAATTGATTTTATGGCATCAAGTCAATTTTGGCAAGTAGGCAAAATTTCTAGTTTTTTGTCTAATTTACAATTCTTGTTGGTTAACATTTATGGTCCCCAAGGCAATAGACCTAAATTAGATATATGGGAATAAATTTCAGCATTTTTAAAAAGCTTTTAACTGGAAAAATTAGTTATAGGAGGTGACTTTAACATCATTTTGAGTCAAAAAGATAAGCAAGGAGGTCTCTTTTCAGTTTCTCAGGCTAGTCAAGATTTTGGCTCCTTTCTAGAGCAAAATAATATTATTCCAAATTCAAGTTGGTCTACCTGGAACAATAGAATTTTTGGAAAGGATAATATTTTGGAAAGATTGGATAAGTTTTTCTTTTCCTTTAATTGGAATCAAGATAATAGAACGCTGGATTGTTGGGTCTCTCAATTTCCAAGGTTTGATCATCTTCCACTTGTTATCACTATTAATTTTGATTCTCCTCCTAAAAGATGTCATTTCAAATTTGAAATAATGTGGTTGCATGATTATTCTTTATTTGACCTAGTAAAGATTTGGTGGGAGAGTTGCTCGATTCTTCAAGGCTCTAAAATGGTGCAGATGGTGAAATGTCTAGAATTCTTGAAGGAAAAGTTAAAAGTTTGAAATAGAGATCACTTTAAAAATATTTTTCTTCAAAAAAAATCCAAGATTGAATCTGAGTTAAATTCTCTAAATGAGAAAGTTTTTCAAATGGGCATGGAGGTGGCTGACTATAACCTAGAGAAAAAGCTGGTTAGCGAGTATGAAGAAATTTTTTATCAAGAAGAATTTTTATGGAAACAAAAATCATGAGAGAATTGGTTAAAAGAAGGAGATATAAATTCATCTTTTTTTCATCAATCAATAAAGGTGAAGAGAAAAGTGAATAGAATATCTCATATTTTGTCAGTGCAAGGGGTGGCTTTAGAATCACCATAGGATATTAGGGAAGAAGCAGTCAATATTTTCCAAAAATTATTTCTCTACTTTCTAAGCTCAAGAAGATTTTCTTCAGTTTATACTTGCAGTAATTTCTCAAGAAATGAATGATATACTAATTTCACCATTTTTTTTAGAAGAAATTAGAAAGGTGGTTTTTACTATGGTAAAATATAAAGATCCTAGGTCCGATGGTTTTCCAGCAGCCTTCTTTTAGTCATTTTGGGAAATTGTTGGCTTGGATGTCATAGACATGGTTGAAGAATCAAGGATAAAAAAGAAAGTGCAACCAAAAATTAACAACACTTTTATTTCTTTATTTCTTAAAGGTGAATCCCAGAAATCCTTTATGGATTATAAGCTAGTAGCTTTGTGTAATACTTTTTATAAGATCATTTCCAAAGCTATAACTGAAATATTGAAACCTCTTCTAGAAAATATTATATCTAGTGAATAAGTAGGTTTTGTGCTAAGTAGAAGTATTCAAGATGGTATTATGGTTGCTCATGAAATAATGCATTCCTTGATTTATAACCATCATAAAGGTATGATGATAAAACTCGATATTAGTAAAGCCTATGATCAAGTCAATTGGCATTTTCTCTTCAAAATTTTGCTTAAATTTGGTTTTAGTAAAGAATGGTGTGACTAGGTTTTCAACTGTGTATCCAATCCAAAAAAATTAGTGCCAGCAAATGGCATATCAGCGAGTTTATTTTCTATTTCTAGAGGCTTGCATCAGTGGGATCCACTATCCCCCTTTCTTTTTATCACTATGAATGAAGCTTTAGGGGGAGCAGTAAAATCAGCTTAAGTCCAAGATGATCTTCAAGGTTTGAGATTCGTTGATAACTTTGAAAGCCTTACTCACCATCAATTTTCAAATGATACTTTTCTATTTGGGCAAGTAGTGATTGAAGAAACAAAAGAAATTAAAAGAATTTTGTGTAATTATGAAGCAACTTTAAAGCAAAGAGTTAATGAGGGTACATTAGAAATCTACTTTGTTAATTGTAGCAAAAGGGTGGAAAAGAATTTAAGTAGGATTCTTGCTTTTAAGATTGGAAAACTTCTAAGTAAATATCTTAGGGCTCTATTTTTTAGAGTAGGATCCAAAAATTTATGGAAAAATTTGCTAGACAGATTTAAAGACCGTTTGAATTCTTGGAAAGGTAAATGGCTTTCTTTAGCTAGGAGAATTATGTTAAATAAAGCTATTTTAAGTGTTCTTCCCATGTATTATTTTTCAGTTCTCTCCCCCTGAAGCATATTATTAATTCCATGAATAAAATTATGAAGGATTTTCTATGACAAGGTTGTGGGGAAGAAAAAAATTCCATTGATGAAGTGGGAAAGTGTTTGTAAGAGGAAAGGTAAAGGTGGGGCTTAGATTAAGGATTTGTCTTCACAAAATTTAGCTCTAGGAGCTAAATTAGTTTGGCAAATGGAAACTAATTCAGGAAGACTTTGGTGTAGCCTGCTCAGAGAAAAATATTTGGATTCAGATTCCCTGAAAAGAATTATTTATACTATTGATCCCCCTAGAGGATCTCATATTTGGAATTTTTTAGTAAAGTGTAGATTGGTGATGAGGAAACATGTTTTGTGGACAATGAATAATGGTAGAAAGGCAAAAATGATTTTTGGATGGATTCTTGGAATTTTCATAGGCCTTTAGCAAAAAAAATTTAAATAGCCAGATAAAATCTTATCTAGAAAATTAATGGGGTAGATCGGTATGAGCTTATGTCTTTCAGGATCCTGCTTCAAATAATATTGCCAGTAGTTCGAAAATATTACAAGAGCTACTAGTTCCCTAAGAAGAAATTAATTCTTTGGGATCCTATCTTAAATTAAGGAAAATCTTTCTCAAAAATAAAGATGATCAACTTCATTATATTAGGGCTAAGATAGGTATCTACTCTATTAGATTAGGCTATCAGATGGTGAAAGTAGAAGATGATGTATTAAGCTAGGCCAATTTCCTTTATTGGAGTAAAGAGAGCTTGTAAAAAGTAGGGGTGTTTGCCTGGCTAGCGGTTCATGAGTGGATTTTGACACAAGATCATCTAAGAAAAATTGGGTTTATTGGTCCTTCTAGATGTATCCTTTGTAAAGAAGAAGAAGAGATGGTTGATCATCTATTGTTTAACTACTCTTTTGCGAGATGGTGTTAGATTTAGCTCTGTAATAGTTTTGATTAGAGTTGGGATTGGCCAAAGTCTCTTTATAAAGCATTTACATATTGTCCTATTGGAGAAGTAAAGAATGCCTTGTATAGTTTGTGTAGATGCAGTCCATCTGTTCTTATTTGGTTGATATGAAAGGAAATAAATGCTAGAATTTTTGAAGATAAAGAGAGATCTCTTTTTGTTGTTATTCAAGATATTGAATTGTCCATTTCTGAAGTAGTGTCTTCGCAAATACTTACAAAAAAAAGGTATGATTTCAAAATGGGATATGCATGTGTGTTTTCTAGAAATTCATTAAATTCCCTCCCATTTAGGGGTCAATAGTTGATAATAAAAATATGAAAAATAGAAAGGAAGCAAGCTAGATTCCTCTAAAAGTCAGATGGTTTAAACTAAACTTGGATGGAGCTTGTAGAGGCAATCTAGGTGCTTCAAGGATAATGTATGTGATAAAATATTGTAGTGGATCATTAATAAGAGCCCTTTCTCTTAATCTTATTTATGGTACTAATAAATGAAGTCGAAGCTCAAGCTCTAGCAATAGGGGTTAATATGGCTTTGAATTATGGAATCTCCTTCCTAAAAATTGAAGGATATTTGTAGGTGATAATACTAGCTTCATCTAGTATGAGGGCAAAATCTTAGAATATTTTAGATATATTAGATGTTTATGGCCTAAACTGGAAGTGTTTGAAGGATGGAATTGTAAACATTGTTTTAGAGAGAGTAATAAAGTTGTGGATTTTTTGGCTAACACAACAATTGATCAGTGTGATGAGGAAAGGTTGGATAATGTTAGCAGTAGATGGATGGATTTTAGGCTTTTTAAATAGATTGAATTTTGATCGCATATATTAATATTTAACAATGTTGCCAACCTGGGTATTTAATGATTGGATAGGCCACTTACTATAATGATGGATTTTTTGTTTTTGTGGCATGGTAAATTTATGATAAGAATCATTGAGTGAGTGGCATTTTAGCTAGGTGGTTGCATTGTCTTTCCTATTTGGTAGAGTTATTATGCTTGGATTTTTGGTGGGATGGATTGATTTAGCTTAGAATCAGTTGGATGGCCTTTGGAATTTTGATGATCCAAGAGCCATGAAATGGGTTTCATCAAGTCTGTGTCAAAAACATACTTGTTAAATGTCTTTTGAGTTCCTTCTTCAGAGGTGGTGGAAGTAGTAGAACAAGTGTTGGGTGTGAATTTTCTAGTGCAAAGTAGGAGACTCAAAGTTAACTCAAACCTAGCCTCTCTCTTTGCAAAAAAAATTGTATTTGATAATGTCATATAGGAATCAAGTGTTAGCAATGATTGAGTTTTTCATCTTGCCTGATTATAGATTGGAGTTGGTAGAGGAATTGGATGCTCTTCTATTAGGGCCTTTCTTGATGTTAACTTTTTCAGCTAGAGATTTCTTGGGTTTCATCCCTTTAGCTATGTTTCGAGAATTGGAGCTTTGTTTCTTGGCACTAGTGGATTTTATGAAGTATTTGGAACCAACTTGTGAGGTGCAGATGAATGTTGCAAAGAACTAGGGAGTCAGCATGCTAGTCATTAAAGACTTGCTTAAACCTATTCTAGGGCTTGAAAAATAGAGATAAATTAGGCATTCTTTAGATAGGGTCAAAGCTATCAAATGGATAGGAAAAGGAGTGGTGAGAGGTTCTTTTAAAGCACCTCCATGGTGGAAGGGTAAGCAATAGCAGAATTGGGATGTTTCAGGGTGAGTTCAAAAAAGGTTGCATTTTTCTACCTGAAGGCAAACTAGCAAGCATGAAGTTAGTGAAGCTGGGAAGAATGAAGGATAGTAAGAATTATGAAGTCTTGGTTGATAGTGTAGGTGGGTCAGGACAGGTGTCTATCAAGGAGAAGAATCAACCCAATTAGGGGAAAATGATAGAGATGGTAATTTTAGAATAGTAAGCTAATAGTCGATTTAAGGTATATTTTGGTCATATTTAATATGTTTAAGGCTAGTGATGTGTGAAACTATTTGTCTTTGAGTATGGTTTTGGTTTAAAACCTATTTTGTATGTTTGGTCTTATGCCTTTGCATGAATATATGCTTATCCAAACCATATCAATTTATTTTTAATCTTTTTTTTTAAAGGGCCTGTGACCCTTAAAACTCCCAATTATCGATCAAAAAAAATATTGTATTCATGTTTTGTATTGACCATGTCAACATTTCCACCATCAAATTCCATATTGTCAACAGTCCCTTCTATGTTGCCCCACATAGAGTTTATATCATGAGTAAAACTGGCTTCATTTTTTCTCTGTCTTTTTCATGCAATGCATATGCAAAACTCCATGTATCAAAACCATGTTTTAAATTGGTATTTTTATTTAAAATAGATATAATAATAGCTTTTCTTTGCAATGATTTTCAATGTCAATATGCTTACTGTACTTGATATACCAAAAAACATGCCGCTTATTTTATAGCTATTTTTTCCCTATTTTTTTAGTATTCAAACACAAAATCAATAAGGCAAATGCTCGCTAATGCTTTTTTTATTGAACATAGTAATCTATTAGATATTTTCATATTACATCTTCTTATACATCAACTTCATGTATCCAAACTGTTGGATGTTTTAGAATAAATGTGCATTCATTAGATTGACTTGTATTCATGAATATGTATCTCCTAGAATAACTATTCAATGGCAATGACAGAGCTATGTGAACAGCTTGTTGAGTAGACATTTGTTTTCTATTAAGTAATGTGTTTCTAAGATTACATATCATTTAAATTGCATATATATTTTTAGCTTGATGTTCTCTTCAGATTCATTGAAATACTTTTGTCAATGACATATCAAGTTTTGTCATATACGATATGCAATAAGATGTTGCAACAAAATCATTAAGCATAAATTGGGCATCTTTGTTTGATTTCAACAAATGTGTTATTTTTTTTACAAAAATTATTTTTCCATGCATGCATTGGCTTTCATTGAAAGAAAATTGTTAGATGTTTGAGCGTGCTCTGTACTGATTGTATATATTCATGTTCACTAATTTATAATTCCCATAAAAACCTGTTAAATGTTATAGAATGATTATAATGTTTGTTCTCCATATATTAATTTCTTGCTAACCAAGTCATATTTTTTTTAACATGGTTTAAGTATAATTATTTTCTGCATTGGAGGAACAGGGAATTTGTACTGGTAGTGTGCCTTTGTTTTTTTTGGCAACTTGTAGTATGATGATGTGCATGTAATATGGATATGTTTGAATCAAAGCATATTTGTGCCAAAATTTATATAGTTATCAACAAATCTTGTAATCTTCAAAAAAGTGTTCTTCCCATAAATTGGTTCATATTTGATCCATAGCATAAAATATGTATGATAACTTTCTCGATTTTGTAATTTTGTAACCAAAAAATGATCTTGTAAGTGTCCAAAGAAAGAATGATCTTTGCATATATTTTTTATCATTTCCTTAATTATATGTGTATAGTATCATGTACATGTGAAAAGATCATTTTCAATCAAGTAATTATGGTTAGTCATATCAAATGTGGTATCTTTTTTTTTTCATGTCTATTGTGCAATTTAGATAATGGATTTATAATTAGTTACTACAGTTGTTCAGCACTAGAGAATGTAACCAACAATGTTAGTGGCCCTAATTGGAATATCATCATAAATATTGTTTTTTGTATTTGTTGTAAATAATCTAATGATATCCATATTTTTTTTAAATCAATATACCCAGTATCAAATTTTAATAGATTTTATAAGATTAGTTCATACTTTACATATTTGCTTTTAAACTTTCTTCCTTTTAGTTTACCTTTTCTAATTCTCACCCACATTTTTGTAGCCACCTTCTCAATGATAATTTTTATTTTCTTGAAAACTAGATTTGTAATATGTTATGCAAATGTAGGGTCATTATGCTACAACTCCAATTGAACAGTTTTTGTATATGAAAATCTACTTGTAATGCTTTCATCACGTGGGTCACTATAAAAAAGTGTTAGGAAGTGTATTTCCCCAAAATACTTATCTTTAAAAACATTAAGTGTTTTTTGGTATTTTACTAGTGCAAATTGGATCATTTTATCTTGCAAGTCATGAATAAATCTTGATTCTATGAATCCATGTACCATAGTCGAAGTGGCAATGCATTCTTGATTCTCATCACTTGTTTCACTTTCCTTTTAATCACCAATAATGTCTAGATAAATATTATCATTAAGGTGCAATGATTTTTTCCAATCCCTTGTAATTTTGACATTTTCAAATCGATACAATTTTCTTTTACATAATTTTTTTAGAGCATGCATGATAATATTTGAATGAACCCTCCCTTTTTGGTATGCATTCTTGTATTCTAATTTTCTTTTTAGCTCAATGGTAATCTTAGATGATTCATTAATCGATAATAGTAACATTTTTTCACTATGTCAATGTTATATGGCACATTGATAATTGCATCGGTTAGTCCAATTTAAAGTTTTTTATATCTTGATTCTCTAATCTATGCAAAAAAAAATTGTAATAAAACAAGGCACTCTTTTAGATATGTTAGCATTTGAACATATGTCAAAGGTGTATTTAACCAAATATGTTGAGGCATTACAAATTTAGGATCAATTCCATTCCTCAATGCATTATTACATCTGACATATTTTTTTATAATAATTTCTTCCATTTGCATCAATTTTGCATATGTTTCTCCTTCTATTTTCTTGAAATCTGTCATGTTATATTTGAAATATAGTTGATTAAAAATAATGCATACATGCTTTTGTGTATCATTGAGATCTTTTATGAATTTTCTTACTGTATTACTTTCCTGGTGCACAAAAAATTTAAACATATGCAAAAATGTTATCTGAGTCTTACTCAATGGGTGCTTTATTTTATCATCTTTGTCCTATATATATTTTTGATGCACAATTTTTTCTTGAACCCATGTGAGACACTTTAGAGAATGAAAATATTTTTTAAATACTCAAGTAATGTTATCTCATTTATATTGCAATTGTCCTCCTTGTAATTTACACTTTTTTGATTTGTAATTTTGCCTAGAATTCATGCAACATGCTTTAGAGAAAAAAAAAATTAAAAGCATCCATTGATATAATATCATCTATATTTTTATTTTTTAATTTTAGTTTTGGGTAGACATATCTTTGTTAGAAATTCACAGTGAACAAGATTTGTGTCTGTTTCAAGGAAGACTATGATATAGTTTCTTGTTGGTTTTAGAGAATTTGAGTACATCTTTGATATACGCATTGAATGCACTGACCAAAGATGGATTTTTGTATCTAAAAATATGGACATCCACTCAAATAAGAAGTCACC
Source organism: Torreya grandis (assembly GCA_037957365.1). Classification (NCBI taxonomy): domain Eukaryota; kingdom Viridiplantae; phylum Streptophyta; class Pinopsida; order Cupressales; family Taxaceae; genus Torreya; species Torreya grandis. The sequence continues at coordinate 1,042,547 of JARHVA010002599.1, forward strand.
CACCTCAATGTTTGTTTGATTAAATGGCTTTGCCAAGTTTATAATATAGTCTTTCCATCTTGAGATTTTGTTTACGTTTTGTGTGAAGCTAGAATGTAACTTTGTTTCAATGTAAGATAGAATCTTTTTATCTTGACATAATACTGCATTACAAAATGGCTGGGCTATATAGCGATGAAGACATTGTATATTGAATTCAAAAAAAATTAATAGGCAAATTGAATTGAATAAGCTTTCACCACAATGAGAATCAATTTTAGTAAGTCCATATAAGCCATTGCTTTGTATTTGTTGTGAAATCATTATCTAATGTGATCCAAGATCAATGCACATATTAGACAATTGAATACCCATATATGGAATTATGTAGTAGCTATTTTTATTGAAATACAATAGCTCATAACGCATGCAAATAGGATTTATGTCATAAAATAGGACCGAGTATAAGATCATTTGTAATTATTCATTAAACCAAAGATGTCAATTTTTTTTTTATGAATGACCAAATGCATATTTGTATATTTAGCCATCTAGCTAGCCAATGTATACAAAATTTATCTCCCCATAAACCATTTTCATTCTTAGAAGAGAGATACATGATGTAGATAGCAGCATTCTATGAAATACATTTTTTTATCATGAATTCCATGTAAGATTAATATTTCACGAGGATCTAATTCTTGTTCATAAAATTTAATTATAGTTGTATCATAAACATGCAAATAATTTAAGAAATAGTTAGTGATACCATTTATTAGCTCTAAGGGTGTATATTAGAAATGTAATAGTACATAAAACATGTCAAAGAGGCAATTACCAATATTGTACTTAAATAATTTACCTTGGAAAAGATGATATTCACTGAGAGCATCATCAAAGTTATTCTATTGTTTTCTTGTTCATTGTTCATAGTCTTCTATGATTATTGGGATTTTCAATATGTATTCATATGATCTATCATGATTACCAAAAGTAAAATCCATTGATTTTAGGGGTAAAGAACAATTATAGCTATATGGTAAAATGGACACCTTAACTTTGTTATCTAACAACCCTATGTTTTTAATCTAGTGTATTATTCCAAGTTCATGTATACAGTTAAAAACAACATTAACTAAATAACTAGTGAAAGAAAATAATTTAAATTTTAACAACAAAAAAAAGGAATATTAATTGAATAACTAAAAAATCAAAGGACTTTTTTTTTTGGAACAGTTCAAGAACTATGAACATGGTAAAAAAACTAGATCTCTTGACAAAGCCACTACCCATATAACTTAACAAATGCCCAATGAAAAGGACTATGATTAGAAGTTAAATTAAATTCCTATCTACTTATCAAGATGAAATAATCTAAAGAGACTTCACATTTATAACAAAGATTAGGTGAATCACTAAGAAATGAATATCAGATACAATTATGATTAATTAAATTTATTAAATGAGATAATTAATGAAAAGAACATGTAAATAAAATTGAACTAAGATCTAATAAAAGGGTAGAAGGCATGTGTTGAGGAAAATATTATTGAAAGACATCTTATATATAGAAAATAGGGAGGCCCTTGACACGTCACTCAAAAATAAATGCAACATTTAAGTATCCACTTTAATAAAACTATTTCATAAATTACAATGCGATAGTTTGCACATGTTGTTTCTCTGTAACCTTATAGTCATATTATAGGTAATGGAATATTTATAAATAACACTCCAAATAATGTTAGGAATACAAAACATAGAGTAATATAAATGAAATAAAAATAGAATTAAAATATAGAAAAAACAACACAAGATAGACACAGATTTAATGTGGTTCACCCAATATGGGCTACGTTCATACAAAAATATCTAGTTCTCTTTATTCAGTCTAACAAAATGAAGGGATAAAACCTGAAATACATCCATTCCAATTTCCTCTTCACTCACATACAATATGCCACCGTGATTAAAATGTCCTCATATCAAAAGGAGGGTTACATATTAAGAAAAAAATACACAAACATAATTTCTACCATTAGATCTTCAACCTAATAGTGAACGATCTAGATTTACTATGAAATTTTAATTTTTTAAAATGCATTTTTAACAAAATTTTGCTATGATAACCATAGTGGGGGGAAGGGGGCATTGCCTCCCACACCCCCTTGTCAAGAATTGGGCATTATAATAAGATCAAGCTCCACCATCTAACAATCTCCCACTTGAAGACTGATTGTTGCAACTCCACCACTACAACTATTACTTGGACTTTTATTTAAACTTTGACTTTAGCATGTTTCTCATCTTCTTTGTTATCTTTGACTATCTATTAAAGATGAACAACTCTCTAGCTTTTCTTTACTGACTACCTTTTTAAGCATATCTACAAGATTCTGATTTATATGGATCGTTTACAACTTCAGTTGACCATCATTCAAAATTGAACGAATGAAGTGATACATGAGTTTCATATGTTTTATTCTTGAATGGAATGTTGAGTTCTTTCCTAAATTAATCACACTATGGCTATCACTATATAACCTACAATCTTTCTATTTTTGTATCAACTCTTCCATGAACCATTGCATCCATATCATCTCCTTGCTTACTTCTATAGCTGTAATATATTTTTCCTCTATAGTTGACAAAGCGATTATTTTATGCAATTTTAAAATCCAACTAATTGATTTATCACCAATAGTGAATACATAACATGTGGTGTTCCTCCTGCCATCTAAATATTTAGCCATGTATGCATCAACATATCCTTGTAAGGAAAGATTTGACCCTTCATAGCATAACTGTCTATCAATAGTCTCTCTCAAATACCTAAGAATCCACTTGATTACATCCTAGTGCTCTTTTACTAGATTATTCATAAACCTATTGACAACTCCCATTGCATGAGTAATATATGATGTCGTGCACACCATAGCACACATTAAACTTCCAAATGTTGAATCATTTGAAACTTTAGACATGTAATTGATTTCTTTTTGAGTTTTAGGACACTATTTCTATTTTAATTTGAAGTGCCCTCTCAAATGTGTACTTATAGGTTTTACATCTTACATATTGAACCTAACACCTTCTTGATGTACTCTTATTGAGACAATGTCAATTTTCTATTTTTCATGTCTCTTGTTATTCACATACCAAGGATTTGCTTTGTAGCAACCAAATCCTTCATTGAAAATGAATTTTCTATTTTTATTTTGAGATTATTTATATCCTATATGTTAGACCCTGCAACAAGCATGTCATTTACATACAATAACAAGATAATATAGTTGTCATTATCTAATATTTTAAAGTTAACACAGTGGTCAGAATGACATCTACTATAATATTGTTCTATCATAAACATGTCAAATTTTAAATACCACTATCTTGAAGCTTTCTTTAGACCATACAAACTCTTATTCAACCTGCACACCATTTTCTCCTTACCTTTTACTTTGTATTCTTCTGGATTCTCCATATATATTTTCTCCTCACCATGAAGGAAAGTGGTCTTCACATCTAACTATTCAAGGTATAAATCTTCTACTACTACCAAACTTAAAACAGTTTTTATAGAAGTCATTTTTACAACTGAAGAAAATATTTTGTCAAAATTAATACCTTTATTTTGTGCAAATCTCTTTACAACAAGTTTGGCCTTGTACCTCTTTTCTCCTCCATCTTCTTCCTTCAACCTATAAACTCATTTATTTTACAATCCTATTTTACCTACAAGAAACTAAACCAAATCCCACGTTTGGTTATATACCAAAGAGTCCATCTCCTCTTTCATTACTTACTCCCACTTCTTTCTAGTTTATACCTACATTGCTTCTTCATAGCTTTCTAACTCACCACCATTACACAATAATAAATAATAAAGTGAAAGATAATATCATTCAGGGAGTCTACTTACTCTAGTATATTTTCCAACTATACTTTCAAGAGTTTGAGGTACTTTTTATTATTGTAGTTGTTGCATATTTTGATTTTTTATCACTTTTAGAATTTCATTTCTAGTGATTTAATCAAGTACTACATATTTAGTATTTAGTTTTTCTTGTTTCTTTCCATGAAATTGATCTCTATACATGACCTTCTCATTAAAGATCACATCTCTACTCCTAATTATTTTATGATTTTTAAAATCTTATAAATGGTAACTAAAATCATTAACTCCATATCCAATAATAGTACATTTCTTGAATTTTGTTTCAACCTTGGTTTTATTTATTTTTATCAATATAGATAAATGCTTCACAACCAAAAGTCTTTAAAAATGAATAATCTACCTTTTTACCTATCCAGGCTTCTTTTGAAATGCCACCATCCAAAGGAGTTGACGGTCCTCTATTTATTAAGTAAACAACAATATTCACAACATCTGTCCAAAATTGTAAGGGTAACCCTACATATAATCTCATTCTCCTTGCACGCTACATGATTGTTCTATTCATCTTTTCTGACACACTTCAACTTATTTCATGTCTCATTCTCAACCAAATCTTTTTATTTCTTAAAAGTATCAAAAATATCGAAAAAAAAATTGTATGCAATAAACCCAAGTTTTTCTAGTTGCATCATCAATAAAAGTGACATAATAATAAGAGCCACTAAGGGATGATACTTGAGTTAGTACCCATACATCTATATGTATAAACTCTAACTTTTCATCCTTATTTGTCTTCCCAACTCTAATAAATTTAAATCTCTTCTATTTTACATACACACAGTGCTCACAGAAATCCAAATCCACCTTCAAATCTGAGAATAAATTCTTTGAGTGGAGAACTTGAATCCCCTTCTCACTCATGTGTCCAAGTCTATGATGCCATAATTTTGTATCCACTTCTATAGAAGCTAAATAAATAGAAGAGTCAACATTACCATTAGATAGATATAATGTACCTACATTCTCTCCTTTTTCTATTACCAATGATCTTTTAGCGACCTTCCATGAATTTTTTGCAAATGTAATTGTGCAGCCCTCACTTCCTAACTGCCCTACTAAAATTAGATTTCTTCTCAACTCAAAAACATTCTTCACCTCTTTCAATAACCATTTATTTCCATTCTATAATTTTATCTATATCTTACCTTTTTTTAATATTTTATAGGGTTCACCATTACCCAAATAAACCTGTCTAAAACCACCTTGAACATAGTCTTAAAAATATTTCTTATGGGGTGTAGCAAAAAATGAAGCTCCTGAATCTAACACCCAAGAATCATTAATATTATTTAAAGAAAGGATTAAAATATCTTGTAACACAGAACCTGCTACATCTACTTTTTGATTTTTATCTTGTTGTCCATCTCCTTGTTTTCCTTTTCAAAACCAACAATCTTTCTTCTGGTGTCCTCTCTTCCTACAAATCCAACACATCAACATTCCTCTAGATTTAGATCTGTCTTTCTTATACTTACCATAATTCTCTGAGCCCTTTGCCCTATCTTTTTATTTTCTTTTATTCTCTATAGTCAAAACATTACCTGATGTTTCACCTGTATTTTTTCATCGTATTTCATCACTAAGAATAGTACCAATAACATCATCAAACTTTAAATTATTTGAACCAGAGGTAGAATTACTCATAGCCATGACCAAGCCATTCCAATTTTTAGGAAATGAGCACAAAATCAAAATATCCATAACCTCATAATCAATATTTAATCTTACAAAGATTAACTATTTTGTGACCATGTTAAACTTATTTAAATTACCAACAACAAACCCACTTTTTGATATTTCTAGATTACATAAATGCTTCATAATAAATACTTTGTTGGAGGCTAAGGGTTTTTCATACACTCTATCTAATACCTTTATCACATCCACTATTGTCTTTTCTTTTAAAATATTGAAGGCAATTGATGCTGCCAAGCATAGCCCTATTGTTCCTAGTGCCTTTCTATGAATAACTTCCCAATCTTCATCCTTCATAGTTACCAGCTTCTTTGCTATTCCACCCAATGGTAGGAAAACATATTTTTGATATAGATAACCCTCCATTTGCATCTTCCATAATTAAAAGTTTTAGTCGCTAAACTTTTTGACCGTAAACTTGTCTTCTTCTACCATTGCTCCCATTCGAACTAAGAACCCTCTTTTGCTATGATTTTATTTGCCAAATAAACTTTTGACTCTGATACCAGTTATTAGAAATATAAAACATAGAGAAATATTAATTAAATAAAGATAAAATTAAAATATAAAAAATACAACACAAGATATACACAAATTTAATGTAGTTCACCCAATATGGGTTGCACCTACAGAAACAACTAGTTTCTCTCTTTATTTAGTCGAACAAAATGAAGGGATAAAACCTTCAATACATCTATTTCAATCTACTCTTCACTCATATACAGTATGTCATCATGATTATAATGACTTCATATCAAATGGAAGGTTACATATTAGGGTAAAAATGCACAAACATTATTTCTACCATTAGATCTACAACCTAATAGTAAATGGTCTAGATTTATTATGAAATTATAATATTTTACAATGCATTTATAACAAAAAATTTCTATGATGACCATAGTGGGGGGCATTGCCCTCCGTCCCCCCTAAGCCCCCCCCCCCCCCCCCCCCCACCCCTCTAACCCCCTCTCCACATCCCCTTGTCAGGAACCAGGCATTATAATAAGATCAAGCTCCACCATCCAACAATAACATGTTAATACTTATGTATCAAACTATAGCAAAAACTCTATAATATCAATGTAATATGTATGTCAAACCTTTTGGTTCACTAATAAAAAGATAGATAATTAAAAAATGATTCCTATACATAGACATATTGGAAAGCAAAAAAGATGGAATTACATATGATTCAAAACTATTCACTAAACAGTATGAAAAAACAACTAGTATCATACAATCTACAAATTATCTTCTTGTAACAATAGCTAGCCCATGCATATGGGCACAACGTAAAATGTAGCTTTACATGGACTGGATATAATATGTCTATAGTCTATGTCATAGATGAAAATACCTACGCATTCACTATAGAGGAATTAATGTCTTACATAATATGCTCTGTACATGTGTAAAAAAAATATTTCTATTTTAAAAAATTGCCTATAATAAGCAGGATAGAAATTTTGCTTATAGTAAATAGACTACATAATTCTGTAAATTTGACATGTTAGTTTTGATATGCCTATGTAAGTTTAAAAACATAGTTAATTCAATTTTGGAATCATAAAACCATAATGAATTTTGTAAACTGAATTGTTTCAGACTACTCAATTGGTTCAGATCACTAAACAATTAAACGGTTCAAAGTGAAAAATAATTTAAAAGTCTAAGACCATCATCCAAAGCAAATATGTCACTGGTCATCTATAAACTAAATTTGTCTCAGCATTAAAAAGTCATAAGATTTAAAAAATAAAAATTATTAAATATTTTTTGAATGAATGAGAGTAGAAAATTGTGATACCTCCTACACAAACAAGTCGATAACACATGCAACATTACTAACCCTAAATGCAAAAGCTTGTAACGAATTTGAATATTAGTATTAATCCATAGAGCATGAAAAACTTTGCAAGGTTCACAACTTTCCATGAAACAAATGCTCTCAATTTTTTTTTTAAAAATGTCTTACATCAATCAAGTGGAATTTTCATTTGCCACATTCACAATATGCAACAATAAAAAAATAAAACTTCTAATCTATGTTACATAGCAAAAAAATTACGTAATTTAAATGAAAGTTTGCGAAAAATAAAATATAGATCCATTGCCACGCAAAAATTATATCTTCCTAGAAATCATGATCTATACAATTGAATTTCTTCAAAATTATTATTCCGCACTGAAATCCATCCTTACCAACGAGGTGAGCTTCCCGAATGTAGACTATAACATTAAGTGCTTGTAGCAAAGTTGTAAGACTATAAAACAAACCAGATCCTATCCAAATATTTAACATCAAAAAGAGAAACACTCCTTCCAATAATAAACAAGAAGGAAAAGAAAAAAATAAATTTAAAATCTTATCACTCTATCTAGACTAGCTTGAATATGAACTACTTTGCCTATGACAAGCTTGTTTCCACTTCTACTATGTAGATGCAATTGTAAAATAGATAACTTTGTGTCATTAATATCCATCATTGATCCCCTGATAATCGACTAAGCCCATATCAATGAACGAATATATAAGACATTTATGAAATAGCTAAGATAATAAATATTTTTAGATTCGTTAAAAACTATCCACGTAATGGAAAAATAGATCTTTAAAGCTGATGCCCTACTCTCATAAACATCTTTTCAAATCTCACGTTTGTCCACAAATATTTCACATTAAAATTTAAGTATATATTTATGTGCAGTTTACAAGGACAGTGACAATCACAAAATAGATTGACAGAATCTTCATTATTTGATAATATATTTAATAAATATATTGTGTGTATTCGAGATTTGACTTTGAGACTTCGTTATCGATTTAATGTTGGAGCTAAACCTATTAAGGTGGCATTTTGCCTCTGAGTTTTTTGGATTGAGCTCTCAAACCTTTAAATGCCATGGCGAATCCTATTAAAACATATTGCATGTCGCTTAATGTTAGTTTGTAGGTTGACAATGAATGTTGCAATTGACACAATATTTCACATTCTTACGGCCATATAAACCTGCCTTGACAAGTTTAAAATAAATGCCCTAGTGATAAAAGTGCAACGATTATATGAATATAATAAATAAAAAAGTTTATGCAAAAAAAATCATATAAATTTAAAAATATTTTCAAATAACACCTTTGAAAATATTCCAAATTTATATGTTAATTTCTTTTTGAAAAAAATACAATTATTTAAATCATATACCTTTTTTTTTAAATGATTATAAAGCAAAAAATAACTAATAAACATGGTGGCAACAATGAAAAGGCGTACGGTAATTTATTTTGTAGTTCAATCGATCGAGCCTCCTCACCTTTATCATCCGGCGTAATTGTTTCTTAAATTGACCTGTTTTATTTTGTGCATGGGGTGTGAGGAAGATTTTCCCTGCACCCCCGCTGTATTGTTGAGAGTGACTTATAAAATTAAAATAAATAGAAATGTTCCCCAGGATTTTATCGACCTCAATACCTGGGGCTGTTGGAGTTTTCCATTTCTCTGGTAACAAGCGATGCATTTTGTTATGTTGTTGGAGCGACCTGTATAATTTGACACTCGCCATGTCAATTTAAAGTTTAAACAAAGTGAGAATGAATTGGCATTTATGAAGGGATTGCAAATTACATGATCTGCATTTTCATCCAGCTGCTGTTGAAGCCCGGCCACCACTCGCCACAATCTTTCTATCTCCCCTGAGTCCGACTTCTTTTCTGGTTTCAATTCCCCTGCACTTCATGACTGCCTCCATAAAATAACGAGAAATCTAAAATAATAATGAGCAAACGAGAAAAGTTGTGGAGCCTGCACGGGTCTGCTTGTTCAAAGTCGTGCAGTTGCTGATAGTAAAGAATAAACCATACTGCGCACACATTAAATAGACAACAAAAATTGAAAATGGTGGCAATATTTTTATACAGTTGCCCTTAATTTCGCCTATCTGTGAAGACTGTACAGTTATATCCGTTCAATGTACAACTTTAACCGTTGACAAATACTAAATTAAGAAACGTCTGCACTCAACAGGCGTCTCGAGACATGTCTCGCCCAACGGTCCCTGTCGCGATTTAAACATATTGATTAAAATTAAACATTGTTTTAAACTTTTTTTTAAAAATAATTCATGTTTAGATAATTTCATTACCATTAAAAAGAATCAATTATTAAATAACGATGGTACAATCACTTTTCAATTTTATGTATACGTCATATCAAATGATATTATTTCCTATGATGCAAATGCTCTTTTTAAATGTCATTCAATACTTTATTTGAGATTAAGCTCCACGTTTTTCCTCTTGGATGGGCGGTGAGTTCAAATTTTGTAGTGAACATATAAATATTAAAATGTATCTAGACCTCAAAAAACACCATATTTATGTATTTGATTTTTGTATTTGTATTCGCATATATATAGATTAAGCTCTACGTTTTTCTTCTTGGATGGGCGCAGAGTTCAAATTTTGTAGTGAACATATAAATATTAAAATGTATCTAGACCCCAAAAAACACCATATTTATGTATTTGATTCTTGTATTTGTATTCATATACATAAATATGGTGTTTTTTGGGGTCTAAATACATTTTAATATTTATATGTTCACTACAAAATTTGAACTCTACGCCCATCCAAGAAGAAAAATGTAGAGCTTTATATATATATATATATATATATATATATATATATATATATATATATATATATATATCAGTTATTTTATTGGTACTTTGTGATTTATTTTTTTTTTTTATTTTTTTTAAATCGAGGTTTATTAGGAGTGTCAAACTCTTTAATATTGAGTTTACAGAGTTTAAAATATATTTCATTTTTATTATTCCAAAATTTTAGTGACACATCATTTGGATGTTATGTCGTCTTAATAAAATATTATTTTAGTTATGAGTTGTCTTATTACAATGTCGATATATGAATTGTCTTATTGCAATGTGAGTATTTGAAACTCCATTACTCCCCTGCGCTGCATCCCTTTACTATTACTTCACAACCTTGTTGCAAGAAATGCAATAACAAAATGTTGTTGTACACAAAAATTACTCAAAATAATAATAAAATGTGAAATCTACAAACATTAGTTGTGGCATGATCTTCTTTGAAATCAAGAGATCCAATAGAACTTTCCTTATCTATCTTATAATGCAGACCTTTTTTCACTAACTAGTAACTCAAAGTACATCATTATCATTATTGAGTATTGTGTGATATAATTTTGCTTACTGATGAAACATTATTGTAGTGTAGTTCTCCTTAATAATTAATAAAATTATGTTATGTTTGTATGGAAAACTTCCATTTTATATAATATATTTTCTAATAAAAAATCAATATAACATATAATTTATTTATATGTTATAATGACATTTAACATTTAGTATGATGATATATCATTTCTAAAATTTTAATATTAAATTTTTTAAAATATTAAATTAAAAATATTATTAATTATTAATAATAAAAAATTATATTTTTTAAAAATTTTAACATAAAAATTAATATAATTAAATAAATAATTTTAATATATATGGATATGGAAATTTGTGCACCTTCTACTTATCTCATTTCTTATTACATTTTTATTGCTGTTAAAATTGTTTATTTTACTTTTTTTTTCAACATAACTCCATAACCTTATTGGACATATTACATAATATTTAAGCATTTTTTATTTCAAAGGTTTTTAAAATCAATGTCATATTGATGTTCTAAGTTCCAAATTCCTTATCACTATGAGGTCCCATTTTCAAAATAAGTGCCTTAAGTAAAGTAAGGTTTATAAAAGATTGAGGGATATATGGGCATGATTTACATGGGATATGATGAAAATTGTTATATTTGAAAAACATTTATGTAAAGATAAAAGATTTGGGTTGTAGTTGGTAAAGTGTTTTACCTTAATTTTATCTAAGATTAGTAAATTGTTTGAAATTTTAAAATTGGATAATGTTTTTGGTTATTATATGTTAGTGTAAAAATTATAATTATACAAACTTTTATATATGGAAGATTATATAGTATAAAATATAAAATAGTTACTAAGATGAGTTTTTAATAGTGGTAGTTTTGAAATTTTTATAAATTTTTATTTTTATATAAATGAAATTATGAAATATATATATTTTTTAGATTTAATATTTGTATTAAATTTTCAAGGATACATTTACTATATACATTTATATATTATTTCATGTTTGTGCTTGCACACGTATATGCATGTGCATGTGTACATGCATTGATATGGATTTTAGTTGTTTATATATGTTTGTATCTATATGTATGTGTGTGTATAGCTTACATGGTAATTAGGTAAGGATGAGCTTTAGCAAATATTGAAAAATATTTTGGTGCATGCTTAGTGTGCATTTAGATACTATGTTCTAGTTATGTCCATAGTTCATTGTACATATGCATATTATGTGTGTAATATGTGGCTTGAATGTCTATGCATAGTGTATGGTGTGAGTTTATGTGTATAGTGTGTGGTATAAGTGTATGCATGTAGTGTTTTTGCATATTTTGGATGTTTAGGAGGAGGCATAATTGATACCTAGATCACATTATTGTAGTTCCTCTTGAGATACCTAAACTTAGTAATGTCAAAGTTAACTTGTTGAGAGATTGTGTGCTATATTCAATCTCTAGTTTTGAAAATCTTATGTTAATTGACTTAATGATCACCTTAGAGTTATTATGCTATTATAACATGGCATCCATCATTAATCCGATAAGGCATTTGCATCATTACCTATAATTTAATATGAGTTTCTTAACAATCAATAATAGATGCATAAATACCTTAAGAATCT